>VXBB01014416.1:379150-570163 GCA_013399915.1 Illadopsis cleaveri
AGGGTCACCTCCCTTGAGCTGCTGGCAATGCCCTTCCTGATGCACCCCAGGATTCCATTGGTCTTCTTGGCCACAAGGACACACTGCTGGCTCATGGATGGCTTGTTGTCCACCAGGACTCCCAAGTCCTTCTCCGCAGAGCTGCTTTCCAGCCTATACTGGTGCAGGGGGCTTTTCCTCCCTCAGTGCAGGACCCTGCATCTCCCTTTGCAGAATTCCAGAAGGTTCCTCCCTGCCCATCTCTCCAGCCTACTGAGATCCTGAAGGGCTGCACAGCCCTCTGAGGTATCAGCCACTCCTCCCAAATTTGTGTCATCAGTGAGCTTGCTGAAGAGGCGTGTGCTCCTTCATCCAGGTCATTGATGAAGAAGTTAAATAATACTGGACCCACTACTGTCAATCTGCAAGTTCTCACATGTTCCCAGATGCCTGTGTCTCAAAGCCATGTTAGAGAAAACTTTCTTCCACCAAAGACTAGAACTGGGGACAAGATGTGAGAAACAGAATCTCAGAAAGTAACAATCAGCTGGTCATTCGCTGGTTCATTTATGCCACACTCCTCCCTAAACACACCCCTTAGACTCAGTGTTAGGAATAATGCTATTTGTATTGAGTTTGGATACAATCTTAGCAGAGGGCTCACCTTATTTGTGCTGTCTGATGGCTTTTCCAATTGAAGACACTGGCACAGTTGCCATCAGAAACAGGGATATCCTTTTATTTATGTCCATTCTGGAACTAGCCGTCTGATATGGTTAGGATTAGAACTGGGCTCGGGCTAACATCCTTTCTCAAGTTAGTCCACTAAATGCTGCAATACCTCTCCAAGTAAAAAGGTGACATGAGCCCGTTCCCACCTGGTCCTTATTTTCTGCTTCAAAGAGTAATTTGTAGTAGAATCGCTGTAATGGCTCATGGCTTTCTAAGATCTGAATAATGAAGGTTACACACGACTGGCTTCTGTGGCATTTAAGAATAATACTGTTTAGTTCTTTCTAAAACGACGCCCTTACAGGGCTGTTTTCTCTCAGCGTCAGTCTGAAATGCAAGTGCCTGCCACAGGATGGCAGCAATCCGTCACCACTGAAGCGTCGCTCAGTTCCAGTGTTGCGTCTCAAGACGAAGCCCAAAGATAAGCTATTCACACGCGATCACTTTGTGAAGGTGGTATGACAAGCACAGGAAAGGCTTTGTGTACACTTACTCATTTTTAATTCAGGCCGTGGTTTACAACGTTTGTTACAATGTGATAATTTGCTTAGCTACAAAAACTGGCCCTAGGGATGAGCTCTGAATACTTTCTCATATAGCAGTTGGTATGGGAGTTCATTCTGTGGAGAGTTAAATACTGAGGGTAAGGTAAGTAATCTCTTTTTAATACTCCCCAGTGAGCACATATTTCCTACCAATACCTGAGGGATTTTCACCTTTAGGCCTGTGTTTCCTCTTACTAAGGCCATCTGAATTATGCATCACTACAGTGTGATGCCCATCTGCAATATACCTTCTGTTTCCCTGGAATTCAGGGCCAGTTTGAAGACATTCAGTACCTGGAGCCAGTAATTACTATTTTCATGTCTATGTACAACTACTTATAACAAGTTTGCTGTCATGTCTTCTGAAACAATAAATTAATTTTTATATCCATGCATCTGACCACACTTGTAGCAGTCCCTGGTTGGTTCTGTGGTCAATGACTTGCGTCAGCACTGACTGGTAAAACCGAGACTCTGTGAAAGCTGAGGGAGCTTTATAGCCATTATCATGTAAAGAATCTTATGAAATTAAATTATTTTTCGAAGCCCTTACTTCATGAAAGCTGAGCCCTTCTATTAGAGAATACAGTTTTAAACATTAAAAAGTGCAGGGCCAAAATAGGATTTGTAGCCAGCAAGCCCTCTGCCCTGACAGACGGTAAATCATGCTGCCTCCGGCCAGGGATCCGCATCTCCCTGTCCAGCACTGGGGGTGTGCACTAGAGTGCAGGGCCAGTCTCTCACCCCTAAGCTCAGTAATTACTACAAACATGAGCTGTGCTAATCCTAATGGTGCTTCTGCAGAGGTGTCTCAGCTGCTCACAGAGCTAGCCTATGCCTAAGGGAGCACTAGAGACTAGAAACTCCTCCAGCAGGGCATAAAGCCAGGGATGAGCCAGTCTGTGTAGAGGCTGACATGGAAGGGGATGTGAGGAAGGCAAGTGATAGGGAGAAAGCTCTGGACTTCAGGGGAGCAGACTTGGGCTCCTTCAGGCAGCTTGAGATGGGGTGCACAGCTTCACCATGACAGAGGTAGCAAAGTAAAAGTGTAAGATGAAGGCAAACCTTAGCTTCACAATGAGCAACCAAAGGATGCTATAAATGTCAACTGTCTTGCTAATAATATTCTCAAATGACTCAGTACAGAGAGCCCAGTACCAGAGAAGGCATGGGACTTTCTCAAAGCTGGTAATAGCACTCTCGCAGGTAGACTTTCCTGGCTGCTTCTGCTAGTCCACATAGCAATGCATCAGTTGCTGTTCCAGAGCAATCCAAAAAATATGTTATTTTTGTTAATTCTTTTCTTTCCACAGATGATGGAAAGTATTTGCCCAGCTGTTTGATGCCGTGTCCCTTTGCAGTCTGCAAAGTCGTTTTCAGGTATTTGAAGGAATATATCTTGAGACAGTATAATACTGGGATGACACATTTTTATATCACCACAGTCAATAATGTGAGGCTGTGCTGGGAATAGTACTGAGAGAAGAAAGACTTGAGCTGCTCTTTACTGCAGAACCCTTTTTCCCGTGGTGTGGGAGACATACTTCTTCCAGTGTTGGCTGCATGTAATGGGGGTAGATGGGGGCACATCCAAATCTAAAGTGACAAAAATCGTACTCTTTTGCGATGGGTGTGAAGATGCCTTGAGTCAGAAAACAAAACAACATGTTGAAAGTCCTGAGGAAGGTAGGAAAGGCACAGCTGAGATTTACCATCACTGAGAGTGTCAGGCCAGAGGCAGGATCAAGGATCTATTTGACTAAGCATACCTCCTCATCCCTGATATTCCAGCAAGTATACATAAGGAAAGGGAACAATTGAGCTATTGGCAATATCTGTATGATCTCATATGGCATAGAGGTTTAGGTTACAGATTTAAAGATTTAGGAGGATAATTGTGAATTAGGTGTGTTCTGTCAGAGCTCTCCACTTGCTGTTCCTGCAGTGGCAATGCAGGCTCTGAGCTCATCACAAGAACAGCATCAAGAGGCATCTGATAGGAGATTTCCTTCTGCTGTTCACACAGCTCAGAAGGTTTTTGTTCTTAACTAACAGCTGATTGCAGTATTTGTATTCATCCATTCTCAGTCTCCTGCTCCCATCAATTTTCATTCCCAGAAATCCCAAACAGGGTAGAAAGTCTAGCATTTCTGCAGAGAACCATCTTGGCTGCCATGCTGTGAATTACTTCCCTGGGTGTTTTGCTGTGGGGAAAGAAGGAACCTCACAGAGAATGGAGACACAACCTTCTGTCTATGACCAATTGCTATTGTTTTTTGGCTTTGCCTCTGAAACTTGAAATTACACTGATATCTTTCAGTCTGACTTTTTCTTGCTCCAACTGGAAGTGAATGTTTGGTAGTAGTACTGCCACAATATAGATAGTTCTACCAACTCCTCTTTCCAGTCAGGATGTTAGAGAATCAGTTCTTGTAGCCTTTTAAAGGAAACTTCCAGTAGCCTTGAGCTTTACAGTTCTCCTTCTCAAGGGATACCATGTAATTGAAAACATCATGAGAAAGCAAATATCTCTGACCTAGTATCAGAAAAGAACCTTAAAACTCCCCTCAGGTGCAAGCAAGGCTCAGATCACTTGCCTGAGTTGTGGCCAAGCCCTGAGACTGACAGGGATTTTTGGCTTTGCCTGGGAAAATAAAATGTTCTTTGTGAAAAGCTTTGGCTTTGCACCTAATAGTGCAAAATGCTGTTCAAATTTTCTCCTTTATTTTTCCAGTTTGCATTGGTAAAGTGACCTGAGAACTGAGAGTGTTTAGAAAGCTCACTTCTTGTGTGTCTGTGAACAGTGATGGTCTCTGTCTCTCTCAGATACAGCCTTGGCTGACCTGCTCAAAGGATTATGAGCAAAAGTGGGCAATGTGATGAAGTGCCCAACTCCTTGGCCATGTCAAGTTCTAGTTTGGATATAACTCCTCACCTCTTCTGACCTTGCTTGGTAGCATGTGCTCTTGCCCAAGTAAGCAGCCCATTTATTTATACACCAGGCAAACAGCCCTGTGAAGCTGATAACTGCTCCTTTTGATGTGCTGAAGAACTTTGCCGTTTATTTACAAGATCAAAGAGACTGTAATTTTCAGGCAAGCCACTATGAAATCCCTACTGGAGTTGTCTGTTCTTGTTTCTTCTCTAAGAAGTCATCTGCTTCCTTCCTTTCCCTAAATTCATCTCAGAGCAGAGTCCCTGCAAAGAGTATTGATGTTTTAAAATTTTCCAGGGAAAGAAGGGACTGTGTTATCTCTTCTGTAGCTCTTATGTTGTTCTGAATCTATTCCTCTTGTAGAAATGCTGCATTCATTCACATGGAAAACTCTTTGTAGCTCCATATGATTTTTCAGTGAAAGTTACTGGTACCATTACCTTTTTTGTCAACCTTTTAATTTGAAGTTGCAGGGTCAATACCATTTTGTTATAGAGATCAACTTAGAAATGTGAAATGCTTGGAAGCTTAACAAAAAAACAAAATAAATTTTTTATCTTTACTTATGTCTTGCATCAATGCTTCCCATGAGGAAGGCTGGCATCTATAGCCTGTGTACCACCATGGCATCTTGAAGACTGCTGAGGTGATGGTATCTCTGTGTTCTGTAAGGCTGTTGATACTAGCCTTGAAGTGAAGACACAGACAAATAACCACTATTGCCTTTTTAAATGTCTTTTTAAGAGAAGAGGCTAGGAAAGTTTATTAGCAATTCTCACTTGGAATTATTATAGGCTGAGAAAGCTTTACCTGAAATCTCTTATAATCCTCATATCTGAAACTATCTATTGCAGGTGTTGGGACTGGCACATTGCTTCAAATTTGCAGGGAGGAGCAAGCTGATAGAGTAATGGCACACCTGCTTTTTTTCTTTAGGAAATGCTGCTGGAAAGCAGTCAGCTTCAAATAAACCCAGTGAACTGAAAGAATACATTCTGATTTTGTACAGGTCCTGGGTTTTGGAAGGGAAAGAAAATAAATGACTACTTCAGCTCCATTAAATCCTTATAGAAGGGACTGTAAAGGGAATCAGCCTTTCTCTACCCAAAAGCCCAGGAAGAGAGAGTGGGGTGGGCAGTGGTGACGAGGGGAGAGATGGCTGAAGTGCTGCAACAGACACAGACATCTGCCTGTGCTCTTGTCATAACATCACCCCAATTCTTTGGCAAATGTGTGTGACTGCATGCAGGCTTTATCCACCTTCATAGTAAAACCCAGGGCTCTTGTACAGGGAGTTCAAGAGGCATGAGCTGCTCCTCACAGGTGCTGGGGCTGAAGCACAGCTGGTGCTGGTGGTGGGGCTCAGGTGTTGGAAAGTCAGTGGAGCAGCATTGCTGCCTCTCCTGCTCTGCCTCTGAAGTGCACTGCTTTGGAATCACCAACTGTTTGTGTTTCATCTATAGGGTAACCTATAATGTATTTATCGTGCTTCCAAAATATTCTTAGGGAAGCTGAAGCCCTGAAATTTGACAGAGCTTTCTAGCATTATGAAATATACAGAGTTTGTGACATTTTTCACTTTCTTTCACTGGTGTTGTTGCAAATGAGCACGAGTTTTGCCTTTAGTAAATAAAAGCTTAATGGAGTCAAATTACTTCTGTAAAATCCACTGCTTTTATGGATGTGCAGCTCCTTCCTCTCTAATAGAGTGAGTATGTACAATTTGGTTATAAAATATTGTCTATACACATTTCATTGGCAGAAATCTGTCTGCTATAAAATGCCAAATTAAGTTCTGAGCCAGAATGCAGTCCCTTCACCCAACACTTGTATTCTGTGGCATAATGATGCTTCTGTTAAAACAGTTCATGTCAGCAAGTAATGTCTGTGATAAAACTTGTGGGTTTTACCATATGCCCCAGATACCTGAGATTTATGCAGAATTCCTTTGGCAGTCACACTAAAGAGCCTGTAGGTACATAGTGGCAATCCAAACCTCAGTTTGCTTTTCTAGAAATTGTACTCCTGACTTCTTCCCCAAGTTTGGAAGAAAAACTGAAGTGATTTGTCCAAGAATAATGGTCCCACTAACTTTCCAGAATGTGGATGTTAGAGTCATATATCCTGTTCAACAAGGGAACAAGTGACCTTTACCGTTGTGTAAATATAAATACAGTGTTTAGGTCTTTTTCATGTATGTGTGGAAAAGTACTAGCCTAAAGTAAACTAAATCATATAAAGGGAAGGAAATTTCTGGTTTCCTCTTTCTTGGGAGCTCAGACATAAAGACTTGTGAGTACTGATATTTCAATGTATGGATCAAAGCCCAGTATAAGAGAAGAAGGGTAATATTTGATATTAAGCAACAACGTAGGAAGTAAGGAAAAGTGTCTTGTTGTCCATAAAACTTTGTAGTCTTGAATTGATTGTGTATTGTTATATAGTTTCAAGTGATTCTCTAAACACTTGTACTGTTTTCAAGTGACCTCCTAATAGGTTAGATGCTTTCCAAGCTCTAATCTTGTTTGTGTGAATGACATTCTCAATATTCTGGAAATGTCCATTATCCCTGTGAGTGCATGAGATGTGCAGGAGCATGAACTAGGTATCAGAAGGAAAACATCTTTCCTTTTCAGGATTCTGGGAGGATGCATTCTTTCTGATTTTCAAAAGAAAGTTACAAGAAGTCCATAAAGGGTAAGAGTCCATAAAGTGAAGAAACCATCATGCCTAGGACTCCTCTGATGCAGCAGCTTCCTAGACTGGTCATTGATATGAGCCCCTCCTACTACCTGCTCCCACACCTGCTGGAATGCTAATATTAAATATTTCATAGGAGTCTACACAATGTCATAGGAGTCATAGCATGTAGTTTGTAATAGCAACTGGCACCTGGAAACATTGATGTGGATTCAGCTAACAGAAGCATAACACCAAGGTAGGATTATTTATATTTTCAGTGATTTCCTCCTCCTGTTGTGTATTCTCTTAATCCAGGATTAAATTCTAATTGTGGTGTAAGTCCTTGGAAAGCTCATCACTTTGAATGGAATTTCTCGGAAGACAACATACCTGAGGTTTGAATGGGAAGTTTCAGGGTGTGAACCTTACTACTCTGTAAATTCTGGAGGTTTTGTGCAAGGCAAACACAAGTAACAGTAATGAAGATAGAAACCTCACAGGCTTTGCTCTCAGACCTGATGGGAAAGGCTATGAAAGCACAGTGCCCTAGGTTTTGCTCTATTTGATGCTGCCTGCACACAATCTCATATGAACATGCTAAGATAAAAGTCTGTCTTGTTTTGCTAGTTTGGATGTTAGAGCTGAGCATGCTCAGTGTCATCAAAAGCGATTAAAAAGCATCATCCAAAAGAAAACCCACATTTTTTCAAAGTGGTCGGAATCAACCTGTGCATTATTTGACGTAGAACAAGAACAGACGGAGTTGAGCAGGAGGCTTGCATTTTTCTATAATTTCATGTGATGAAAAAAGCTTTGGTGAAGCCAGTGCAGCTCTGTCCAGCCACTGCCTGATCTGTGTGACCGGTGGGCCCACAAATACAGATATTGCTATTGCTAGTGATATACCACAGGCTATACACATGCATTAAGGCATGTCAGGCTTGCTTTGCCTCAAATTGCCTTAGCCTGCCTGGAACTTCATTCTAGCTGGCTTAGCTGTGACAGCAGTTTATTTTAACTATCAGGTTACTATTTCCTGATTTGATCATGGGATATAATCACAGTTTTTGTACAGACAAGAATAGTGAGTAATTATTTTGTGTAAAGAGAAATATTTATTCCATCATCTTAATATTGCAATAGAAAAGGAAAAAGGCCTGGCCTGGTGATTGAGGGCTGCCTGTGGCAACCCAAGGTGCAGGGGAGAGGAGTGCAGACATAAAGAGGATAAGAGAAGAGGACATGGGAGTGTCAGTTAAGAGCTATGGACAACACAGCAACACATAATTAAATGTAAACCTTGGATACAGGCAAAACTGGTTTATAGGTAGCAGAGGAAAGAGAAAAGAGGTATACAACATATATAAGATTGGTTTTATGCAGGTCATTCAGACATAATGTGGAGTTGCAGACCAAATAAAAAGAACAAGCTGTAAAGTAAGAGAGAAAATGTACCAAAGGAAGCCCCTAATGGGCTTTAGAAAGAGAAGGAAGAAATCGGCAATTTCAATATCATGCTGTTTGGGCACCACCATCGTGTTCCTTCCAGAAAAAAAAAAAGAAAATATGATGTTCCCTGTAACCATTTCCTCCCCTGACTGAAGCCAACTGCCTGAAGACTCAAGGAAAGAGTGGAAAGATAAGTAGAACACACGGAGAATGGTAGGTGCTAGGAAGTATGTGTTGTATTTAATAGTTATTGAGGCTTTTTCCCATGCTAGTGTTCTTTATTTATTTTCTTTTGTCATAAATGAAATACATTTGAAAGGTTTTATGCTTCCCTTTTTCTTCCCCTGTCTTATTCCCTAATTTGCTGAATTTGCAATAGGTTGCTTAGTCCCTAGAATGCAACTTTAAGATTCTCCTGACATTAAAGTCTTGCTGATACATGAAATGCTGGATGTTTTGTTCTGCCTTTTCTGCAGAGAGTGATTTTTTCACGAGTCGAAGTCACAGATCATTCAGTGCACCTGCCCCTGTTAGTGAACAGAGCTTGGTAAACAGAAAAACCCCAATACATTCTGCATTTGTGAACCAATGCTTAAGAAATTAGGGATCACTTTTCATGTTTTAAAACGTGCTATTTTGAAGTTGCAGGCGTATGATGCAAGCCCATAATTGGAGAAAATTGATGCTCTCACTGGGCTCCCTTCTGAACTGGAGCAGTGAAGCACTGCTGCAATGAAGAGAGTAAAAGCACCCCAGTGACAGAACACCAACCAGCCACTCTTTTGAAGTGGGTTTGTTTAAACCTGCTACTATAATGAGCTCACCAAGAATGACTGGAAGGCTTTTAAAGCCAAAAAGCCAAGTTTTACTGTACCAGGAGCTACAGTAACATTCTTTTAATAATTTAAAAAAAATCAATACAACTCATGAAGGCAGGTTAGAAATAAAAGAGCTCAAATCTTGGATTTCTTTGTGCCACGGAGAGGCTCCTGCCTTTTTGCCACTCTAACAGTGGTTGCCAAGAGTGGCCCCACCTCTTATTAGGAAATTCTCTATCATCTCAGAAACGGGACTTCCCACACTTCACTTGAGATCTCTCACAAACTGATTCAGCTGCCCAAAAGGTTTTAATTTCCTTTACCATCACCTAACCTGCTCAGTGTAAGTTCAGCTCAGAGCACGGAGTTGAAATAATACAAAGCTTCAGCCACCTAATCTGCACAAAGTATTTTTCATTCTCTTCAGTCATCTTTCAACATGAAAGTGGAATGTACCTGAAGCAGCAATGTAGCCTGTCTTAATATTAGCATCAATCTAAATAGTGTTCCTTGGGAAATAGTTCTTTTCAAACTGCATGTTGTGGTTATAAGCACTGACCAGGTTTGTTTGTTGTTTTTTTTCTGTCAGGTAGTTTTCTATACCTGTCACAAGCTACAGAACTCAACTTCTCAGAGAAAACTTAGCATTCAGGATTGATGAGAATAAGAATAATGCATGAAACTGAATAGGCTAGAGTCCATAGAAATCAAGGCAGAAGTATGGATTTTACAATATATTCATTATATGATGTAACCATTTTCTTAACTAAGTTTGGCAAATAACCCAACAGAGGGGAAGAAATCTGGTTTAGACATTTAACTAGAGAATACATAGAGTGCAATTGTTTTCATGCTAAAATGTCACAACAAGGGTTAATGTACAGGGTTAAAAAGGCATGTTTTGAAATAAAAGTGGCCAAGCATGTTCCACATTATGATCACTCTTCAGTTTAAATATTTCAAATGTGGTTTTCTTCTACAAAATTGAACATCAGCAGCAAAAGAGCAGATTCAGATCTGGTTCTTACAGGTAAGCAATTCCAAATTGCTTGCAGCAGGTACAGTCATTCCCATTTGTCCATCAATACGTTTTAAGCATTACGTACCTGATCTCAGGATTTTTTTCCTTTTCATTCAATGTGTGTTAGAAGAGAATCTGTGTAAATACTTTCAAGAAGTGTATTGTATTGGGACCAGGGAAAAAATACATAATCTGAATTTGGAAAGATCTTCTGTCACTGATATAAAGTGCATTTTCTAGCTACCTCGATGAAGTCCATAGGCATAACTCATCATTTTGTTCATTGCAAGACTAAGTGATATCTTGTTGAATAGTGACAGTATTTTTCATCTTGTAGTGAATATTCTAATTAAAAATGTGAAGTAAAAATGAAAATAATTTATCAAAAAGAATCTATGTAGATATGTTCCAACTAATATACCATTGGATTTGCCTTGAAGTCCCTCAATTATATGTCTGTAAAATCTCAGAAAATGTTATGTCTCACAGAGACAAAACTGTATTTTCATTCCACACAACCAATGTTCTATCTGCTCATGGTTTATTTAACCCACCTCTTCTAGATAGTTTTCCTTTTGCCTCCTCCTTCTGTGGTCCTTTCCTTTAACCCATGTGTAAGAGGTATTGTGAAAAATAGGGCTGCAACAACTTACACCAGCATTCTGACATAATCACTCCTTTGGCAACTGCCTAGATCTCTGTGTTCCTCAGGGAAAACAGGTGCTTGTTAGGAACATTCATCATATGTTTTCTGTCACACACATTTTCATTTTTAGGATTTTTCTGTTTTTCTGTATTGGAAACAGTACTGGATTCTAATGTAACCAGACTGAGTATTTCAGGCCAGTTAGTGATGCTGTGATACTTACCCTTCTGTATTGGTATATATGTCACTTTGAAAGCACTTAGGGAAATAGGGAGGATTCAAAGGCTGTTGCACATTTTAGCAGCACAAATAGAAGGTACTGCTGCCTTGCATCTGCTCTAAATTGGCTTTGCCTGCTGCTGCAGAGACCACTGCTTGATTTGGTATGTTCGTAAAATGGGCTTTTTTGCCCTGTTGTGTCCTAAGCCGCTCATTTCATCTCCTACTTTAGTCAGCTGTCCCGAGATATCCGTGATTTCAGGGGTTTCCTGGCTCGTTTCCCTTCGGGCAGCAGCTGCCCGGAGCGCTCAGGTGCAGCCCCGAGCGGTGACTGCAGGGCGGCCGCGGGATGACTCTGGCGGGGGCACTGCGGGGCCGGCACTGCGGGTCCCCGAAGGTCCTGGAGCGCAGTTCGAAGCAGCACTGAGATGCCCTGTGTCTGCTCCCAGCCAGGGCTCGCCTCGGAGCTCTGTCCTTGCACAGGTGGGTGCCTGTCCCTGCTGTCCCTGCAGGTACAGGTCGCGGTGGGGAGGGGCAGCAGAGCGGGCGCAGAGGAGGGGCCGTAGTGTCCCCAGGCGCCCTCGCATTGATCGTGTCCCTTCAGCGGACCCAGCCTGCAGTTCCTACGGGTTTAGGAAAGGGGTGCTTTAGCGTGCTTTCAAATCCAAGTCCATTTTTCATGTGCCTTCCCATAGTCACAGCTGTGTCAAACACAGTAATTTCTCTGTACCACCACAGCCTTTTCGTTTTCGTGTCCTCTTATAGAGCTGCTCAGAGCATATGCTGCTGTAATCCTTTCAAAGCACTTTGTGAAGATAGTGAAGGCACTCGGGGATAATCTCTGTGAAGCCACTAAACTGGTCACCACCAAAGCCCTGAGAGACATTAAACTAGGCTCCTGTAATCTGCAGATGGAGCCTTTCTCTCGCTTGGAAGCACAGTGACCTGCAGACCCACCAAAAAATCCACATCAGTTTGCAAAGCCTCTGTTCTTCACTGAAGGATGCCACCAGAGGGAGGAAGGAGAAAACTGCAAGCCGGTCAAGGAGTTAATCAATCTTAGTGTGTGAAGACGGGGGTGGGAGGAAAACAATCATCAAAAAGGATACTTAACCATGGAGAGCAGTTTACTCAGATTTTTTTTTTCCTTAAATACGAAAAAAACTCATTTTTTCTCTCTTTCTTCCTTCTCACTATTATTACAAGGGATAAGGCTTGGCAGAAGACTTTCTCATTAAAATGTAAAGTTGAAGTGCCCATGGAGCTGTGGTATTTCTATGAAGCCAGAAGAAACTCACAGCTGGAAAAAATCAAAATTCAAGTTCCGGGTATCAGGGCAAATAATATAACTTGCCTTTTATTTTGGCAAAAGCAAATAATTATCATTGCTACTAATTACCATTTAAAGTGCTTACACCTAAAGAGGTCACATTTATGTAAATAATAGTTTCCTTGCATGAAAAACCCTCTCTGCTGGTTGTCCCTCTCCCTATTTAACCAAAGTAGGGAGAACTAGCACTAATGTGACCACAGATGCCAAACTCAGACTTGGAAGTCCAGGCCTGTGTCAGATGCCATGGAAAACTGCTTGTGCACAAAGGGAGGTAGTTAGCAAGCATGCTCTGCCACCTCAGCACTGCCTGTGGTGTAGCAGATCAATACACCCTATGCTTGCCATGAGTGTGGATTCCTGCAAAGTGGGAAACAACTTCTGGTTCTGGCATACCAGGCTGCATAGCAGGAGAGACCTGCACTGTGTAAGGTTGTGCCTTGTTGCAGGGGGAAACTCCTGGGGAGCTTTTGTCTTTCCTCTCCCTAAGCTGAGGAGCCTTGCCCAGGGGCCTTGGACTTGTCCCCCAAGTGGGCTGTTGGGTGGCTCTTTCATTTCCAGCAAGAGAGTAGAGGGGCATGGACCAGGTTTCTGCCCAATGTAAAGTGTTGCCCTTTTGTACAGCTTTCTCTTGGTAGTCGATAAAAATACACTCCAATTAAGACATAAGCATTCATGGATAGAGATTTTGTGATGGATTCTATGCCGAGGACCTCCTCTCTGACTCAAGTGCCTTGTCTAGAAAGTGATATAGCTGTGCTTTGTTGTGGGCCTTCTTCAGCATTTGTGAATGTCCTTGGGCACTGCCCTCAGCAAGAACTCTGTCCCTACCCTCCATCTGAACAGAGGTCCGATCCACTCACAGGAGGATAACCAGCTAGAAATGGCTGCTGCAGCTCATTGCTGAAAATGTGTGATTGTGCACATGTTCCCTGGGAAAGCTGATGCACATCCAGGGCTTTGCTGGGGGCCCAGAGTACCTAAATGGCAACCTCAGAGAGCAGCACCACAGCAGAGAAAAGGCCACATGTGCCAGGCACGCCAGACAGCCTTGTGAGGGATGTGAGCATGGTCAAGAGATGCCTGAAGTTAGGTGGGATGGGAATACTGGGGCCAACCTGGAACTGTTGCAGAAACACAGCAGTGAAGGAAAGCCTTTGACCTAAAGAACAAATGGCTAGGGCCATTTTTAATTGCTGAGCTGGTAAGTCCTGGTCACTCCACCACAGTCTGCCAAGCAGTGAGCTTGTCAGAGTTCAACTCCAGCTGTCAATTGATAGGTCTCATAAGGAGTCAGGAAGTGGTCTGAGGCAAATGGCTGGGAAAATCAGGCCACTCAGCTGCAGAAATGTGATCTTTAGAAGCTGCCAGACCCATCCTGCAGACTTTAGGTCAGAGAAAGAGAGAGCAGCAGTTCAGTGCCTGGTACAAGAGTGAGAGGCTGGGGACAAGTCAAGCCTGAGACCCTTGCAAGGCACTTTGCTGAAACAAGTGTGTAGGTCACTGTCCTCACCTTTAGCAGGAAGGTGAGAGGCTTCTCTCTTTCATGACAACATGGCTATGTCTCCCTTCTCACTGTAAAGGACTACTCTCCCCTTTAATTCTTGTCACATTCCCATTATTCCTCTCCTGTGTGGTGTCGCTTCCATAACACAGGGAAAGGTTGACAGGAGCAGTCAGTCTGCCCCAGGAAGGACAAGTTCAGCCTCTGGACAGGGGAGATTCACAGTGAGGAGCTCTGCTTCCTTCTTATGAGTCCCACCACTGGGCCCAGCTTGCTGCCCAGGGTGAGAAGGGACAAGCCAGTGCAAGACAGGCACAGGGATTTCAGTGCCATAAGAATGTGTTGCTCACCAGGAAACTTTGCTGCTCCAGATAAGTTAATTTGAGCTCAAATTTTCTAGTTATAACTACAACCTGATTGGTAAGAGAGGCCATATCTTAACTACAATCATTGATACCTCAGAAAAGACTAAAAGTATTCCTGGCTGACTCAAATCCCATGCACTTCAACAAAACAAGATCTCATTTTTCAACACTATGGGATAAATCCTACATCATTCATGGAGCTTACTCTGAGACTGGAGGGTGCATAGCAGTCTAAAAATATGATCCAAAGTACTTACATTTTTTTTCAGCCTGTACTGGAAATTACCTTACCTTCTTTTTAAATTAACAACTATCCTGCACGTAAAGTAAGTTACTAGATTATTTTCTCTGCAATGTTAAAGTCATATTCTCAAGTGGTGACACCTCCCTGCTTTTTTCTCACTGTGCCTTTTTTTCATTTGTGTGAGAGTTTTCCTGAATTTCATTTGAACTAAAATTCCACTCATCCTCAGTAAAGAAAAAAAGATGGAAGTACAGCTAGGTAGGCATATATCATTATGGTGTGTGTGTGCCTATGAGCCTGTAGCTTACGTGGTGTCACCTTATTTTAAAGGAAATTGTCTCTTTTGTCAGATACACACTCTCCATTGGAGATTTTTGCACATAGCAGTAATCAGGATACAAGGAAATCCGCTGTCTTTTGCTGGCCACAGGTTCACAGGTTGTATTAATAGATAGGATTAGTGAAGGAGAATAAGTCAGAAGGCTGCAAAGCTCCTGTCCCATGAGATTTCCTACTTTAGATCATTAGTCTTATTGAGAGCTCTCTGGAATACAGCAAGCAGAAACTGAGGAAAAGGCTGGAACCATTTTATTCACCAGGACATTCTGGGGAAGGGTGATTTCTGGGTCAGAAGTTCCACTGAAAATGTCTGTCCAGTTTTCTGCACAGGCACCCTGGAGGAACAACAACATCAGTTTTCTGACCAGAGAAGCAGCTGTAACAGAGCAAGGAGAGACTATCATAGGTTTCTACCTGTTGGCTTTAGGTAGGTATTTGGCTTGGGTGTGAAAGGAAACTCTTAAATAGATGTTGTTATCAAATTCAAAGTGATTCATTTGGGTTTTATCCCTAATGGGACAGGATGGTAGAAAATGTAACTTTTTTTGCAGCAATTGCAAGATCAGAGAGATACAGAGTTTGCTTTTGTTAAAAAGAGATTTATATTCAATGCAGAAATCTTAAGGAAAAATAAATAGTCAAGCCTGTAAACTATCAATTAATTTTCATTAAGCTTAATATGCAGGAAGATAAAAGAAGTACCTTATCAGAAGTACTGATACTTCTGTATCTTCTTGTGTTTTAGGAGCACTGAATAAATATTCCCTCATTTTCAGAGTTGTGGCTGTTGACAAACAGTTGGCATCCTACAATTATCTTCTGCAGAGACACAAAATATGTTTGTGGTTCTTAACTTTAATTGTTTGTATTTTTCTTGCTTTAAATGCTGGCTGCATATAGAAATTGACTTCTTCAAACAGGATCTAAGAAAAATCTAGGTACTGCAACCTTATCCTGTGTTAGTCGCAATTCCAAGTGTTTCTTTTAGTTCTGGTGGAAGACAGCTATTTTAAGTGTATTACAGGGATTTGAAAATGGCACTCAGTATAAATGCACTCTAATACCACTTTTTTAATTTTGTTTTGTTTGTTGAAATATTATCTATTTTGGGCAGACTTATTACCTAACACAAGGAAACTATGAAATTTCAAAGAGTGCAAGCATGCTAGGTAATAAATATTTCAACCATAGAACCTCACAGAAAAATAGAAGAAAATTTTACTTTTATTAAATCTGTTCTTCTAAACAGCATGTACAAAAATGTTTCTGTTTCTAAAAGATTTACCTAACAGATATTTTTTATTCTAAACTTATTACATATTTCAATTAACTTATTAGCCCTCTGTTTACACTTGACAAAGGCCTGAGGAAGTTAAAATATTAAATGCTATGTATTTTATTATGTTTACATGAGACTTTTTACTTTTATCTATGAGAACTAGGGAAAGTTGTGCTTAGAATGAAAACAGAGATTCTAGTAGAAATATGTATGGCTTCTACCTTAGGAGAATTGATTAGGAGACTGGTTGTAAGGTAAATCAGAGGTATTCCAATTTATCCCCACTCTGTTCGCATCTCTGTATCCCCTCATGAATGGCTGGGAAATATCGGCACCATCAGCTAAAGAATTAAGCAGTTGCACTAAGACTAGAAAGAACATCTTAGGTCAGCAAGGCCAGTCCCCTACTGAGACAATGTATAATCTCATTTACACAGCTATTATGCTCCCTCCTATAACAGGCTAGGGGTTTTTTTGGTGTTGTTATCACTCTTCCATTTGAAATCATGTTCCTGATTTTGTTTCTCTGTTGGATAGGAGCCTTTACCTAAATTATTAGCTAAAGTGATCACAACAACTTTATACAATTTTTGGTCACTGCTTTTAATTGATTTTTTTTTTTTTCCTACAAATTAAATCCTGTGGCCAATCTATGTTCCTGAAGGAACAATCATACCTTGAGGTCAACTTCTGTATTCCTATATTAAGCAATTGGGGGAATTTTATTTTGTTGTTGAGGGGACAGAGGGTAATTATATTTATTTATCTCCTCTCACAACATTTTTCCCCTGTCATCCCAGCAGCCTTATAGCCAGGACTGAATACAGCATCCAAGCAAGGTCTTGCCATCACTATTCACATTCATATTCACACTCTATCAACTCCACTGATCCCTCCCAGTATTGCCTCTGCATCCCACTGGTAGTTCAAACTTCTTTCATCAATCAACCAGCAGCAATGTTCTCTCCTGCCTCCCGGGAGTGATTTCACATCTTCTAGCAAATATCTAGGTGCTGAGTGTTTAGGCTATTGGGGTTTGATTTCTTCAGATCCTTCAGCCAAGTTTACAAGTGTTTTGCATGTCATATTTATGTTCTTGAAACATACGTCAAGATTCAAAACTCATGTTCCTTTTCTTGCAGAGAATGTACAACCAGCAGTAGCAATACTCCAAGTGTAAGTGTAGTGCAGATCTGGTTAAAATTGATGGATGTAAGTATACCTTTTTGAAATGATAACTTTTGAAGAAATCTGTTAAATCAGAAAAGTCCTAATTTCTTCTCTCCTCAAAGGTCTACTGTCCACTTCTGCAAGCACCAGCCACAGCAATTTATAGTTATTAGTTATGTGTACACCAATAACTTGTTCTATCCAGGGAGCTGTGATGTGGCAGAGCAAGTTCTCTGTCATACAGACACCCTCTTGCCCTTCTGGCAGCAGAGAGAAAAGGCCAGTCCGTGTGCTAGTTCCTGTACCTCTGGTGCTGTACCCCTAAAGTCTGGCAAGACAATCTACATTGGCAGGAGTCTATGGATATTTCCTCACACAAAGCCCCAAAGATGTTCGTATTTGATACTCTTGGGTTTTTGATGCCTTGGAAAATGGTTTCAGTGATTACACTTCTGTAGTTACTAAATGCTTTCTTCTCTTTTGAATCCAAGTATGGCAGTGCAGCTTCTTGCAAATTCTGATGTATTTTTCCAAAACCAAAGATATGTATGTGATTGGTATTAGCATTTATCCAGGAGATGGGGTTCCTCTGAGCCTCCTCACCTTCACAGAAAAAAGTCCTAAAAACCTAACCATATTTGGCCAAGCCTTCCCAGAGTCAGACATCTTGACAGAGGACATGAATATCCAGCAACCATGATCTGACACCTTTTGCTGAGATAAGGCCTCTGTGTGTCCTCTTCTGGAAATTCTCACAGGTCACAGGTAGCACAGCTGTCATTTGTGACAGACAGGACACTGATGTATGTGTTGTACATGGTACAGCAGCCAGGCAGTTTTGGATGCAGATGAGGGAAGATGCTTCCAGATGCTTCCTGCATGGAAGCCTGAGAGCAGTGTTGTTGCACACTGACATCACAAGCAAACCAGTAGGTGTGTCTGGTGCATTTTGCAAATGCTGATGGCTGTTGAGATCACTGCACTGCTTCTTGACACCCAAGCCACTGTTCCACCATTCTCCTTGCTAAAGCTTTGGCCAGGGGACCAGTAAAGTGGGGGGAAGGTGCAATGCCCATCCAACAGCAGTGATCCATTCTTAGAGGGACTGTCTGCAAGGGACAGCAACCAGTGTGTTACCCTGCCCCAGGTCACCTGCGTCAGCATCCCCTTTCTTAAGGCAACACTCTGCTCCCATCCTTCCCTTCAATGAGCTCAGAACTGTCTCTAACAGACAGGTGAAAGCTTGTCCTGCTGCTGGGATTACATCTGACCTCTTTTTGCCTCTGCCATAAGTGGTGCAGTACTGTGGAAAATCCTTGTACTGTTTAAATGATGAGGTGCAATTTAAAAGCACTGCCCACTGCTGCTGGCTGCTAGACATGGGGGAAAAATATAAAGCATTTTTTGCTTTGTAATTATTAACTGGAATTCTTAAGTTGAGTTTTTTTCTGCATTTATACACAATCTGCTCTCTGTTTGTTTCCCCAAGATCCACATTTAATTGGGCTTGTTAGAGTAAATATGAAGCATAAAAGGAAATTTTAAGTCAATAGGAGAAAGTATATTCTTATTCAAGAACAAACTGACTTTTTGTGAGTGCTTTCTTCAGAAAGGTAAGCTGAGCGCATTACCAATCCCATCAGAACAGACCACAAGATCCAAACATGCCTTTAAAAGGCACACACTTCTGAATGGTAACAGTAAACTGTTACTCCACAAGTGACAGAATGAGTGTTATTTTGGGATTTTGTTTGACAGATAAATCTGAGAAGGTGGGAAAGGAAACAAGCTATTTACAGAACATTCATCCCCAAAATTGTTGCATTTATTGAACAAATAATCTGTCCATGCTTTGTCAAGTCTAAAACAAGATGACTCTTCTCCTTCCTGCCAGAACTGGCAATATGCCCTGGACAGGATATTGTATATATAATTGGCAGTGAAGACTGAAAAAAGAGTAGGGTCACTTCACAGTTGCAATAGTTAATGACAGCTTTGCAAATTCTCTGGATTTTATCACTGTTTTAATTAAAGTTTTCTGGGCGGAAAATCTTTTGCAGCAAGCCTCTTCTAATAGGCATTTATGCTTGTGTATATGTAGTTGTATAAGTAACTGATTCCATTTATGCCTACTCTGCATTAAGGTGCTCAATTCAATTTCTGTCCTAGAGAAGGGTTATTTGCTGAGGAAAGAGCCTAGTTTGTCTTGTGTCACTGAGTCTCACCTTTTGCTCTCATTCCTTGAATTCTTCCACTTAAGGCCTCATATTTTAAATGCATATGGCTGAGTTGTAACACCTATTTTTCTATTTCAGTCTTGCCAAGTTTTACATGTAAAGGCCGTGCAACAATGTCTAACAAGAGCAAGTCTAAATAGAAAGCATAATAACCTATTTTGGCTGGGCACAGGTGAACTAATTTATTGGAAATGTGGATGACCAGCTCAGTGCTATCAATTTACTTGTGCCAAATTTAGTTCTTCAGAAACAATGTTAACAATGAAACTGCATGCAGCCTCAGGTGCCTATTGCTTGTTCAAAGACCATCTAAGGTACATGAGAGAAGAATAGGGCATGTCTGAATGCACAGGCTTGAGTGATTTGACAGAAATATTTGTAAAATTATCATGTACTTTTTTGATATTCTTAGAGTTAATCTCAGTGTTCTCAGTTGCTTTCAGCAGAAAGATTTTCAGCCTCCTTAGTTACTCTTTCTGGCTACTTTTCTGCTCTTTCTTTGCATGGGCTGGTGGACACCGCACTGACCCAGGAGTTTGTGAAGAGCTGAAGGGCTGCCAAGCAAGCTGACTTTCACTAGCTTGCTTGGCAGCTCTTCTGTACCTCCCCAAGAAATCATGGCTAACACCATCAGACTCCCTTGTGGAGTGCTTTTGACATCTGTGGATTAAAATGCTCTCTTAGGGAGTGTTATTCCAGGAGAAGGATTACTACCGAATTATATAGAGACGATAGAACATTTTTAATACTGTTGGCCATTCTATTCCTCCTACCTCACTATGTTTGCAAAACTACCTAAGTATTTGCATATTATCTGTGTATTTTGCCATGTCAGAACATCCAGCATCTCTCTGATGAACAACTCATGTCAGCAGAGTGTGCTTAAGAGAAAGATGTGGTGATCCCTCTCTGAACCTTATGCTGGGTGGCAGTGCTCAGTTTCTACCTAGCTGCTATTTTTTTTCTCTTTTGCCATATTTTGACCTCAGTTGAAATCTATCTTTTTCACCAGGATTACCTTAGTATGCTAGGTTTGGATTTTGGGGTTGGTTTGGGTTTTGTTCCTGCATACTCTTTGGAGTGAATATTAGGTACAGCTTGCAAAAATTGGAACAAGTTCCCTCAGTTGTTTCTTTTCTATCTTCTGTTTTGCTGAGATGACACCTGGTAACATGGAGGCACTGCAAATTTCAGAGGTTTCTTTTCTAGGCTCTTGATGTACCTCTGATGTCCACTGAGGCACACACCCCCTGCAATGCAGTTGAGGAGATCTCTGCCCTCACTGATAGTGTCAGGGCTATTGCTGTGCTTGTCCTGCATTTTCAACCTTCTTCCCTGTTATACTGTCAGGGCTTGAAGGAGGAAGGGATAGGGGTTGTTTGGTTTGAGGTGCTCTTTTGATTGGGGTGATTTTCTGTTTTGAAGCGGCCTGTTTGGGGTTTTTTAAGTCCGTCAGTCAATACTGGCAGCAACCCAGACTAGCAAATGTGTCTGGTGGCACAGAGATCCAGTGTCCCATAGTCACTACGATAGGTGACAGCACTTTTATGTGACCACTGATTTTGTTACTCCATGGTTTACTAAGAATTGATTTTCTTTTTTTCTTTTTTTCTTTTTTTTTTTTTTTTTTAAATCCAAATTAATATGGTGTACTACCCAGACAGACCATTTTAGGGACTGGATATGCCAGCGCAGGTTCTCCACTGCTTTGCTTAAAAGGACTGTGCCTACCTGCTGAAACCATAACCTTATCTCCCTCAATGCTTCCCTCATCTCCAATCTCACTTTGTGAATGTAGTTCCCAAAAATTATCACAAGTATTGTGTCTCTCTCACCTCTCATTGTTCTAAAATGTGCAATGTTGTTTGATGTGAGGTTTTGCTCAAGTTCTCCCTTGAGACACTTTAACTGAGAACTCCCTTTCCCTCCAGGCTAGGGGGAATTTGCTCTCTGTGTTCCCAGGAAGGGCAGGTGTGTGACACTGTGAGGGTAGCTGTCCTGTCCATTACACTCCACTGGCAAAATTTTGCTGTTTACAAAGGAGGTGCCATTTTATTTTGTCTGCCATTTTAGCACTATGTCTTCATATGAACAGGGAAAAATATTTCATACCTGCAGCCTTGATAACTATCTTACCTTGCAGAGGGTAGAACCAACATACACAAACAACACAACTCCCATGTTTGCATTGCAGGCTATCCTCAGTCATTCCCGAAGCCTTCCTCCCCCAGTGCCCTGCTCTGCCTATTTATAATACCTAGACTCAAAGTCAGAAAATCCCTGAGTCCAAGTGCATGCAGTTGTTCAAAACAGGTCTTGATTAAGAAACATTGTCACCTAGTGGCCAGAACAAGATATATTTATTATTGCTGATCTTGATTCAAGGTATATGTAGAATGTATGTGTGTATCTCAGTGTATCATTGCGCCAGTGACTGTTTCTGGTCAATACCATATGCTGACATTTCAGCTCTTCCCAGTTCAAATGCTCTTCAGTAAACCATGTGCACTTGCTAAACAAGGCAGAGCAGCAGCAGCTTGGCAATGCTGCAAAGAGAAACTATTAAAAGTAAAATGCTCCACAGAAGAACCAGTTCATAGAGCCATACAGAGACTGTCCCATCAATCACCTCCCTCCCACTCCCAAGTACCCAGAGCACCTCACCAGGAGGTATCTGCCCAATCTCTTTCTTTACAGAACAAGTGCCTTGCTCTTTGGCATTTCAGCTCCTGAGACTCTCACATGGCCTGGAGATTAGGGCAATTTCCTCCTCTCCCTTCCTAGCCACAGCAGCCTGGCAGTGAAATGCTGGATTCTTGACACTGAAGTGCTTCCCAAAGGAAGGCAGCTGCCCTCTTGCTACAACATTAAACCTATCAGCCATTTTTCATCACACAGACTCCTTTGAATATCCGGAGATGCTGTGCAGTGCCATCAGGTCACATCCCTCTTTACTGTGTTCATCTCTTGCTGGGTCGATATACAGCGGCCTTACTCTGGGGTGTCTACTGCTTGTGCCTGGGCAGAGGGCTGTGGGTCAGCTCTTTTCTCCCTCACCTGGTAATATTGTAAGCTGGCATAAGTCACCAGGTGTTGCATTCCTTATCCTGTCATAGGCAGCAGACACTCAAAAGAGGTCATGTCTTGCTCTGTCTTGCCGAGGTGAAGTGAGGCCACCAATGCCACAAGTGGCAGAGCTGGTCTGTGGGATAGAAGCAGGAGCCAGCAGGGAGCCAGGTGCTGCCTGACACGCTGCTCAGCCCTCCACCCCCCTAACCAGCTAAGCCTCATTTTCAACACTGAACCTGACACTTATCAGTATACTTTCTAAAAGTCATTAATCTCTGCACATTTATGTAATTTTTAAAAAGTGGGATGCAAGCTACCAGGGTCTTTCATTGATGGGCAGAGCAATAGCCGTGGACATTTGGAAACTATAGGTCTCTCCAGCAGAGTAAGTGCCTGACTTTCGCCAGCTTTACAGTTATCTCCCTTGTGTTTTGCTCACATACTTAGACACATACAAGGCAGGCATCTCTGTTCCTGGAGAGTAAGAGAGAATGCAACTTTCTGTAAAATTAAATAAAAGACAGTTTGAAATTCTATTTCAAACATTCTCTTCATATGGATTATCATGTGCATTACTGAAAAATGTTCCCATCTGGGACAGAGTTTGCTGCAAGGTTCTAGATTGTTCTAAGAGAAGAAACCTAGTTGTGTTAGCTGCACTCTTCTAAGGAGAACTGATAAAGCAGGTCTCTGGCTCTGTGCATGAACTTTCTGTATCCGTTATTGCATATGAGGAACCTAAACAGCTGCAGATTTTGACAGATTGTTAGTAGTCTCTGCTCCACTCTACTAGTCTTTCTTCCTTCCTATTTTTCCCAGATGTAACACTTATGAGTTTCATCTATCCACTTAAGGAAAAAAGCTTTAGTGAAAAAATCCACTTTAGGCCCTTAAATGGTGCATGTTCAGTAGGTGCAGCAGCAGTTCTTTGTGTCTGTTCTGTTTTATTGGTACACTCATTCACTTGCTCCTACTTCTGAAATGTACTCAGCTGCTCAAAAAAGTTTCATGCATAGTTTTCTAGTGGATAATCTAGTTTAACATGCTTCTAATGGAACAAAAGGGAATTTTAGAAGATATGTCATACATTTACATACTCAACAGTTTTATTGATTTGCTTTTTGATTTCATAGAGTCATAGAATGGGCTGAGTTGGAAGAGACCTTAAAGATCATCAGGTTCCATGGATTTAATTTTTTTCTTTTTCCAGGTTGGTTGTCTTGGTTTGGAAACAGCATTGTGATTTTTGTCCTGTATAAACAAAGACATCTTCTGCAGCCTACCGACTACCTCACATTTAACTTGGCAGTGTCAGATGCCAGTATCTCTGTGTTTGGTTATTCACGGGGCATCATTGAAATCTTCAACGTCTTCAGAGATGATGGATTCATTATCACGTCAGTATGGACTTGCCAGGTAAGATTGGATTACACTCAATTAGACAAAAGGGATGTAGCTATATCTGTGGGTGTGCTGTGTATAAATAATCAGACAGCACCCAAAGAACGAAAGGTAATCACTAACCTTTCAAAAGGACAGTGTTCTCTTTTGTTACACCTAAAAATCTGTGCATTTGATCGGTGTGTCACCAATTTTCACTGGGTTTTTTTCCTGTGTATTTGCAATAGTTCTTACTAGTTTGGGATTTTTTTACTTCATGTCAGAGATCACACTCATGTTGGAAAATCAAGTTATAGGCTGTGCTTGTCTTCAGGACACCTGAAGCCAACCTGGTTGTTGCTTTAAGCTAAATGTTAAAGTGCCAGTGTCAACTCCTGCTTGACAAGGCTTGTAGAGCAAAACCTCCATACGTGGGCATATCCATGCATTTTAGCATGCAACTCTTTGCACTAACTCCATTGTAACTCTTCAATCACATTCCTAAACTCTTGGTTGCTTCATTGCCTGTGGTAGAATGAGTGATTTAACTTTATGTCATCCCTGATCTCGGAGGGAGCTTTTTGTTGGAGTTCTCGGAAAAAGTTACTATTGTTAATTCAGAAACATACCTGCATGGACAGACTATAAATGCACCCCATGGGCAGATACACATAAATCTGGCTCCCTGGCGCTTTCAGCAAAAGCTCTGTGAGAAAGATTATACTCTGTTTCATCAGGGAATCAAAAATCTGAAAATGACAGGATAGCCTACGGCAAGGTGTAAGAAAGATCATGATGAAGGAAAAGGGAAAGAGAAATAATGCTCTTTTCTTAGAGATTTGGTTTTTTTGTTTTTTTTAAGGAGGAAGTTGAGCTATTGTGCAACACAGATGAAAGAACATTTACAGGTCATGTCCCCTCCATTTAAATAAAAAGGTTCAGTTTATGCAGACAGAAAGACTTCCTGTAGGAGACTGATTACCCTGGGAGCTGTAGCTTGATCTAAAAAAATATTATTTTATTGTTTAAAATGTATCTCTATAGTCATTTGGCAGAAAAGGATTTATTAAAATGAAGCTAATTATTTCCTCAGTAAAATCACACTCTTTCTCTAATGACATCACCTACAGTTGCAATCTAAGGTCTGTTGACCAGAAACTTTGAATTTTATTATTAATGGAAAACTTAAAAGTCATCAGATAAATAAACGCATACCTGAAAACTGTAAAATTCACATCCATACTCAGAATTAAATAGATGCATATTTTCCCCCTCTTTCAAGGAAGGCTGGAGCTATCACTGGGCAGGGAAAGATAAAATCTGCATCTCCAGGTTCAGTTCTAGCTTTGTTGCAGATCTCCTGTGTAAGACAGGGTAAGCCATTCAGTGTGAAATTCTGACCCAAGGTCAGTGGCGTAACTTAATGCTTACAATTCACAAGGTTGAAAGAGGTAGCATTAAATGACCTTTCTGCATCCCTACTCCAAGCTCCTTCAGAGCTCTGTCTGTACTGTGGCTCCTTTTTTGTGGGGCTGTATAAAACAGCACACAGAGGAATTGGGAAGGAATGGCACATGTTGGCTATTTTTTTAAGATTTAAAAATACTGGGATAGAGGCGTGCTTGAACTTTGTGAGATGTATGCTTAATCTTGCTGTGCTTGAACTGCCTTTTCAAGGGGAGAAGTGCTCCATAACATTTTTAGGGTCCAGATAGTTTATTGGTCAGGGTGTGTTAAGTACTTGGGTTTGGATCTTCTTGTTTTAAAGACTATTAATTTGTAAAATCTGGATATCAAGCAAGGTTTTAAGGTATTGGGATCCAAAGTCTTTGTGCAGGACACTAGTAATGTATTGGCTTTTCTTAACACTCTGGTTTGCAAAACACTAAAATTTCTGCTTTGGTAGTCCTCTGTAGGCTCTAGAGGATAACATTAAGCATTCAAAACATGAATTTGTTATTAATACTAATTAAAAATTAATGGTAATCTGGAAAAGTCAATTTGTACTTTGAATTAAGTTTGGATTTGTTGTGGTTTGTTAAATGGTCAAGCTGGTTCCAGCTTGTTGAGAGAACATCATGTAGGGTTCCTGTTTCCATCAAGATTTTGTTCAGTCTTGGGGAACCTCAAAAACATGTGTAAACCCTGACACACATCTTCTTGATTTATAAATGCAACAAAACAGAAGCCAGTGATGAAAAGATAGGTTACGGGAAGAGAGAGGCTGGATTCTAGCGAGAGTATTGTGCAGAAATAGCAGGAAGCTTCTCTGCATAAAAAAAGGTGTGAAAATTTCCACATGTGTGTGGGCAGCCAGCACAAAGGTAATTCTGAAAATGTTTAATATTGAACAGCAATAGTGTTTTGATTGTTGTAATCTGAATTTGTAGTCTTACTGGAAGGGATCTCACAGACAGAACATGAGGAATGAGGACCTTTGTGCCATGAAGGTAAAGCCCATGCTTTCTGTCAGGATCCGCTGAAGTCTCTGTCTCTTGCTCCCCTCATGCACTCAGGCTTCTCTGCAAGTAGCTGGGGTGGCACTTTGCATCCATGAGCATGGCTCTTTCCTTAGCATGGCCCGTATGTTTTCCCTTACCTGGTTTGTTGTTGCTGAGTCCAGAGGACGACCTTACTTGGCTTTCTGTCATTGTCTGGTTCACTACACATTTGCTCCTATTGATCAGTCAGCTTCTTCTGTCAGGTATGCTTAGGGAAATTTTATTTTCCCAAGCTAGCCTGTCATTTCTGTTTATGAAGAAACCTCATGAGCTCACCTCACTTAATCCACCTAACTATTTTGTTTTCCTCTGACTCGGGTCTCCTTCTGTGCCCTCAGGTAACATTTTTCAACATTAAGGTTCGCCATCCTTGGCTGCCTAGGTTGAAGGGAGTGCGGGAAAGATAGACAAAGAGTACTTCTCTCAAAACAACCTAGTCTTTGAAAACTCCCTGTAACAAAACATATATCTCCAGCTACCAGCACCACCTCACTGCATACCTGCTGAAAGGGACAGAGAGGAGTTCTCCTGTTCTTCTCCTCTGTATGGAAGAAAAAACACTTTTCTTTCCCATGCCAAACATTATTTTTTGAGTCTGACAGGGCTTTTCTCTCATTAATGAGGTTACATGGTACATCTGTATCCAGATGCTACCTCTGCTGAATGCTCTGTACAAATACAGTTTTCCAGTGGTGGCTTTTGGAATCTGCTTTCACTTTTATGCCTCTGCTGTACCACTGTCTCATTCGTGAACTGGACAGAGGAAGGACAGTCAGTCCCCGGCACATCCATTTTTCAGCCTCTCCCAATGTGACCAGTAAGTACACTGGTTCATATAGATAATTTCAGGTCAGGGAATGTAACCCAGTGACCAAGAGTCATCTCTTCCCCCATTGACATATTCCAAGTGAAAAGCTATTTCAGAATATATTTTTGTCCTTCACATATTTTTTTATTTGCATGTTCTGCTGAGCCAGAAGTTGCACTGAAACCTGTAAGTAACAGTGTGCAAATGTTCCTACATGTAGGAAGTAGACAAATACTCATTCTCAACAGGCAAATATGACTTCTGAACTTTATTTATCAAATGATAGAAAGTTTTTCTTGTATTTTTTATTCACATGAAAAATACAGCAAAATATTCAGACTTCAGGAGGCCTCTAAATACAGGGAAAGGATTATAACCCATCTGGACTCCATAGGTACATTGCAGTCATGTCTGAAAACAAGAATGGACTATGGAGTGTCTTTCTTAGAATTTGAAATCCCTCATAATCCTGGTACTTCAGTTTAAATTTGTTTCCAGCAGTTCACTTCTCTAATTTTTTAAAATTCTTTTTGATAATGCAGTTTGGTTATTTAAACAGTAATTTTTCAAACACTTAAAGGTTTTACTCTGAGGATCAAGAAAACTGACTGTTCTTACCATGTGCTCACTCTGTTGGCATAAGCTTCTTTTAAAAAACATTTCTTATTTCTGACTGTTTCTTACGTGTAATATGTGTCTGGGCTGTGCACCCCAGAGTACAGGGTGGTTATCCCCAGGTCACGGTTATCCCCTGTCCCTGACGCTGACTGACGCTGTTACCACGGATGCACTCAGCCCACTGTCAGCCCAGGTATTCCCAGTCCATCTGGCCAGCCAGATGGTGCCAGAGCATCCCCAGCAGATCTGTCTCTGCACAGAAACAGCCTCTGGAGCAGCCATGTAAAAAAAAAGTTCCACTTTGAGGTATTAGTGAGCACCAGAGTAGCTTGTGTGACAGGATCCAGCCCCCACTGACTCTGTCCCTGCAGCCTGCTCTTCACCATCACAAGGGCCAGCCTTCAAGGACCTGCCTTCAGCCTCACAAAGCTGCTTCGTGTTGTGAAGAATAATAAAGACACTGAGGGGAGTAGAAGCTTAGTTTACTGTGGCTTAGTTTACTACAAAGCAGGGAGGAAATCTCGTTTTGAATCCTGCAGTGCTTCCATGCTTCACACAGTGCTTCTTTATTCCTGTCTGGCATGCCCTGGACAGAAGCACATGGCAATGTAGTGGTCAGCCGTGAGCCCCACAATGCACACAGGTATTGTTCTACTCTGTTAGCCCTAATATACTCATGCACAATCTGCCTGACAACACCAGATCTGTGGAGTATGTGCATCCCAAAAGGGCACAGTGTGGCCAGGAAGTCAAAAATTATCTGGAAGCACCAGACTTAGTGTGTATCCATTGAGGAGTAAGTGGCCCACAAATGTCTGGGATTTCTTGCACTTTAGCAGATTTTCCAGACTGTGGTGGTGTAGCTCATCAAGTTGCCATCTGAAATCCCAAATAAATAGGAATATCTAAGAAAAGCTAAATTAGACGTGCAAAATCCCTGTTTCAACAATGCTGCTGTTGGACAAGGAGGGTTCCCTTCCCTCCAATGGATGTCTGACACTAATCTAGGGAGCCTCTTTTAGTCTCCAGCCCTAGTATTTGTTTGCTTTAAGAATAGTTGGGCACCTCTTTATGATGAATAGTCTTGGGTGTGTGTTCCAAGGCAGGTTATGTGGGTCTGAGCGCCTTTAGATGGAGAAAAGTGAATCCAGCTCTCCCACACAGTCCATAGGGGTAAAGGGAGAATGGGACAGCAATCTCTCTGCTTTTTACAGTGACACTGCTTAATTTTTGAAAGGTCTTGTACAGTTAAGGAAAGAAAATGGCTGTGAATACCAGTGAATCACAATCTTTTGTGTTGCAAAGTAAAATATGAACAATCAAACAGAGGGTGAGACTTGTCCATCACCTTGTTCTGTTGGCTCCCTTAGGAGCCTCATTTGCTCACCAGCTTTGCCACCTCCAATCTAGGAGCAGAGCTCAGAGCCACAACCCTCCTCTCACCAGGCAAATGACCTGCAAAGCTGAGCACATTGGCCCTTGCCCCTTTTTGGAGATTAAACTTCCAGTCACTCCCTCTGGCTAGCGCCTATAAAACTCCAGTATTTTGGGTGTTATTAAATATCTAGGGCTCTATCATGACATTTCTGAGAAGAAATAGTGTCCGCCTTGTGTAAAAATTAGAACTGAATATCTGAAGCACCAAAAAGGAAATCACAACAGTAAGAAATGCTGAGAAAAGTATGATAAAAACACACAAGTTCTTTTCAGAAGTTTTGAGGGCAGGCTTTTAATCTTGAATAAATTCTTTTGTATTTTATTAATAGCATTTGCTTTCTCAGAACATGCATTTATCTCTTTTCCTATACACAGATTGTAAAATATTGCTTAATCTTGTCTGAGGAGGAAACAGAGGATTAATACTTTCCTCTTTTAACAAAATCTTCTGTAAATTGCCTGATAAATCAAAAATCCTGAAGTCATTTATGTTCTTATAAACAGAGTAAATTTGGAGTACATTGATTTCTGTCCATTTAATATAACTCATAAAGCCAACCAATTGTTTATTTAGCTAGACTATTGACTCTCTTGACTTGATTAGTGATTTTATGTGTTTTATAAATACCAAGAAAATGTTTACACATTACTTTATGTGGAGTAGTACTCCCTCACATTCTGGGGAGATGAGAGACCAGTGATAGCTCCATAGCCCATGTGAAGTCCAGTAATAAAGGCAATGTCAGATGGGAAGGGCCAAAATTAAACCTCGCAAGTTTTCTTTTTACTGCCTTCCCAACACTGCTGCTAGGGAGATTACTGAGGAAAATGACAGACAGACACTACTGCCAAATGTCTGTATGCATTGTTTGTCAGATTTGTTCCACCTTAACCACCCATTCACATTGCTCCAGCATCCATTCATTGTTTTCCTTCACTTTTTCTAAAACAAATTTATATCTCAATTATGAACACTGGAATGTATCCTCATGCTTGTTTCCTTGCCTACCTGAGATTTGGATACTGAAAGATAAAGTTGCAGAGGTACTAGTCTTCCCTATTTCTTTATTTCTGGTCAGCCTTCACATAATCTAAGGAGTGTACACATTGTAGTCAAAGAGGTAAAAGTAACTCATGTAGACATCTGTGAGCTGAATTTTAATGAGAAAAATGCTTCATCTGCAGGGAAGGGGGGAAAGACTGCCTTTGCACAAACAGAATCATTAGCAACATAGAAGATCATTTCAGTGTAACTAATGTGACTTCAGGGAAGTTCCGCCAGTTTTCATTAGTCATGAATTCTCCTTCATTTTCCTCTAAATTATTATTTCTGCAGTCAATTGTGACTAATTAGGTAAGTTAGATATTTGGTGGTGAAAAATTATGAATGCCCTAACTATCTGTTTCCTTGTTTAGCAAGTCTGACGTAGCCCCTGCTGTGACACCCAGGCACTGTGTCAAACCACACACTGCTGCCTGGATTGGGCATTTGTTGCCTGAGAGCGGTCCTAGAGAACCAGGAATTTACAAAGCCTAAGCTTTGGTTTCTGTACTTGCTTTTCCTCCCAGAGGTCGTTGAAATACCCTTTTCTTTTTTCTCTGTGTGGAAAATAGTAGCCTTCCACATCTTTCTGTGCTGATGTTTAGGATATTAAATATTTTCTTTCAAAAAATGCTGTCCATCGCTCCATTATTCAAGTTCTTCTCACCATAGGGCTGAACAAATCATATTCTTCTGACCTCTCTCTGTATGATATATCCTCTCGCTTTTAAGCAAAATTTCATCTGAAAATAAAATATCACTGATAAAATTTGTAAATATCTTATATAGTTCTATCTCACATTTACTCATCTTCTCTACCACAAAAATATATTCCATTAAGTGAGTACACTGATAGTACTTAGGAAGTAAATCAGGTCCTGACCTAGATCTTGTGCTGAGTGAATCAAAGACAGGACGACTGCTGCTTGTAATGGGCTGTATATGACATGACATCCAGAACTTCCACACCACTGTCCCTGCAGAAAGGGATGACGTTGCACCTGGTGGGTTTCCAGATCACTCTTTAAGACCAAGAATAAATTGTATCTCTTTTACTCCCTTCCATACTCTCCCTGGTCTACTAGGACTCCTTGGAATGCTTGTGATTCTCCTGTTATTTTGGTACAGGATCCATAGGAGAAAAGAGTGTCAACCTAAGAGAAGATCTGCTAGTAGCCACACGGCTTTTTCAGGTTTTTAGGAAAATAACATGTTCCAGTCTTGGCCACATAAGGCTGAGCTGGTACCACCACTAACCTGCCCTGCCCTTTGCCTAGGACCTTCATGAGCAGAAGAACAAGTTCAATTGTGGGCAATCAGCCAGCAGTCAGAGATGTCCTTGTATAAACCTGAGAGTGGCTGTGTAAGCAGATTCCTTCTTGTTGGGAAGCAGCCCAGAGGATTGTACTTTGGAGAATGTGGAGGGTCTTTTGTAGTCCCTGGGCTGTCCTGTCAAAGTCCATGAGCAGTGGGACCTCTGATTCCCTTGAGGTATGTAAACCTCAAGAAACATTTAACATGATATTCTGAAATGGAAAAGAAAATACTTTGAAAACGGAAGTGTGATTTTAATCTCTTGTTCATGGATCTCAGTTATCTACAGGCCACAAAGCCAAGCCTTGCCTTCTATGATAAAGATGAAACAAGTGACTCCTCTTCTTTTATCTGAGTATTTGTTTGTTTGTAATGATGGTGATGCTAACAGTAAACAAGTAGACTCTGAATTAACATCACTAAAGTGGAGAGGAGTTTTGGCTCAGGCCCACTAAAAAGAATTTTACAGTGTAGCACAGATGTTCCCAATGGGCAGTGCTAGATTTTCCTATCTAGTGCTTCTTAATTTCCCTCTATACTAATTCACAGAAAGACAATGGCAATTCAGCATTTAACCTGAAGACAGGAATCTTTCCATTGTGTCTGGATCATCTGATGATATGAGCTGCATGCTCTCCATTTACTCTTCATGAGGGGACGAGAGGCATAAAACTTGCCATGATTCCACAGCATCTACCCAGAGCTAGAAAGCAGGTGTTCCTAAGCATTTGGAGATGGGGTATTTGAAGTAAGGTTGTTATCTGAAGAGGATGTGTAAGGAAATTCTGCAAGCAATTTCTATCTCTTCATTAAATGCCGTGCACTCAAGGACATCCCTGCCAATGGTGGGGTTGTTGCATTCATAGATGTGCTCCCTGACAGAGGCAGGTACAACTAGGAGTAGAAATTGTGGCCTGAGAGGCTACAACTACAGTAGCTAAAGGTCAGCCCAAAGTAAGTATACCTTAAAACTCAGTTGATTAACCTGGTAGACGAAACTGGGTTCCCCAGGTTTACAAAACCCGAAACTTGACCTGCATATATTAATAGTGGCACTGAACATACATTAACTATATAGTATAATTACTTAAATTAACTATCTGGACACATAATAATATAGTCTAAATACTGCATTCGTATTTTTCTATCTTTAGAATATATGCCATCCACAGGAAGATTTAATCACTTAGTGAGTGCAAAATACTGAATGCCTGATGCTCTCACTTAATGGTTTCAATTTTGTAATCCTGTAGCATATAAATTCTCCTTATTTACTTATACATGGAGTGGCATTTGTGTCAGAGGCCTCTAATGCCTTGGGTTGATGCCATCATCTCTAAGCATAGCTACCATTGAAGCTTACTGAGACATTTTAAAAGGCAGAATACAAGCATACCAGAGCAATGTCTCATGGGCAGAAGATGTTGTGATAAATGTAGTAAATGATGAGTCTCTTTCACCTCCTGCCTTGTAGGAAATCTCAAAGAAACTATCCGAGTGCTTTAGGAACACTACGCATTGTGAGTTTTAAGTAGTCTTCTGTGAAGACTAATTTTTATTATTGAACTCAGTAATTCTTCTAGAACCTCTGTGACTAAAGAGTTACTGTAGTCCAGTTCACAGATCATAGTATATTTGAGAGATGGGAGAGTTATGTTGCCATCAGACTCAAATGGAATATTTTTGCAATTACTTCAAACTTTAAGAAACAGTTTAACTTAAAATTAAGGTTTTTAATTTTAAACTATCTATTCAAAGGTATCTACAATTGCTTTTACGAATGTGTTTCTTGAAGATTGATTTACATGCTTTTTTGTTTCTGGATGTTGAATGAGGTTTATTGCCATTATCTATTTATATTATGATCTCAGAATAACCTGATCTGTATTTAAAAAAAAAATAAAAAAATCTGAGAGAGCTTCAAGTGGCAACTTTAAGCATACACTGTGAGCAAATAATCCCTGATTGAAGTTTATGTTTTTCTTTACATATTCATTGTGTCATTTTCAATAGAAGAAAACTACAGGATGCTGTGGTTCTGAAGGGAAATAAATGGACTTTGGGAAATTGCAACAGATTTAGCAGTTGGCCAGAGGAGGGAGTGAGGCAGCCTTTGTGGCTGGTGAGATAAATGTTTTGGCCCAAAGTGAAATGTAATAGCTCTTTTGGCAATCTGCTTTTGTGCAATTAAACCTTGATTAATCCAATAATAAGAACAATAAGTTGTATTTTATTCTGATTTAAATGAAGACAACCCTTAGGAATCAGTAGGGATTCATAAGTATTGGAGGTAGTAAAAGTGAGACACACCCAAGCTCACAGCTAAATATTTTGTAGTGCACTGGGGATCCCTAACTCTCCCAGTGTTGAAGGAAATGAATTTGCATGCAGTAGGAGCCCTATCTATTGTGGGTTGTAAATAGTGCTCCAAAAGCATTAGTGAGATTTAAAGTCAGGCACAAATACAAAGCAGAAAAAACCCACAATTTTTTCTTCAGTTGTGTCTTAGCTTCCAGGCAGTAAAAAGATAATGAGCACCTTCCATGCGTATCTATATAGCCAAGGGAGTAATGCTGGTAGAGCACCGAGAGAAAAGCTTTTAAAATTGCTAATCTACTCCTGCTTCTTAATGGGTAAAAAGGAAAGCTGGTTTATTAAAATTACCATGCAATCAACTTTGTGTTTATGTCAGAATTCATTATTGCCTGTTAGCACTGCTGCTATTTGATCATAATTAATAATAAGGAAGGACAAAATTGCATTACACAAAAATGGAGGAAATATGACTATGGGAGGAAGGAGCTGGCTAGGGGGGTAGAATAAAAGGAAAACCAGAACTGTGTTAAGGGGAAAAGCATCAATCTTCTAAAGTAATTAAATGTTATTTACTATTCTAGTATTTCCTTGGCTGTCATTCCATATATCTTTAAAGATGCAGAAAACTGAAATTATCACATATTTTTGTGAACTGCAGATATTAATCTCTGTCTATAGAAACTGGGACTATGTTAAAGCAGTTTTTCTGTTGTTACCTACTCAGATGCCTAGCAGTTGCCTTGCTACCTACAGTCAGTGTTGTCTATTTAAGAGCAGGAAAAGTAGCAGAGGTCTTTCTTCCAAATCCAGTAGGTGTAAGCTTGAAGTAATTTGAGGAAGATCCCTTGTTTTCTTCTGAAGACATATGTCTAAGTGACAAAGATATAAAAGTGTTGCAGTGTTGACAAACTTGCTGGGAAGTGATTTATGCATAGCAGGGCTCAAAAGCCAATTGTTGCCAACAAAATTTTGGGACAAGAGTAGTCTGACCATCATGCTCCCAAAGGAGCCTGTTGGATGGTCTCTAGTGGTTAAATGTTCTACATGCTGTGGCTCCTGTACAGGCTGTTCTGCAGCTTGAGAGCCACCATTTACCTCGTTTATTAATTTCTTGTCATCCTCAGAGCTCCCTCTGCTTCATGACATTTCCCACGGTCACCTGTTGCCAAGCCACCAAGCCTGTGGCCAGCAAGGGCGCAGTGACAGCTGCCCTGGGAGGCTGCTGTCACTCATTCACTTACAAACTATTTGGTAAAGTCTCTGGTGGTAGCTCCCAGACCTGCAGAAGATCTGATGAAATGCTGGTATGAAACAGTATGAAAACAAGATGTGATGCTGACAATGGCTCAGTCCTATGAACTATGCTGATTTAGATAAAACTGCATTTTTTTTTTTAGCAAGGCACCACTCCAAAGAAAACATTTAGGCTTTTCTTTCTTATGGTGACACCTTCATCTTAAAGGCCAAGAGTATATTTTTAGACCCACCTTCCTCCCTTGAAGGTGTGCTCAAAGGCTGCTTGAACTGATCACTTGATATAATTGTCTCTCTTTGGTCTGACATCAGGGAAGGAGGATAGGAGAAAAATGGTCACATCTGCCAGTGATTAAAAAACCAGATCTATTTCAGAAAACGCCCCCTGCTTTTAACATAGGCCTATGATACACGGTGAGAAGCCTGTTCTGCTCTTTTAGTATTCAATCTCATAGCTCTGTAGACTTAATTTTAAAGTGTTTATTTGCAACCTTGTTGAAATACTGCTTCTTTTCAAATCTAATAACTAATGCAATTCCTTAAGATTATGGCCATTATATTTTCCACGTCTGTGAAGCATTGTTAGAGCAAATGGAGAAGTGGCAGCTATTTGCACCAGTGAGGCTAATGAAACACAGAGCATATTTACATATCCAGATATTTCACAAACATCCACAGCACACAGCAGGCCAAATTCAACCACGTGCAGCTTCTAGCAAGTAGCTGAGACATCCAAGAAAGTCTGTTTTAAACATGGTTGCATTCATACACCACGCATGAGCTGACTGTAATTGGAGCACAGGTGAGTGTAGATTGTTGTAGTTGCAAGCCTTGCATGCTTGTAAAACGTGGTGGGTCTGTAAAAGTTGTCAATAAGAAGTATTTAGAGTCAATATGCACTGGTAGTAAGAAAAAGCACCAGTGAAGGAAGTGATGAAGCAGTCCTTTTTCTAACCCTTCACCCAATTTAATTGATACAATCTGCCAGGGTCTTAGCTTTAAGCCTGGATTAAAGCCCCAGATTCAGTGCTGGGATAAACTGAATTCCACAGTTGTGCCCCTTTATACAAAGACAGAGTTTGTTCTTGTAGAATAATGATGTGTCTTTCCACTGATAATTTCAGTATTTTAATACCAAGTTATGGTCCAGAGACACTTGCTTAATATTCTTGCCTCACTAGGTGTAAAACTGACACCTCCAAGAGCTCCTCTGCTCTGGACAGTTTAATGTATCATTGCAAGATTCAAAAAAAATAAGGGACTGGCTGTCAGCATTTTGCCTGGATCATTTCCCAGCCATGCAGTGCTCCCTAGCAGATGGCTGCATCCATGTCCCCTACAGCCGACAGAACTTTCTGGCTATACCTGGACATGAAGCTCACAGAGCTGTGCCCATCCTGGGATGTGGCTGAGGCACTGATGTCAACGGGAGACACAGAGCTGCACAGCTCTGCCTGCATCACAGCCAGGGGATGAGGATCAGGGCTTCAGGAAGAGCAGGCAACCAGCAACACCAGACATTGAGACTCAATCTACTGCATCTATTTATGTTTTGGGGTCTTAAAAAAAACACAAACCAAACCAAACAAACAAAAAACCAAGAAACAAAAAACCAAATCAAAACAAAAACCTGCAAAAAAATCCCCAAAAAACCCACACCAAAAAAACTCCCCCAAAAAAACGAAACCAAAAAACCCAAAACTCCCCCCCCAAAACAACAAAAAACCCAACAACAAAAAACCCACTAACAAAAACTTTTCTCACTCAGCCCAGCCCTTCACCTCCTATGTTCTTCCCTCTTTGGCCTAAATTTCTTAGGCTCGGTTTGCATGTTTGCATGTTCTGTATAAGCAGGGCTGCTGCATCCGGGGCATTTTTGCCTGTTCAGGGCTTTTCTTCTTTCCAGTTCAAAGTTTTTCTCCTTCATTTAGCAAGTCATTTAAGGGAAGCATAGATGTAAGGGTGTGCTTGCTTACTGTATGTACATGACAGATCACTTATATAATTTTTGAACATTTACTTGCTCACTGATCCTATAGAAGATAACTGCACCTGACATTTTGTATTTCCCTGCTAGTTGGGTTTCTGGAAAAACTTTCAAGTTCGTTAACATGAAAATGACAGCACAAATTCCTGTGGTTCTTTTCCCCATCAAATCTCTGCAGTAACAGAACATCCTGTACTGCTTTGTTTTTCAGATTGATGGCTTCCTGACACTTCTCTTTGGCCTGGCTAGCATTAACACCCTTACAGTGATCAGTGTGACACGCTATATCAAGGGCTGCCATCCTGAGAGAGGTAAGGAATATGGGCAAGTCCAGTTCTGCCTTCACTGAACCTGGTGCAAATCTGTATTTCTCTCAGTCACTATTATCAGTCAGGCAGGGTATATTAAATGTAAACTAAATGCATTGAAAACCAGGACATAATACAGTTGTTTACATTACAAACATGCTTTCATAGAATCCTTCAGCGTTAACTCGTGTAAGAGCCAAATTACTACAAGTGTGCTTGGGTCACCATGGGTAAATTCATCCTTGTTCCAAAGATACCTCAGGTACAGCTGACCCTCTATATTTCTCAAAATATGACTCAAATTGCTCCTAAGTTACACATCGTTGTCTGGATCTCACTGAAAAAAAAAATCCATCTTCTATGAGATGATGTTTGAGAAGTTTCTGGTCAGGGGTCAGATCAATTTTCATGCCTTTGTTGCAAGTGGCTTGTACCATCTTTCATGCGGGAAACGATCAATATCTGCAGGAAAAGTATGTGTAGGTACATGGGATGCATCAGACGAGTTTTCCTCTTTACTAGCATGAGGGGTATATGCTGTGAAAAGAACTTCTGCAGGGAGTTTTTCCACTGAAAGTTCTCCTGCAGTTTGGTGTAATGATAGACTTGCTGAAGTTAACTTTCAGCACAAACTGCTGCTGGAGCTGATAGAGTTTGGCTGTGATGTAATCCCACATCTTCTATTCATTGCATAAAGAAGTCATATTTAAAACCCACATTTCTCTTGAGTGAAGCTCTACCACATATCCATCTGATGGTGTGCATAATTTATGTTTGAATCTCAAGTAAATCTGAGCAAGTACCCAGTATAACATCACAAAAATTTTGAGGAACAGAAATTGGTGGATGCATAAATATTTCCCACATAAATGAAGAAATAACCACAGCGTATGGTAACAGCAGGACAGATTGAATCTTTTGTATTGAATGGTTAATACAATCTGAGCTATTTTCTCATTTTAACAGGGAAAAATCTTGAAGTGAGTAAGAAAATCCCCTGAATTTAGATTTATCTTGTTAATTTCTATGTGAAATACAACTCTTTCCAGCATTTTACAGAATTGCAAAGCATAAGTCTAACATAGAATTCAATAATTCCACAGTGCTCAACAAACTCATTGTCTCCTGCTTAAAAAACATTAATTTCCACTCTTCAGTGGTAACACAGGCCTGACAGATGCCTTCAAAATCAAACTTTTCTTATGAATATGCATTTTTCTATCTGAATATTTTTTAAATAGTTGTGTTTTACTTTTTAGCTGGGGGCATAGGAATGCATCTGGATTTCAGAGATATGTTTGCCTTTCCAAGTACTGTTTTCTGACCCAAGCATGCCATTGCAGGTTACTGCATCAGCAATAGCAGCATGTCGGTGTCTCTGGTGCTCATTTGGGTGGCAGCTTTCTTCTGGTCTGCAGCCCCATTGCTTGGCTGGGGCAGTTATACAGGTAACAGGTACCTTTCAGTTGTACTCACCTGGCACCTCTCCACTCAACAAAGACACTTACCTTTCCTTCTTGCTGTTAGTGATAAACCAGACCGATTATCAGTGGAACTGAGAAAATCATTCATCGCACATGACGTAGGTGCAGAGTCTTGCCTGCTTTGGTATCAGCTATAAAGAGATTTTTTTTAAGATATCACAGGAAAGACTTGGACCAAGTGCATATTGCCTATGGAAAAAGAGAGGCCAGAAATACTTGGCATGGTTAAGCAGTGAGATAAAGAAAACTATCAAAAGACATCCTTCAAAAACTGTCAAGTTAATGGAAACTAGCAAAGAACACAAGTTTCAGCAAATTAAACTTGAAACTATAATAAGACAAGACAGAAAGATCTGGAAAAACAATTTGTTGCAAATATGAAAACTTAACATAGTGCAGGAATTCAAAAGGTATTGGGAAGATTGTCAGTCCAAGAAAGAATTAGGGTGCAAGATAAGGCCATATCAAAAAAGGAGGGTGAGGAAAAAAATTGTACAGTGAATACTGCAGAAATTCAGTGGCTAAGGCATGTAACAAACCAGAAAATTTCTTCATGGGGGAAAGATGGAGAAATTGCCTCAATTTAAGCCTGTAATAATACAACAAAACAAATATCTAGGAACAAATCTTAATGACACAGAAGCCCCAACAGCTGAAATCATGTAGCTAACATTGTCCAGCAGTTATCTGTCTGGATCCTATAGGCCTCTGTATTCTTTGAGAAGTCGTGAAATCTGTGGAGACTTACTGAAGCAGCTATATTCTGTTTATTAAGAGTGCTTGTATTCTCTTACTAAGTACATAAGCTTTGAGGTACCTCTGGACCCTTGAAGTATGGGTGTGAGCAAAGCAGCCATTCCTATGGTTGGTTAAATTTTCTATCCTTCACAAACCAAAATACTCTCAAGGTATTAGGCTCAAGGGACCTTTGGTTTGAGACAAATTCAAACTGTTTATTAGACTGTCTGAATTTTATGTCATATTTTTGCACTCTGGACATGTCATAAACTTGGTTATTTCGGACTGGTAATTTTCTTTGTATCTTCTGGTGATCTGTGTTCTTTTTACATTAATCTACCAGCTCTTCATCTATAGGGGGACTTCTGTTGTCTGGTTTTGGCCTTAAACTGGACCCAGGACTTTTTGGGCAACACTACTTTGTCAGGACATTCACGTGCCTCCACGGACCCTTTTTGAACTCAATTCCTTGACAGTGGTTTTCAAGACTGCTTCTAGGAGTGCTTTCCCCTACTGACACAGCAGTTTCGGGTTCCTGGGCTGTCTGTCTCTAAACACACCTCCAGTGAGGGCACCCACAGAGATGAGGGAGCTCAGCAGCAGCAAATCAAGCAGCAGGCACCAGCAGACCACAGCACATTACAGCTGGCTGCCTCGGGCCTCTCACTACTACACAGTATCTTCAGGGGCCCCCAGGCCCCCACTGACTTTTGGGAAAGCCACATGTTTGTGTCCCTGCGGGGAGGGAAAACATAGCTCTGAATTCTGACTTGTGGAAAATCTGCCGGAATTTCTTTTCCTTTTATCTGGAGGCTGGTTTCATTTTTCAGGCAGAAGCTTTCAAAAGCAGAAACCCAGAATCAAGCCAGACTTTATGGTTATATTTTTGAATCTTGAAGTCTACTGACAAAAAAGGCAAAGAAGAGAAAAATCTATTTCTATTACAGAACACATTCAGACAGCAACAGCTAGAGCTTTCGGTGATAAAAATACCAAGCTCTTTTTGATGAGAATCACAAAGGAGATTTCAAACTTTTGCTTATTTAATTCCTCCTGTTTAAATCTCCTATCACCTGTGAGGAATTAAGGAAATTCTTTTTCTTCAAAATTACGCTGGATGTTAGGGAGAGATCTGCTGCTAAATCATGCAGTCTTCACCTGTATAGTTTCTCTGGGACCTGTTAATACTCGACTTACCTAATTTTGATTCATGCTTCGTTTATTTGTAATTCAACTAGTTGCCATAGCTGTCAGAAAAAAAAACCCAGCTTTTTCCACTTAAAAAGAAAAATATGCAATTCACAATCTATAGAAAAACCTCCAACGTTATAGAACTCAAGTTTTCTACTAGGACATCTTTGCAAATACATCAGGGGACCTAAAGAACTAAACTGTTATTCATAAAAGTGTTTGAGCCAGAGACTGCACGTTATTCCCACTGCCTTTTTCTTAAGCCCCTGATCAGCTAGTGCCTCACTAGTGGTAGACCCTGCAATCTGCCGGACTTCATTTTTAAAAGTCTGCATCTCTGTGTTGCAGGACTGTGTGTTTCCCATTTATTGAAAGGTCTAATATCTTTCTAAGTATTCATATGTTTTGTCTTCTCATAATCTTTATCATTAGCTGTATCAATTTAGTCTCACGGCTCTCACTGCAGTAGAAGTTCCATTACCTCAAGGAGCCCCAATATTTTTATTTCCTGCTTAGTTATCTAAGTAGTACCTTTTTACATTTGGCATATTGTCTATGGAATTCCTTGTTATGCTGTTACAGTGCTCATCTTACAAAGTTACTATGTAGAGCATTACGACAAATAAGAGTACATATCACTCAAGGATATAAAACCTTTTTTTTTTTAGATAAAGTGTCACAGTTTCCTATCCTAAAACAACAATTTGTGCCTTATGGATTTACACTGGCAGTACAAACTCAACAGAATGATAATATACATCAAAATTTGTTACAATCTAAATGGTCTTGAAAAATTGTTTATATAGGAAGTAATGTCATGTTTCATTTAATCAGAAAGATCAATCCATTCTGTAGTGCTTAACAGAAGAAAAATACAGCATTTTAATTAACAAATTAATTGCTCAGAAGTAGATAAATATTCTAAAAATGCTAACCAACATATTCTTGCTTTCCAGATCGAATGTATGGCACATGTGAGATAGACTGGGCAAAAGCCAACTTCTCTACCATCTACAAGTCCTACATTGTCTCCATTTTTATCTGCTGTTTTTTCCTACCTGTCACAGTCATGGTCTTCTCTTATGTGTCCATCATCAACACTGTCAAACTAAGCCACGCGTTGACAGGGCTGGGAGATCCCACAGACAGACAGAGGAGAATAGAGCGGGATGTCACCAGGGTGAGTTTGGGTTTCATGTCGGGTGAGATTCCTCTCAAGGAAATCTCTTTTCAAAAATTGATCTCAAGTAGAACAGAAGAGAACAAAACCAATCAATTGCATTTCCTTTCTTTATAACTCTAGCAACAGAGTCTGAAGTCAGTGAAGAATACGAGGTTTGTTTAAAATTTCTACTGCATCAATTAGTTAATAGTGGTGTTACATCACATTTGAAAAATAATCTAAATATAACTGGAGTGGGTTATATAGTACAAACCCAAAAATCTGGTTTGGCACGTGCTCTTTTCTTTCAGAGGTTACACTACTTCTGAGCATACTCAGAATTTAGAGTGGGTATTTCAGTTTACTCACTGTTTAGTTAAGTCTACCTGAAACCCTGTGTATTCATATAAACATATGGGAATGTAGCTATTTTCATTCTGTTAGATGAGGCATTTCTCAATCACATCACCAGGCCAAAATTCAGGATGTAGCTCCTAGGTCTGCCTGGCTGCATCAAAGCAAACCATTTGCTTGCCCATATTCTCCTATAAGCCATACCCTCAGGGCAATCCAGACCTTTCCGTTCCAGCCAAGTGTTCAAGTTACTGTTCTCAGTGTTTTGCTCCCCTGATGCAGTCTTCCAAAATAGATTTAAGATTCTTCTTCTTCTGTCTTTTAGGTTTCTATTGTCATTTGCACAGCCTTCATTATTGCATGGTCACCATATGCTGTCATCTCTATATGGTCTGCCTATGGCCACCCAGTGCCCAACCTTACCAGCATCCTTGCCAGTTTGTTTGCTAAGTCTGCTAGCTTCTACAATCCCATTATCTACTTTGGAATGAGCTCCAAATTTCGAAGGGACATTTTCATCTTGTTCCATTGTGCCAAGGAAGTCAAGGACCCTGTGAAGCTCAAACGTTTCAAAAACCTCAAACCAAAGCAGCCACAGCCTTCTCAGAAAGAAGAGAAGTATGCACCAGAAATGCACCCTGCACCAAGCCCCGATTCTGGGGTGGGAAGCCCAACCAACACCCCACCTCCAGCAAACAGGGAAGTGTATTTTGGTATTCTCGATACACCATCCAATAACCCCAATATTGAATGTGATAGATTGTAATGCTTAATACACACACGTTTTGTGTTCAGGAAGACCCTCTCCAGAGCAGTGCTTGAGTAATTTACTAATTCCCATTCCATCTGTTTCTTGCTATAGCACTGATGACTATGCAACTCAAGCAAATCAGATGGTAAAGGGATATTTTCCTTCTGTGTAGGTACAAAATGCTCCAAAGAACACTAAAATGTGGGCAGCACACCCAGTACCAGAAACACTTGATTTTCACATGCATGCAGGAAAAGAATGACTGACTTCAGGAGGGCAGGCATTAGCTAGCAAAATTAACTAATATATTCCTATCCAAATTTTATCAAATCTGGACTACATTTCCAAATATGTCTTTTGCTCTTTAACAGTCACAGACATAGATGATTGTTTTAACTCCGTGATAATCCACAGCCATGGCTGTAGAAGGATAGCCCTGCTGAGATTGCTCTGGAGCTACTACAGCTCCAAAGGCTTCAAGGTGGCAGACAAACCATGTTCCCCTGCAGAGTACCCAGGTGTGCCCACCATAGGGCTCCCAGGCCCCACAGGCACCTCATGGGAGTGTGTCTGATCATAGGATCAGAAAATACTTTGTGTTGGAAGGAACCTTATAGATCATCTTGTTTCAATGCCCCTGCCATGGACAGGGACACCTTCCCCTAGACCAGGTCAGAGCCACATCCAACCTGGCCTTGAATGCTTCCATGCATGGAGCACCCACAGCTTCCCTGGGCAACCTGTTGCAATGTCTCACCACCCTCACAGTAAAGAATTTCTTCTTGATATCTAATCTAAACCTACTGTCTTTCAGTTTAAAGTCTTTCCCTCTTGTCCTATTGGTTCTAAAAAGTCCCTCTCCATCTTTCTTGTAGGCTCCCCTTTTGTACTGGAAGGCTGCTGTAAGGTTTCCCCAAAGCCTCCTCCAGACTAAACAGCCCCAGCTCTCAGCCTGTCTTCATAGATCTTCTGATGGCCTGTGCCTGACTCTGTGTGTGTCTATGCAAGGACTAGGAGTTTTAATATATTGAAAATACTAGCCTGGTATTTTCTAGTCACTGTAGTCTGAGCAGAGGCTTCATATTTTCCTCGTTGGTTTGAAGAATTATTTCCACTCCCACCGACCTTTCTGGTGAGCAGGGCCTGGCTGTGGCATTCAGATTCAGGAAAGCTGGCCTTTGATTTTACTGATCTGTCCCCAAATTGATTGTTTTTCTACCTTTCTCTGAAGGTAGAGCAAGAGATGTACATGTAATGAAACCAAAATGACTTAGGTTTTAAGAGTACTGATGAGGTGTGGCATCAGACCTATTTACAAAATATAATCCAATGTTCCACTTTTGCTTCTAAGGAAAGTGTTGTTACCTGCTTATGGGTAAAAAGTGACTTTTCTGTAAACCCAACTAAGTAGCAACTAAGTGTAATGATTTTAATAGTTATAGGCCTAAATCAATTGCCAGACTACCAGGTGTTACAATATCCAATTATATCACCAAGTTTATTTTACAGAATCAAAATGAGGAAATATGTTTTCATAATTCCCCATCTTGTAAATTAACTGCATACTCAAAGTTTTCTTCTAAAACGTCTTTGTGTTAGCCATGGAAATTGTGGGTTCATTTAGTGCCATTTGCAACTTAAATAGCGGAAAAAGAAGGGAAAAAATAAAAAAGAAAAAAACAGCAACACTCTTTGCTAACCTCTGCTATTTATGAACTTTTGAAACCTTGCTGCCTGGGTGTGCTGAAATGTAGTTGTTTTGCAAAAATATGCTCTTCCAGATGTGTTTCTTGGGAAAGTGACTAAGAGAGCCCACCTCCATTTCCCCCATTACTCTATTTGTTTCGAGAAAATCACCTGTGCTTTGAAGTTAAAAACAAATAAACATTATAAGCAACACTGGGGAACTGTGCTTTCTTTCACGGCCACAGATCTGAACTACAAGAGTATTCATTTTTGTGGAAAATTTTGAGATTTGGATGCTATTTCATTGCCATAAATAATTGAAAGAAAATAAGTAAATAGTTTGCTTTCAGATGAAAGTTCATGCTGTAGCTGCAGAAACAGATGAAATTGTTTAGTGCAAAATCCTGTAGCAGCTGGATAAAGCCAGGCTGGGCTAACCAAAGCTAGCACACTGTTTTGAAAGCTTCTAAGCATAGCACAAAATCCACCTTAAAAACCATGATGGACTGAGACTTCTCACTGCTGGAAGTGCTTGGGTTTTGCTCCACAGAGAGGCAGCAGTGCCGTGCAGCCCCGTTGCATTCCCAGAGATACCCACAGCCACAGGTGTGCCAGACACCTGCCCACAGGCCCTCTGTGGCCACAGGTGCCAGCCTGGTTTGTAATCTGCATTTCTGCTAATTATAGATACTTAGAGAAAATCGAAAAAATGCTGTTGATCTGCAGGATTCAGACTCAAACATAGAAAGATGTGGAACAGGCAAGGAGGAAGGCAGAGCACAAGACCATTTCCACAACTATTCCCAAACTCCAGCTGAAATCTCTAATAGCTCATACACCATTGAGCACACATGGTGAGGTTAGACTGAGGGAAGAAGAGGGAGTACAAAAAAAAAGCCAGAATAGGAGCAGAGTAGAAGAAAAATATAAAAGAGGGAAAACCGGATCAGTAGGGGAGCAAGAGGCCAGGAGTCAAAGGATGCATACCTGCTGAAAGACAACTAGAAAGAGAAAACACAGAAAAAGCCTTTACTGGACAGCCCAAGACCTCTCTCCTGCAAAGCCAACAGCTCCAGTCCTTTGTGGATACATGGTGATACCACAGGATTGCACAGCTATAGAGCAGAGCAGCTGGTTTCACAGGTTTCACTAGGTGTCTTTGCAGACACCAGCCTGTGCTCCAGCTTCAGCAGCAGCAGGAGCACATTTGTCACTAAAGTTACTCAGGTTAAAAGCTTCCAGCCCTAAAGCATCAGTGCCCTGTAGCTGCACCCACAACACCAGCAAGTGGCTAAAGGCAGAAAAAAGGTCCAGAATCCATTACTGGAGTGCATGTAAGGCAATGCACATCAGCATTTTAAGTGTGGGAATCAACACAAATCCACTTGTAAAACACTCTTCCTGTGATCTATATTTCCTCCCCTTGTCTCTGGTCCCTCATGTGCCCAAATAAGGCTAGCCCCTGCTGCTGCACCCACAGCCTGATGAGCCAATGCTGCTGCTCAGAAAGGAGCAAAGAGCTTGGTGACTCAAGACAGGCAGCAAGGAGTAAGTGTGCTGAAGAGGGGTGTGGGGTTCCATGAGTTTTACTTAGCATGAATGAAGCACGAACAACAGAGAGCGTCCCAGAGTCAAATCACTTCTCCCCATACCCTTGCTGCTCCTCACAGCATCAGATTTTCTTTTACAGGTGGTGATTTTTAGCAGCAGACATGTGAGAAGGCTGTTGTCCTGACTGATATTCTGGTGGCAAGGAGGCTTCTCTGGAAAATTGCAGATTTGAATGTTCTCCATCTGAGATGGTCTTACAAGGGAGGTCCTACCCACCTTGACAAAGCAAAGAACTACCTTCTCCCAAAGTTTCCGGTTCAGCAACACTATGTTTTACATTTTCCTAATACCAAAAGCTGATAGATGTACCAAAGGTGAGACTATATGTTGTATCTCCATGACATAGTGATCCATCCTAGTGCTGCCTCTTCCCATTTTGTGAGGGCACAGAGCAGCCAGTCTGCATGGGCCATATAACATGACCAAGTTCTTTCACAGCCTCAGCCATGGGCCTATTTCAATGTAGTTTGTATTGAATGGCTTAGTACCAGCCTGCACAAATGAGATCTCATATCTATTGCTAGTATCTAAATGGTCTCTTGTCATGAGGTAGGACAACAATATTTAGATCTGTCTCCCTTTGGCATAGAAATTCTTGCCTATAGGTTCCTTCTTTCTCCCTTGATCAGCCCTGGATTCTACTGCAAGATTTTGTAATAGTTGGGGTTGTTTTCATGTATGGCACACCAAAACAACAGCCATCTGGTAAAAGGTAGTAGGCCAACCAATTCTACCATCTTTGAAGAATGCTGTCAGCATTTTCTGGCTTGTTCCAGCAGGATCTGAGACAGAGATCTTGTCCGAGATGCAAGGAACCCACCCAAAATCTCCTTGCTAGCTGTTCATTATCCATTTCTGCAATCACAGCCTTTTTGACATTGGTAAAACACCCTGGCAAAAATGATGTGCATAACGAAGTCACCTTGAAAAATGCTTGAAGCCCTTAAGCCACCCTTTAAATTATGACTTTAGCTACTCTACATATTAATTTCTAAACACTTCCCAACTGATTTGATTAGCTATTGATTAGTACACTCAGCAGGTGAGTTTTTAATGGCTACATAATTCATGTATATCAAAATCTCAACAGATCTTACTTGATTACTTCTTATTATCAATATTATTCATAATTATCAACATACCAGTATTATGCCAAAATCACTGCTGTTATTAATCACGAAGTGAAGTTATTAATACTCACATGTACAACCTGGTCTTGCAAGTGAATTACCAACATCCCTGTCACTGACACAATCCTTTCACTGGGGCTACAGAATTCAAACAATTAATTCAGGATTACTTCTATTCAATTTCCACATTTAAAAATAACCTATTCTGGACTGGGGAGAGGGAAAAAAAATATGATAATCCTTTGTTTATTTGTGCCAAGAAAACCTTTTGGGCCCACATTTCCCCGGCTAGCATTTTTGCCAAGCTGAAAACCCTTCAGGATGTTGGCACATTGAAATACATAACAGCATTTCTTAATAGCTTTGACATTTCTAATGCAAACATGAATAACTTGAGTGTGTAGTTGGAGGGAGTGGGATAGCCTACTCCAGTCCAGTCCCTGTTCTCAGTGCTGTTATGCATTTTTATCTAATGACTCATGTAAAATTATTTCTTGTAGCTGAGACCAGAAAACAAGAAACCCTTCATCATCCCTTAAGACAGTGATTTTATTACTGTGTGAATTACTCAGGCTCGCACCCCCTTGCTGGCTCTCTCTTCACCCCACATGTTCTTCATTCTTGGCTGCATGGACTGACACAATAAGAGAGATATAGAGTGTGCCCATCCAAGTATGGCTGATAGTTTAGCAGCTTCCTAAGGAGAGACAGATGGAGACAAAATCCCTTCCTGAGGATAGGGCTCAACAAGAACATTGTTCTGCTGCTATCCCGGTGAATAATTTCACCTCAGGCAATAACAAAAAGGGTTGGTAACACTACCTTGGCTCTGTTTTCAGGCCAGCCTGGCAAACCAAGTTTTCTGGCAATACTATGTTTGTCCCTCTGCCTACCTCTCAAATTGCTGAAAGCCTGGAGTCCAACCTTCTCAGTAAATCAACAAATGCAAAAGGTTTTTGCAAGCACTTCAGGAACTCTGCAGACCCAAGTGAAGGTGCCTGCAGGGTAAAATGGCTCTGTGTTTTGTTTTGGTCTGAAGTGCCTAATTCCCATCTGCAGCTGACTCCCTAATCTCTTCCTGCATTGGTGATGAAGGAATATGAAAAGCTACAATCTTCTGCAGTTGGGAAAAAGTACCTCTAAGGTCCTCATTATCAGCATATATTCCTGCTTCCTGCGAAATGGCAATTAGGTGATTCCAGACAAAGCAGGCTAAAACAGAAAACACAGTCTTCTCCAGAAGAATGGAGTAAGGGTACTACTGGATACACATATCCCCAGATGCTGCAAGAAGCTTTGTACCTGGAAGACTCTTAAAGAGCTTCATGTACCCAGACTCAGATTAAAAAAGGTAAGTGAATTGCATTGACTGCAGGAGAGAGCAAAGGCTTGTCGGCTGGACCTGTGCTCTTCTCTTTAGCTTTGAGTACCCTCGTGTATTTAACACATCCTTCTTCTTAAAGGACTTTTTTTTCTGGGTTAGATTATTTCTGTATCATCATGAAAGGGAAGCAAGACTGAAAATGTCTCGGTGTGCATGAGAAGCACAAAGTGTAAACGTAAGATTTAAAAAATGCCCACCAGTACTACAGTAGGAACACAGAAGAATTAGAAAATTACTGAATGGAATGTAATAAGCCCACTGCTAATAGAGGAAACAGGGCCACAGTGAATAATAAAAATAAAAAAAGAACTACCAGCTGTCTTTGCCAATAATCATCTTCTTTGATGCTCAGTGAATGAGACAAAAGCCCTCCAGGGATAACAAACATACAGCATTTAATTATGTAATAGGATGTAACCTAGTAAAAGGAGAGTGGAAGGACTTACAAAAATCACTGCAATAAAGGCCCTCCCTGGCTGATATTTGACAGCCTTCTGTAGCCTTTGACACTGTACACCAGCCAGCCTGGCTGCTGGAAAGAGCCACTGCTAGAGCAAAGCTGAGATGGTCTTGGAGGCTGCATGTGTGGCCAGAGGCACCTTTGCCAGGTCCAGCACAAGGTCACTGCAAGCTGCCCAAGCACAAGGCACCTCTGTGTGTCACATCTGCCACAATATTTGCAAAACAAAGTGTGAAGTCAACAATAATGTCTGGCAGCACAAGTGAGAGCATGAGCATCTCTTTGTGACGTGACCTGGCAAAGCCTTATCATGTGCCAAAGACAAATTTCTGATGGATTCATATCACATTAATGTTCATACAGTGAATTGGGAGAACTCAGGGCATGTTTTGCACCACTGGTAAACTGCTGTGGGAAATGAACAATATTAACTTCTCTGAGAACAAGCTAGCCAATCATGAAATACCTTGCAGCCTATACAAGGATTTAAAGGGAATAGAAAATGGGCTTTAGCTCATCCTTAACTGATACCATGTTACAAGTCCTCAGCTTCCTTTGTTGAAAGGCAGTCAAGTACATCAGCATTATTGTGTGTCCTATCAGAAAAAAATCATCCCAGGAAAATTACCAGGTCAAGAATTTGAAAGTTTAAGTTTTTAGCTCCAGAGAGGAGACCCATATCTGCCCACAATTTGAGGAGCTATTGCCAGACCATTCCACATCATTGGAGTCATCCACTTTGGAAAGCAGATACTCCTTGCACTTTGAAAGATGCTACACATTCTTCACAAGAAAGTCTTAAGTACTTTGACTTCTGAAGAAAATCAGAACTTTTACAAGAGATGAAGCATATGGACTCAGGAAGTCTGGGAAAATGTGACTCTTAGTAGGCTGTGAGAAAATACTTGCCTAGCACTAGGATAGTGCTAGGATAACTGGACAGATATTTATGGCGATAAAGGAGCCAAAAAGCTTGACATCAGAAACTAGAACAGATAAGAGGAAGACTCTATCAAGTCCTGGGCTGCAGCACACTTGAGTCTTACTCAGATTAGGTTAGATCTGTTTGCTTATGCCCCACTCACTGGCTCTCTATAATGGTTGGTGGTGTCCACTCACTTCTCTGTTGATTCACCATTACCTGAGGAGAAGCAGCATTGCAGTTCCCCATTTTCAGTCTAACAGAAATCACATGTTTCAAGTTTCATGTTTTCAGCTTGTTTTATTGGCACATCCCATAATAACCCAACATGCACTATCGGGAGGGGCTTTGGCAAGATGGAGAAGAGCACAGCCAACAATCAGAAAGTTAGCAGGGGTGAATACACCACCAAAACACTTTGTAATAAAAATTCTTACTATGATGAGCACAATTTTTGCCAAATGCTTTTTCTCACTCAACCTACTATGAAAGTGGAGCATCACCATGGAATAAGAAATCATGGGGACACAAGGTTAACTCATACCTGGTTCTCATATAGAGAGCCCTTTAAACATTTACCATGCTAGCAAAAAAGAATAAGTCTAGCATATGCATCAAAAAAACCACTACTGAGAGTAATCTCCCTGAATGTCTCCTGCAAAGACAGCATGGATTTTACATATACCTTTACAAGTATATGCAATAGAAATGAAACCAACAACATTAGTTATATTGCCACAATCTATTCCTGGAATGATATTTCTGGCCTTATAAAATTATAGTCTCCAAATAAGACCCACTCAGTGAATCTGCTCAATAATCTAAAGACTTTTCCCTAACACTTCCATCTGCAAAATCTGGCATGGAACTTCACCCAGTAAGTTCAGTTGTAGTTCAGTGGGCACAGTCAGGTCTAAGGATGCTAAACATATGGTCTCTCAGCTGTAGATCCCAAAGGTTTTGATGAAGATGACATGCCTCATCTGCCTCTAATCCTGAAGAATTTGATTGCTTTCTGAGTTCCAGAAGGTACTCGAAGAACTTCTGCCATTTAAAAAAAAAATCTTCATCTTAATTTTTTGATATAGTATTCAAAGTAAAAACTAGCTATTGTATGGGCAGTTGCAGTCATTAAAGGTGTTTAAATTATTTTCTCTGTTTAATCACAAGAGTAGGTTTACCTCATCTGTTGGTCTCCCAGACTTATGGCATCTCACTGACCTACCTAATCTTCAAAGGGCAGAAGTGTCCTGCCACCCTTACCTGCAGATAACAATAGGAAGCCCTCATTCATTTGTTAGGTTAAGGTCAACACAGCAAAGACAGCTTTTCCAGACATCCCACAGGAAAACCAGCTCATTCCTGTTGGTCTGTAAATCCCTGCATTAGCACAGGTTATAAATAGAGGATGAACGACCAGACCAGGTAGCAAGAGGACATGCTTCCCATGTCTGGCTGCCATCCAGGTATCCTTCCATGACACCTGGATAAACCCAGCAAGGATTAAGCACTCTCAGCAGGGCCAGGAAACTGGCCTGGTCTCTGTAGCTGGCCTCCCCTTCAGCACTGCTTTGAATTACTCACAATTATTTCAGGCTTTGTTAACCAGGCGTGGTCAATTTGACTTCCTCAGCTACAAGCTTAAAAAACAAATAATCCAATTAATGGAAGAAGCAGAGTGTAAAAGTGTTTTGAAAGGGTTGGAGAAGCCAAGAGGAGCATCTGGTACGTCCCTGGTGGGGCATCTCCCTCCAAACAAAGGCACACAGAAACCCCTTGTTAGCACAGTGGGGACAGCAGTGTGGCTTGCTCTTTGAATCCCGCAGTCCTCAGGACTGTGACACATCACTGGGGCTCAAAACCAATACAACAAAGCCCTGTATGCCATGCAGACATGCAGACACACAGATCTGCAGTTAAATTAACTCCAGAGACAAATGCTAACAATTGTCACTGCTGCCCACTTCTGATCCTACAATGACATCTCAGCAAGGACTTATATAAAACTTCTCTCTAGCTCATCAACCCAGCCTTCACTAGGCAGCAACAAAGAAATGTCAGAAGTTTTTTAAGACTATAACTTTAGCCCTGAAATGACTGTTTGTGCTTTAGCTGAGGTGGGAGAGGGGAGTGGGAAGAGGAAGATTGAGAAGTGTTCATAGTTATTCATATGGCAGCCATGGAGAATATGTGTAGGGCTATTCATTCAAAATGTTGTCTTTGATAATGGCATTCAGCTGCAGAAATCCCTAAATATCATTTAGAGAGAGAGAGAACACCTCTGCCTGCTTGGAAGAATGAAAATTCAGGGCTTTGGTTCAAATTCCTTGTACCACTTCTCAAATCCTCAGTCTTACTGTGTAAAGTCTTGTGATATAGAAGCTGTGTGACTACAACAAACCCCACCATGGACACCTTTTTTTCAGGAAGAGTCACCACAAATATTAACCCTTGCAAATCCAGGATGAAATTACTCCCAGCCTCAAGTAACAACTCAACACTGGTGTTTATGGCCACAACAATATCACGACACACCAGACCTGTAAGATTTGTTTTTGATGGACTGAAGAAAAAGCTGTTGGTATTCCCCATTTGGCCCTGACACACCTAAACAGCCAGGATCATGCCTGCAGATACCCTGCAGTTTCTCCCCACAGTACTGAAGGAAGGACAAATAGAGGGCATCAGAGAGGAAACATCCCCTCTCCTTCTCCATCATGCCCTGGCTTACATGTTTGTCTGTCCCTTGGAGCAGGGACAGAAAGGGCCATCCCTTTATCCTAGAGATATGAGACAGAAATTCTATTCCCTTGCAAGCAACAGCAAAATGATTAATTGCAACTTGCAAAGACTTCATCCATGTGGTCTTAAAATGAGGCCAAGTCATAGAACACGTGAAATGTTGAGGAGGGAGAGCACCAAGGCCAAGTGCTTGGGTGCTGCAGGATAAGGTTAGTCTCTCTTGTTGAAATTCTTGTGCATAAAACTGTTCTCAAACTTTTCAAAGTTTTGTAGATTAGAAAAAATAACCACACTGACAGCAGTAAATTAGACACTCTCCATCAACTGTTCATGGCATAGAACATCCACTCTCCCACTGATGGGGTGCCAGAGACAGCTCTTAGTCAAACCAGTTGATTTCCACTCTGTAAAACAGTTGATGGTAGAAGTGAGGATGGTGCAAATGTCTTCTGAAATACCAGCCCAAGTACTGACATCTAGTTCCTGACTTCCGTCTTCTTCATACCAGCTGGGTCTGTGGAGGTTCACTTGCACTGTCACAATTTCCTACAGATGAAACACCAAAGACATTACAAAATGTTTTCAAAAACTTCTTCAAAAAATAGAAAAATAGAGAGAGAAATAAATGAAATCTAGCATTTGTACCAGTTTCCTACAGGTGCTGCTAAGCTCTTGATCACTCACTTTCTGAGCAGTTCTTGTTTGTATGTCTTTGTTTGCATGAATCACTGTTGTAGAAGAGAAGACATGATGATAGAAATGCTGATGTCTTTTGAATTCAATTTGTCTCTTGTCTTTCATTTCTTGGATCCTTAGCAGACATCACCCTGATTTTGTGCCCCAACTCTGTGCCCCAACCCCTTCAGAAAATTTAGCCTTGGAAATGTGAAACAAACTAAACAGGGAGTTTACTCAGAACTTCCCATAGCTAGGCAGGGTTGTTTGGCAAAATCATCACTCACAGTAACATTAATTCCTGTCCTCACCCCTACATGTGGAAAGAAACAAATGAAGCAACAGACTTAAAAGAAAAAAACCAACAAACTTTCCACAAATTAACTCTATTTATTTATTATATACAAATCAGGACTTGTTTCAATTTTCTCACTCGTTCTTGTAAATTGACTTTTTTCTAGATGATAAAACATCTTCAGTCATCGGAGGAAAAAAAATTTTAAAAAGAAAGCTGTAAAGCATTAATTTTCTGAAGACCAAAGAAATTCACTTTAAAGCAATAGACTCTTTAAAATGTAATTTCCAAAAAAGATTAGTGTCTGCTTAGCTGGACTAGAATAGTTGAATGGAAACAATTATAGTTAGCACTTGCAGGTTCTTTACAGGCTTTCTCACGCACTGCCACAAAGGAGACAAAGTGAGCCTGTGATGGTCTCCTGTCAGGTAACTCCTGTAAGTGGTGATTCAGAGTGTATACAGATAAGCTATCCTAATCCACAGCAGTGAAAGCTGGATGGAAGAAAACCTGTGAGGAGGACATGTGAAAGGGGAGCTCACCAAACACAGCAGGGGCTGTACATAGCACCAGAGGCCTCAGCAGCCACTGTTTACAGCTCACCTGGGCTGGCAGCAGCAGCTTCCCTGCTCCAGCACACTGGAGCAAACAGCCAAGGCAGACAGGGAGCAGTAACAGAGACTAGCATGTAATATTTCACACTGCAGCTGGCACAGCTTGGTTTCCTACTTTATTAGCTCACTCAGGAGGGGAACACACTATTTTAAGCATCTGTGCAGGTCTGACACCTCCTTCTCTTATACTGGTGGGAATCAGGATTGTCTTCTCTCTGTTTCCCCTGCAAGTGCATTGCACAAACTCATGGCAGATGTTTCTCTCTGATAATAAATGTCTTTCACTTTATGGAAAGGGACTCACAGAAACCATCACTAGCACTGAACAGCCTAGGATAAACTCACCATGCAGAGTTCAAAGCAGCTTTGGGCTGCTCTGCCTTGGTGAGCTGTGGAGACACAGAAGAGTTGAACCAGGATCTGGACACACAGAAGTATGGCTGTGGCTGTAATTCACCAAAATTAACACAACAGAGGCTTCACTCAGCCTTCCTCTGACCTTACTTTTCCCTGGCCTTCTGCCTGGGGCTCACAACCCCTACCAGGATGCAACAAAAAACATCCAATTTTGCAAACTGAAGCCCAAGCACTGATCCCAGCACACATCAGGGTGTTGCAGGGCTGCAGATGAAGCAGCAGGAAACCTTTCCCTTTTGCCTCGTCCTGAGCAGCTTGTTCCCCAGCACATGCATTTTCACAGCATGTGTCTTCAGAACCCTGAATGACAAGGTGGCCTTGTCACCTTCTAGTACAAGGTGACCTGCCTGGTGGATGAGGGGAGGGCTGTGAATGTGGACTCTCCAGACTTCAACGAAGTGTTTGACACTGTCTCCCACAGCATCCTCCTAGAAAAACTGACTGCTCATGTCTTGGACAGGTGGACTCTTTGATGGGTAAAATACTGGCTGGATGGTCAGGCCGAGAGATTTGTGGTCAATGGAGTCAAATCCACTTGGCAGCCAATCACTAGTGGTGCTCCCCCAGGCTCAGTTTTGGGACCAGTCCCGTTTGACATCTGCATTGATGATCTGGACGTGGGGATTGAGTGCACTTTCAGTAAATTTCCAGATGACACTAAATTGGCTTTTGGGAATGCTGATCTGCTTGAGGGTAGGAAGGCTTTGCAGAGACCTGGACAGACTTGATGAATGGGCTGAGCACAACTGCAGGAGGTTCAATAAGGCAAAGTGCCAGGTCTGCACTTTGGTCACAACAACCCCCTGCAGCACCACAGGCTGGGGGAAGAATGGCTTGAGGACTTGCAGAAAGGAACTTGGGGATGCTGGTTGACAGCTGGCTGAACAGGAGCAAGCATGTGCCAAGGTGGCCAAGAAGGTCAATGGCATCCTGGCATGTTTCAAGAATAGTGAGGCCAGCAGGATTAGAAAAGTGGTCATCACCCTGTACTCAGCTTTGGTGAGGCTGCACTGCATTCTGTTCTGGGCTCCTCACTTTACAAAGAATGTTGAGGTGCTGGAGCATGTCCAGCAAAGAGAGAGAAGGCTTGTAAAAGGACTAGAAAACATGTCTTATGAGGAAAAGCTGAGAGAGCTGGGTTTGTTTGTTCTTGAGAAGGCTCAGGTGGGATCTCATCACTCCCTACAACCACCTGGAAGGAGATTGTAGTGAGCTGGGGACCAGTTTCTTCTACCATGCCTGCAGTGAGAGGACCAGAGGGAATGGCCCTAAACTGACACAGTGGAGATTCAGGTTTGATATTAGAAAAAAAGTATTTTCACTTTTAGGGTAGTCAGGCACCAGAATAGGTTGCCCAGGGAAGAGGTAGAGTCACCATGCTTGGAGGTGTTTTAGAGGCCTGGGTGGCCCTGGGTGGTGGTTTAGTGGTTTAAGGATTACAGTGGTAGTGTCAGGTGGACAGTTGGACCTGATGATCTTAAAGGTCTCTTTCAATATTGAATCTTCTTTGATTCTATGATTCTATTAATGTCTGTGGCATTGTGGGCATCCCTCATAGGGCTGGTAAACCCAGAACCTATCTGCAATATAATTTTCTTTTTTCTTTTTTTCTTTTTTTTCTTTTCTGGATTAAAAATACTCAGTTATCATAGAATCATAGAATAATTTGGGTTAGAAGGGACATTTAAGGATCATCTACTCTAACCCCTCTACAATGAACAGGGAAATTATCAAGTCAGTCAGGTTGCTTAGAGCTCCATCCAGCCTGACCTTGAATGTTTCCAGGGATGGGGCATCTACCACCTCTCTGGGCAACCTGTTCTGGTGTTTTACCACCCTCATTCTTACTTTCTTCAGTTTAAAACCACTACCCCTTGACCTATTGCAAACAGCCCTGCTAAAAAAGTCAGTCTCTGTCTTACTTGTGGTTCTGAAACTACTGAAAATACCTTCTCAGACTTGGTTCTGTAAGCTCTGCACATCTCAGCTTTCTTTTCTGTAAAAGCTGCTTGCATTTTTTTTCTTCTGATACTTTTTGAGAACAGGCATGGGATTTAAGTTTCTCTCTCCCAAAACTTTTCATTTTCTTTCATTGTTTGCACTTCTTTGAAAACCTAAGGTGGAAATGTCAATTTTTGAAATACTTGGAAAGCATTTGCAGTATTTTTCACAGTATAAAATACTCTGAGGAGTTAGCAAACAGAAAATGTAGAGACTTTCCTCTTACAATTCTGTTGGGAGGTTTAATGCTGGAAATTATAAGAATGCAAATGGTGTTTCCAGCTAAACTGTGCTTGTGACTAAGCAATTTATTAGAAGTAATTTACTTGATTTGGGGATCAAAACACTGAGCTTACCTTATGATACATGGTTGTGTCACTAAAGGCAAGGAATGGAGAATAGAGCTTATTCAGACAGATTTATTTTTCTAATAAGATTTGAAGAGTTTTTCCATTCTTTTACATGCAACAAAAGAGCAGCATTTCTTCTCAAGGCTTGACTTCAGAGAAGGATTTAAAATTGCATTAGAAATTTGTGTGGCCCTCAAAAGCATCACAGAAGAAAGATCACTCTCTTTGCTACTCTATTTCTACATTACTGAGTTTATAGTTAATTGAATTGCTACTGCACTGAGTGATGTTTATGCAGGCTGCCTGCCTGTTTTCTGCTTTTTGAGTGGAAATTGATAATGAAAAATAGCTGGCATATAAAAAGTGTAGATATAGGCTACTGCACTGCAGAAACTTGTGTCTACATCTTCTGCCCCTTAGGGAACACCTCATCCCTCTCTCTGACTGGAAATGTATTGCTCTGGGCAATAGGACTGGAAAATTGATGCCTGGGCAAAATGGTGGAAATGAGCAGCAAAAAGGGGCACAGCCTGTGTTCCCCAACCCTGACCCCTTTGCACAACATACAGCAATAAAACCTTGGTCACAACTATCCGGAGGGGGAGGAAGGGAGGTGAGTTTCCTGCTTGCAGCCCTGCCTTCCCTGCTGCCCTGGGCAGAAAAAAGTCTTTCCAATGTCAGGCTGGTTCACACAGAGCAGAATAATTTTTTGAGTGGTTTTAGGGGCTTCCAGCAGTCTGGAGCTTCAATACCCACACAGAATAGTTCACAGCAATGAGCACCTTGGTGGTGACCAGTTAAAGAAACACCAGAAACACTCTCTTCACATCCTGCTGGAAGTGAGAGGAGGACAGGGATGTCACGAAGGAAAAGTGCTGGCATTTCTGCCAGTCCACTGGGGTCTGTGTGCCCAGGGAGGCCCTTGCATCACTCTATATCCTCCTTGTACCTAGATCATAGGTCCCCAGGTGCACGCCCAGCACCTTCTTCCTGCCCCATCCCTCCAGCAGGATCCCAGCTTTCCCCTTCTATTTCCCCCACTCTGCCAGCCCCCAGCACCAGGACCCTACAGTCTCACTCCTTTCCTTCCCAATTCAATTTAACTGTGCTGAAGCATGGGACATTATGCCTCCACAATGTGTACCTTCTTCCAATTATGGTATTACTGGGACCTGGATCCACACAAAAAGAGATTCATATAACACCATCCAGGAGTTAAGGGAACCTGTGTATTCCCACCCCATGCTGCAATCCCTCATTACCACACCATCATGAGCCCAAGCAACCCCATTTCCCCTTCCATCAGTTACATCCCTCTAAGAAATTTTTCCTCCCTGGAGGCAAAGGTCTCTACAAGAACAGTGGGCAATGAGACCCTAGAGGGGGGCCAAGCCACTACCACTCAACTGGGAGAGAACAGCGTTAAGTCTTACATGGCAAGGCTGTGCACAGGGTCACATGCAGAAGGGCTTTTCATGAACTCTGGCAAATACCAGTAAAGAAAATACATCAATCCACCCACTAAACACACTGGCAGTTCTGGCCCTGCTGCATGTTTGGACACTTCTGCTTGCCAGGGCAGCACTTTAATTTCTGCATGTTGCCTCCAGAAACAACCTGGATTTTGAACAGTCTTCAGTGCCAAGAGCCAAAGCTGAAGGAGACAAGGCTAAGGGCACCACAGAGGGGATGCATTCAGTTGCTGGGAGGCAGCCATGAGCTCTCTACTGTGAAGTGGCTTTTACTGGCATCACCTATTTGCTCTGACACCTGATGCCCTACAGAGCATCAACAGAAAACGCATCTGGAAAATAGTCAGGGAAACAGACAGAAGACTGTTACTGGGTTTACATTTTCCAGGCCTGATTTGCAGTGAAGAGTTGGGTTTTACTGCCAAGGTAAGGGGCACTGGTATCCAGAGTGAGACCTTAGCAAATGGAATTAACAGTGGCAATGATAGCATGTGGCTTGTACTGGAGGTGGGCAGACAGAGAAAGAATGCTGAAAAAGGCATTTGTATTTTCTGAGGGCTCTGGTCCTCAGCTGCAAATTTCAACACTGAATCCATCACTGCTGAGACTTTTGATTAACAAAGAGCACTCTCCTGAACAGATGATTTTACTCCTCATAAAAGAAGACTTATGGTGATGAATCAGGTTTTATATGAGGTAGTAAAGCAATGAAATATATGCCACTCAACCCAGGAAGACTCAATCCCTAGCTACACTGGATTCTAGATGAACAAATTCCATATGCTGCATTTCTTACAGACCCAGTTCTGTTCAGTCACAATACACTTCCGTCTGCAAGTTCTGCTCAAAAAATGGTACCTAAAATTGATTTCCATTGTGGAAGCATCTTGGTTTCTGAAAGCAGACTGGAAAGATACAAACAGCACAGTCCACTTCCATAGTGTCACAGCTTTTGAAGCTGGTCACCCCTCTTCAGATCCAAAGGTCTGTGGACACAATCAAGGCAAACTCCTCTTCAGTACCACCCTTGGCATTTCCTGATCCCAAAGGGGATGGAGGCTTTTCCAGCCCCTACATTTACTGTTCACTTTATGTTTCATCATAGCATTTGTGGCAACCTCTGTTCTAAATCAGGCATTGGGAATAAAGAGCATAGGAGGTATGGGTACACTCAGCTGCATGGCAAAAATAATGGAGACTTCTTGATGCCCATGGTAGCTCTGTGTTGTACTTCAAGTGCAAGTCCACGTTTTCTTTTTTCCTATGGAGATATATCTTGAAATAATTAAAGGAAAGCAATATCTGAGCATTCTTCTTTTTGCTAGAGTCCAAGAACTATAAGCATATGCACCAGACTTGTTGGTCCTAACTAGTATTGCCTGCACATCCACAGTTAATGCAATACACGTTAAAATGCTCTCAGAGTGTACAAACACTGAACAGAGTGGTAACTTCTGAGTTTGCTCAAATGTCTTTTTAGATTCACCTTCCAAGCCCAAGTTCACTTTTGCTTTTGTCTTTTGATAACTGTAGAGGTTGGCAAGGTTGAAAGTTTCCAAAAGTGACTGCCCAGAGCTTTAAAAAACCCTAACAATTAAAACCCATGAAAGTTCAAATGGTAACTGTTCAACTGGAAAGACTCAAACTCTTCATGCATCAATCACAGAAAAAGAGTCCCTTCCCATTCCCCATTACAAACCTTCATCCTTGGAGCCTGTGAGCCTGCCCAGTTGGGATAGGGATAGCAGGCTCCCAGCACCCCATCCCCCTGCTGTATGCTGCAGAAGACTCAGGGTAAGGGATTTATCAGCTCTCTCTTGAACATTGCCCCAGCAAACCTAAAAGGGTTGATTTTGGCTTCTTTTGTCACTTTTTTTCAGTCTGAGGCACACAAAGGAATGGGGGACTTGGGACTTACTGACAGACCCCAACTTCTCCACAGTCTCAGGAAACATGGCCTCTGCCATTTTCTCTGAGAAACACACAGTGGTTCTTATTTACACCCTGTGAGTTTGGTATACATCCATTTAACCAAGCATGCCAACATTATGTATTCATTTGGCCCATGAGGTCTCCTCATTCATAAAAAAGTAAAAGCAGAGCCTTGACTACCCAATTGCTCTAATTATTTAAAGACATTTCTGATCCTGGCAAGGACTACAGCACACATAATTCAGCCTCCCTACCTTTCTCAAAAACTAAACAAACACATCAGTGTATTTTATATAAGCCTTACAGGACATTGGTTATTTTGTTTACCTCAGGCCCATTTCAAGACAAGTGCTTTAAGCAGCTAAAGCCAAACAATGTTAACCCTCAAGCTGCCTTGCCATCCCAATTATACTTTTAACTTGCCACTCTCTTCTGTCTGACTTGCTTTTCAGGTATAAATGATTTTTAAGACGAATTTGCCTTAAATATAATAGTGCATAAGTTAAGATTTTATTTCATGGAGTCTGAGAAATGTGGAAAAACTGCAGATTTTGAACTCCATTGCCACTTGTTAGGAAGTAACTCTAACATGTGCAACTATGCTCTCTGAACACAGCCTGCACTGCCAGGCTGTGCGTGACATCTTGGGGTGTTGTAAGATTCTGCTCTCTGATTCCTGTGGTAGTATTTGGTTGAAAAGGCTTGAGGGTAATTGCTTGAGAGCAGAAAACTTTTTCCTTTCTGTTTAAGCACCTGGATGGGATTAGATGTGACATAGCTGCATGTTGTCTTGCAGAAATCATTTAATTTGTCTGTTTTCTGTCCTTGTATGCGGAGTCAGGACTGCCTTACTAAGTCCAAGTGATCAACTAAGATACATTCAGCACTTTCTGTGTAATGATCACAAGCCAGTTAGTTCAGTCTTGGGTCTTATATACTTCCTACTAATAACCTGGAGAGCAAATGATTTCATGGTTTTAGAAGAGTGGCCGCAGCCTCGTACCAGACGAGCAGTGTGCGCCTTGGGTCCCACAAGCAGGACAAAGATCTGGTATGTGAGAAACTCTCTACTTCCCAGTGGGAAAAATTTCCCAGACAAAGTTTAGATTTCTCTAAAAATTGTGCAGGCATATCTTGTTTTATAACATACCTGAAGAATATTTTCTTTGCCTGTGCCTATAGCAGTGGAGCAGAAATTCCTCCTGAGTGTTGGGGAGATGAACAGAATGGGTTGGGTTGCAGCACACACCTGCTCTATGGGATCTATATGCCTGACAACCCTTTGCACAGACCTCTTGGAAGAAATTTATGGCCTTTGAAATCATCATCCTCTGCTCTCACTTAGATTTTGACCTACCCTGTGAACCTACTACACAGTAAAACCTTTCTTTCTTCCTCTTTCAACAGAAGTTTGACCTGTTCATGTGAATCACTACAGAAAGGCCAGCTATGATCAAAAGATAATGGACCAAGTCAGTAATGAATTTGGACTGAATTTGGACATATAAGTGCAAAAAGTGCAAAACTACAGCTTTCTCTCATGGTTTCCTCACAGTAGCCTCTTCTCAGATCAGGGGCCATAACAGTTGGTGAGCATCAAACACAGAACGTGTGAGTTTATTTGCACTTCAAAATAGGGAAGGTTTTCCCTGTTACATTTACCTGTGAATTACTGCATGCAGAGAGAGGGAAGTATGAGGAATCCTATATTTTTGTCTGGGCTGAAATATGTAAGTCCACTAGTTATGTTATTAAAAAATGCTTTGTTAAAAATTGTTGAAGTCAGATTTTAATGAGGATTAGATTAAGCGCAGTGAGCTTCCCTTCAGTGAAGTCAGATTTTCAGCTGCTACCACCTAGCTGTTACCCAAAGCAATGTTTTTTAAACAAACTCTGTGTACCTTGAAAATTCTGCATGACAGATGATCTCAAAATGCAGATTTGTTTAAGGATCTGTGACTAAGGTCCATCAGCAAGTGTCTAGTCTTCCAATTGTTGCTATCTCTGTTTGAAAATTCCAAACTTTCTTAATCAATCTTGGCCAGATTATCTCCTCTGTCAGTACTAACATTGCTTACATACATCCTATCTCTCTTCCTGCTGTTCTATCTTCCAGAGTGAAAGTAATATCTATGTAGGTCACTAAATTTTCTTCAAAAAGTTAAGAACCTTCTCAAGCCTCTACGACTCTTATTCATTTACTGCTTCAGGTGACAGATAAGAGGTCTGCATTCTTTTGCTTTCAAGCTTTGTTTCAATGGATTGTGATAAATCCCGCTTTAACTAAAATGCAAATGAAAATACAGTACAGTAAATTTAAAAACTACTGCCACAAATACTACTAAGAGTTAGCAGAAAACTCAGGTGGAGGCCTCAGACTAGAAGCAATGGTGGGAGACATGAACAGATATGGTGCACTTGTCCATCCCGTAGACAATCATGTTCAATACCATTTGTCTTCAAATTAGTGGCTTCCTGACTGCACAGCCACCTCTTTTGCAAACAAATCTTTCCCTGTGGCAAATCCCAGCACCAAAGTAGAGCCATTCAATGTGGTCTACCTCTTGTTTCTGCTCTTTGTGTTGCCAACTCTTGGGTGGCTGGAAATTGCCTCTGTCAGGAAAGAGCACAGGCGACGGCACTCAGAAATGTTGTGATAAAAAGAGACAGTCAGTGCCCTCCTCAGTGTTTTGTTTTGATACTCTTCAGTTCTCCATTACAAATGATAGTGAGAGGCTGAATACCCTGAATAATAACAAACCAGATAGTTTTCTTTTTCTGCCCACTCAGTGTTTCTGCTCCACAGTTCCTGGGATGCTCATTTCCAGGATGCCAGGTTAGGTCTCGGGCAGAAATGCAGAAATGTGCCACCCAACTGGCAGCATTCTTGACCCTGAGCCAGGAGTGGAGCCAGCAAGGCTGGGAGAGTAAGGTGGGTGCAGAGTGGACAGGGCTCCACCATTGCTGTGTTTCTGGAAGCAACAAAACAGTGTTCTCACATCACTGCCTTTGAGCAAAGTCCTGCCAGGACCACGCTGGCTCTTTGCCTGTGGTACAATTTACCCTCAAATGAGATAATTCATCCATGGAAGATGAAAAGTGGATATATGAGCTGTTTCTTTTGTAAAACTGCCACCCTGCAGCAACAACAATGAAGCATGACCTTGGTGTAGGCGTCGCTGCTCTTGCTTTGACGCCTTGTCGACAACGTTCCACATGCCAACAGCTACACCCCTGAGTGAGCTGACACGGGTACCAGAAGCTGAATCTCAGGAGGACTTTTTGCCTGTACCAATCACCTGCTGTGTCTGGCTTCTCAGTTTCATCCCTCAACACCAGTCCAGCTAGTTTGATGCAGTCTTGTTGCGTGCTCTGCCGGTGCCTTTGCCACCCAACCATGTCTTGGTTTGCCAGAAGTTCAGTCTTCAGTCCTCTCACTTGCACTGGTTTGAGATCAAGATTCTTTGGTAACCCAGTGACCTGAGACTGTAAAGCAATACAGGCAAATCAGTGTCTACACAGATTCCCATGGATTTCTGAAAATAAGTGCTTGAATGGAAAGTGGCTAAAGACAAGTGAAGGCCTGTGCCTAAAGATTTTTGAGTATATCTATCAGCATCTGCAGGTAAGGAGCTGTCATGGGGACTTCAGCCTTCCAGCAGCACTGGGAAATGACACATAGCCACTTAGCTACAGGACCCCAGTATTTAGATATTTGTCCCCTAGTACCTATATACCTCTAAACTTGTAGTCCTACAGTCTTGGTCCTTTTGTCCCTCATCATCTGAATAATTAAACCTCACAAAGCCTTTATAAAAAGGGTGATGATATTCTGAAATTTTTAACTTGAATTAAAAAGATTTGGGGGGGTGTGGGGGTGGTGTTTCAGGTTTTTTCAGTAGATCTTCTATGTAGAACTGCTAATAGATTTGCTGTCTGAAGAGGCTTTCTGCCAGTCCACTGCTTCCTGCCTTGCATGGACTCACCATGGCAAGCCAGAGCTCCCGTACTAAGAGAATCAAATGAACTATGGATCATTATATTTTAGTAACACAGTTGGAACTTGTTGATGAACTTTTGATATTGTACTGTTTATTAATATGCTGAGCTGTTACACAGTTTCTGCAGGTATTGAAGTAGATATTTATACGTACCATGTAAGCACTTTCCCTTTGAACTAAACACATTTAAGGGATTGTTAAATCAGGAATTATATGTCTTTTTCAAAAATGTGTGTTTGGAAGTCAATCTCCTGTATTTATACTAGATTTTTTTTTCATCCATAATGATCTTAGATAAAACAGTGTACGTTCACCCATGGATGTTATCTATACACTTTTGAATACCTAGATGGAATCGCAAATGATAGTTTACATTCTAGTATCCTGGAATACGATACCAGAACTTTCTGTGATAATCTTGTAAATGTTACGATCTTAATTATCTCAATATATTTTTCTTCATAAAGTTACCCAAGAATTTTAGGAGATCTGCATACAGATACTTAAAGAAATTAGTCCTTTTGTATATCTCATTTGGCCAGGTCACACTTAACAAGTACCAATTTATTAGCCTTTGAGAGCATTTTATTAAATTGTCACATCCAACTTCATCAGGAAGAACCCTCATGCCATACTTCTACTTCTCTGTGCCCAGACTTGCAGAGTTATTCTGTCACTAATCCTCTGACTTCAGGGAAACTGCTGGGGGAATACGATGCTATTCACATAAATAAAGGCATGACAGTCTGTCTCTTCAAAAGATATTTTTTCTGTTTAAACTTGATCTGTATCTAACTAATCTGGTAGCTATAATCTTTAAAGCTGTGTGGTTTACTCTCATCCACTAGTCATTTCACTACAGTGCTGAACTGCACGGGGAGGGTGAAAAAAAAATGAACCACAGCATCAGTTGAGTAAAGCTTCACTTCCCAAAAGAGAAAAACTTGACAAATCTGACAGGCTAGTGCAAAAGGAACAGAGAAATCCCTACCAAAAATATGTGGGAGGGAACGTATATTTAAAATAGGACCGCCTAATTCGGCTGCTAAATCAGTGTAAGAGCTCTGTAGTCTGTGTGTGCGGGAGGGAGAGGGAAAGACAGAGAGAGAGAGACAGAGAGGGAGAGAGGAGCAAGAGGGAGGGAGGGGGGAGAGAGCGAGCAATGTGCCTTTCACAGAGCTCGGAGCTTGATGGGAATGTTTGATTAGCTCCTTTCTGAAAGAAAAAAGGTGTCCAGGCCTCCCTCTGCTGCCTGCCTCTCCTTCTCTAGAATAATGTTGGCTGGAGTTTGGGGTACAGAAAAGCTTGGAAAAAAACCCACTTTCATACTGTGTGGAGAAAAGGAATAAAAAGTTACACACCTCAAGCAAGGTAATTCTGATGTTGTTTTTTTCCTATATTTATTTAGGGGGGAGAGGGGGAAGTTGTGCTTTTTGCCTGTTGATAATAGTTAAATATTTTCACTGCTGAGAAATTGTAGGGACATAATGTTTTATTTAACATTCCAGCTGTGTGCTTAGGATCAAAGACCTAAGAAGATGAAGACATAAATGTAGAATGAAAATGTACTTTACTCATATACACTTCATAAAGTATTTATGAAAGCATTAAGCCCCTACTGTTAAAGTGGACACATATACTCACTGCCTGAACAGCGAGGGCTTAACTATGTGGTAAAGAATGGGGTATATAAGCCACACACCAACAGACATTTATTCAAGCCTTCTGTTCAAACAGTTTGTGATAGACATTGCAACTTGTTCCTCGGTTAAAAACTGTTCTGCTTTCAGGACTTTTTCAGACAATCTTTTTGATCAATAGGAAGCTGTGTGTTGTGTCATTAATAAACACTACCTGACACTGGGGAACACTAATCTCCAAGGCACAGAATGGAAAATGGTATCATTCCAGTGATGTGCATTTCTGTGGTGTGAACTCCCTTGGTAATGGATATTTACAGATGTATGAACAGTACAGTAGCCCAGACTCTATACATCCTTTTGTGCTGAGTGCTTGTTTTGGTGGTTAGGCTCCAAAAATGAATAGCATTGTCAAGCCTGCCACAGCCGCTCAGCTCTCTGCGGAGAGATTAGAGTCTTGATAAGTCTCTTCAAAATGTGATTCCTCTCCAGCTAGTACAAACATGAACCAAATGCCCCAAGCTAAATATCAACTCTAGTTAATATTTTGTTCCTAGAGTTTATGGGAACTACTCCACATTCAGAGCAAAAAGCAAAATTACACATTACAGAGGCAAGTCCTCCTTAGAGGACCCTGTTTTTTCTTTAACCTCTCCAAAATTTAAGCAAAATATCAAAACAAGAAAACACACACAGAGAAAATTTTCTTTAGACTTCTTCTAAAATACATTTTACTGAAAAAAACCATGGAGTTGTATATGTTTATAGCTTGTGTTTTCCGATTTACATCCTGAAGTTAAAAACACTTTGCATTTGTCTACACTCAAAGAAAAGCTATGTTTTTCTGTGTTACCATCTTCTTCACACTTTACTCAATTCATCACTTGAATGATAGTCATGGTGTAAGTCTGATCTCTTTCAGAGATGCAAAGAGAACTCAAGCAAAAATAACTGCATTACAACCACATTAATTTTCAAATACTTAGTATCTTATATTAAACAGACTTATTTTACTTGCATTTTTTATTAAACCTTTGACTTGCTGGCATTGTTCTCACTGAGGTGACAAAAAGGACTTCCTGTCTTTTAGTTATTCAGGACATAAAAATATTTTTTTAAGAAGAAACTTTGAATGTACTGCCAATACTGTGTTTCCATCTGTAGTAGTAAAGTTATGTGCCTCATTTGGTCTTTAATAGTTCCTATCTTTTCTTGATGTAAGACACTTCTTTCCCTAGTGGTATAATTACAGCACTTAACCACTGACTGGTTGAACCAAGCAGTTTTAGCTGCACCAGGTTTCCTCACACTTGGAATGCAAGAAAGATACTCCACGTGGAGTCTCTTTTGTCTAATAAGGATGAAATCCTACAAAAGCCTTTCCTTTAGAGGAGGCATTAACAAGGTGTTCTCTTTTCACTCAGTTACTGACTTTCACAGAAGTAGTAGGAAATTCATTATTACACTCCTTTTTTTCAAAATTAATTGGAGTATTTCTAAAAGGGTACTATCTGAGGCACAGTGTGAACATAGAAACTGAAAAACAGGCCAATTACTTCATGAGAAACATTGGAATTATTTATTATTTCTGGCCATTGCTTCCTAGAAAATATTGCTAAAAACAAACCTAAAGTTTATATCACGATGGCAGCAAAAACTTGACTGTATCTGGTCTGCCTGGAAAATTTTGAACCTTTTCCTCTCTGAACCACAAATAAAGCACCAGTCAGAAAACACTTCATGTGACATCCACAACTTCTCCGGACAAGTTGTGGCAGTGCCTCATCACCCTCACAGTGAAGAATTTCTTCCTAATATCTAATCTAAACCTACTCTCTTTCAGTTTAAGTGTTGATAGGTAAGTCATCTAAGACACCTGGATGAAATGAGCAAGAAAAAATGATAGCTCAGTTTACTCCCTGCAACTATGACTGTATTTCTGAAAAAAGGTGCTGTGGCACTTGTAGACATGAATTGCCTGCATAGTGGGACTGACATGGGCAGGGGCCAGAACAGAGAGGTATATGTTGGCCATTGCAATTGGCTGAGATGGCAGTGTCTTTTCTGGATGGGTGAAGAAAAACAAAAGTCTGGAATTTTCTGGCAGTCCTGGAGGGATGTCCTGGCCCTCTGAAGCTCTGGGTACACACAGGACTCCACCAGCTTGCTGCAGCATCAGCTGAGGTTTAGGTTTCTCATTCAGGGCTCAGGAAGTGGACACTGAACATATAGTATGTCCTTCCTTCTAAAAACCTGTCCATCATACAGATCCCATTAATCTGTGTTGAAAAACAGAAACACAGAACTGCATAATCGATGTTTTGGGTTTTGATATTTTTTTTTAAAATAAAACAAAAATAATAATCATAGTATGTATTGTACAAAAAGCCAGGGAGGATGCAGCTACAGTAGTCACGGGTCTGCCCTCCACATCTTTCTCTTGTGGAGTAGATTTTTAAGTCCAGAGTCGGAGAGAGAGATAGGTGCTTAACACCTACTTAGAGCACTTCAATTCCTCTTTTGAACTTGCCGGGGCACAAGGAGCCCCCTTGTCCCAGTGCTGCCTGGGGAGCCTGTGCTAGAGCTCAGCTGGGACCTGGGACAATGCAGCCCCTGTTCTGGGCCCGGCTGTCGCACAGAGACTATAATTATCTCTCTTCTAATGACCAGCCAAGCAAGATAACAGTTTTCATGCTATGTTTAGAAAACAATGTCTTACTACAAATTGACGGTTCATTCGTCTGTAAAAGAGTCTCTCTAACAGTCCTAAAGCAGCTGCCACTCTTTTGCATCCCCATTCCTTTATTTGCTGCATATTTCCCTCTTGGAAAACCTGGGTAAATTCCGTGCAGGCAGCACAGCCTCCCGCTGCCACACAAGAGGCTCAGAAAGGCGCAGAAAAGCCCAGAAAAATCTGTAGCTGTTCAGATTGTATCTCTGTTAGTAAATTAAACTCTGCCTGTCTATCTTGCCAGAGCCTGCATGGCCTTGTGAACTCTGTGAGCCCCCAGCCCAAAGGGGCTGCAGGCACCGCTGTGAGCACGGCGCAGAGCAGGAGTAAAACTGCTTTGTGCTGACTCGTGACAATGCCCTGTGGAAAGCAGGCTGATGCAGAGAGAGGGATGTGAAGGGACTTGTTCAGATAAAACAGGAGCATGTGTTACTGATGAACTTTTCTTCCAGCACTGTGGCCCACAGACAAGTCAGGATCTACTGAAATTCTGTAGGCTCCAAAGGCATCTATGGGGTAGCTGTACTGGCCAGCTATGATTGCAGAGTGTGTGGGTGTCACTGCCCCATGCAAACACTGGAAGGTGCCAGGTTTGGGCAGTCCTGGCAGCATGGCACTCATGGGCTAGCTACCCAAGTATTTGCTCTGGGCTCAGCAAACATTCTGCTACTAACTCTCTTCTGGGGCAGCTCTACATTTAGTGGTGTCTGAGGGCTGCTACCACATCCTCTGCAGGTGCCCTGCCAGCAAAAAACAGAGCCCATTCGCTCTTTCTGCAGCCATCTCACCCTCATCTCTCCTGCCATCTTCTCTGGTCTCCTCTGCAGCAGGACGTGGCTGGGTTGCCTTGGGCTGCCTTTCTGCTTTGAGCTCATTTTTCAGAGACTGAGGCCTGGGAAAAAAAAAACAAAACAGAAAGTGTTGATCAGAAAGAAAATTTCCCAATGGCTTGGAAGCATCAATCTCATGAAAATTCATTTTAATTTTAAAAAAAAGGAAATAATGCCATCTGCAGCTTTTTCCTTCTTTTTTCAAGCAGAACACACAAATCTATATCTCATATCCGAACTGGAAACATATTCACATTCGGAAGAGTATTTATAACCATTTCATTCAATCTATCTAGGTTTAAGTCTTGCTGTAGTGGTTGAACTGACTTTCTAGCACTCATAAAGTCCACACCATCTTTGCTTTATCTCCAGAACTTCAGAGTGCATTCAGAGATCAGTGGCACATCAAAAACATAATCTGTGTCAGTTATCCTTAATGTGTCTCATTCTACAGAACATCCTATAGACACAGATATAAAAAAATGCATTCAGCTTGCATTTGCAAACTGTTAATCAGCCTATCACCTTATAAAATACCTTTGTAAATGTAACACATGTAACACAGCAGCCAACAGTCCTTCAGCTGGCAGCTTGTTTCATATGAAAAAAAGCACATAATTGCCAAGTGACAGTTACACATGCGCCAAAATTTTCGGGAAAATTTTGAATGTTCTTGTGTAGCTTCATGCAGTCCTTTAATGTCCCCCCCAGGATGATCTGGGGATTTCCAACACCTTCAGGCTTGTACACAAAACTATGGAAATTTTTACCTCTCAAAAACCACTCATTTACAGGGAAGTTTGGACACGGCCATGTCTGTGCCTCTCGATTTCCCTGCCAGGTTCCTTTAGAGACTCAGAAGGCTCCATTCTTTTTTGTTTTCCCCCAAATACATCATTTACCCTTCAGCCCATAGAACTGGGGTGGGACAGAGAGGAAAGCTGGCAGCAGGGCTGTGTATTCTGGCTGTGGGCAACTTCAGTGAGTCAGAGCTACAAAAGGGTAAGGACTCCCTGACTGCAGGGGTATTTTCACAGCTGCCAGCCAGCTGAGGATGATGACAGTCCATTCTGCTTGCCTTGGTGAGAGCCCATCCTTCTCAGTTCTTCTGCAATGCATCTTCAACACTTGAGAATTTTGCTCTTCTGGGTTTGGTTGTAGATGTTTTAGGACATGAAGCACAAGAAGAAAGAGGCTGTTTGGAGATGTGGCTACATGGGAAGGAGAAGAATGTCCAGATGAGCGAGGTGAGAGGTTAGAGAAGTTTAGAGTAGTTCCAATGGAACAACTTGGTACAGATGTTATAGAGGCAAATACTGGCACCACATAAGTCAGAAAAGCTTACTTGCACCCTGTTTTGGAGAAAGCCTTTCCACTAAACTGCATCTCAAAATATCCGGTAATTTGGCACAGAAAGTCAGTCTTCTGTGGTCTACATCTTCTATTCTTATTGGTGAAATCTGTATGTAGAAAGAAATACATAGGTGAGGCAATAATTAGATTTGAAGTAAAAGCTCATATGGTAGTCTTCTAAAGGCAGAGTTCAAAATTCCTGAGCATGAAAGTAGATTATGCAATACTGAGGACTGCAAGCTTAGTTTGTTTTCAAAACAAAAGACCACAAATTACAAGTTCCTTCTCCCAGTCCATGTGGTTTCCCTTTTTGATCTTGGTCTCTCAGAAACAGAATCCTGTGATTCATCTCTATGCAAAACCAGCAGATTTTAAAATATTCTGATATGCAAAATTAGTAAAACAGTGTTAGCCTTGTTCTGAGACACATTTCACAGAAATTTCTGGCTGCACCTACACTGTCACAGTATCCAGGACTGGGCTCTGAAGGCCACTTTCTCTGCCACCATGTTTTCTAGCTCTTCATTTCCCCTCCAGGGCACTCAGTTTTGGAAGTTTAGCTATTCCTCATGTTGTCCCCATGACCCATATGTTAGAGAGGCCACTCCTGCCAGGTGCCAAGGGCTGCCAACACACATGCCATAAGGCTGCACAGCCTGGCCCTCGCTGTGTCATGTCTCTCACCCGCACCTCCACCAACAGCATGTCTTCAGGAAACCAGCACTACTCATAATAGCCTCATTTATAATGCTGGCACTCATTTAAATCCACAGCTCACTTTCCTCCCAAAAGCAGCCTGGAGCCCTGAGATGTCTTCTTCAGCCATTAAAAAATGGAAACACTACTCAGTGGTCCACGGTTTTCAAACTGTCCCCAGAGCAGCTTCCTCAGGTGAGAGACATCAGCCTGAGGGCACCTGTTGGGCTGCACATGTGCTGCAGGCCAGCACCAGCTGAGAGGGATACAACTGGAACAGTCTGTGGCAAAGCCAAAACAGCAATAACCACTGGCTGGGGAGGGGCAGGGGCAGGGCATGGGGGGAGGGTGGCCATGCAGTATGTCCTGGGATGTGGGGTCGGGCATCCTGGCCCTCATCAGCTGACCCTGCAAGGAAGCAAGTGTTTTGGAGGTCCCAACAAAGCAGCAGGAGAAGATGACTGAGGGACAGAAGATAGTTTGGGGTTGTTTTCTGATTTGCCTTTGGTAGCAACCGCCCCTGTACCACAGGGTGGTTTTTCCTAAACTAAAGGTATCAGAAAGATATTTAACTGAGAAGGCTTGGAGAAAACATTTCCAAATAGAAATAATGTAGTTGGGAAGAAATAATATTTTTTGAAAAGTAAAAAATACATAAGGGAAAATGTTATGCAATGTTAGGAGTGTGAGACTATCATTTTTAAGAGACTGAAAAATTTGACTTAATTTCTTAACTTCAGTTTCCACCATAGAAGGGGATTTCAGCTTAGCTTTTCAAAATGCTTTCTACAGCATTCCCATGTTTCCTGATTTGCTGAAGACCTTTTGTGAAAGATGTTTCTCTGATCAAGCTCTCATTACTAGACATAAATGAATTTCACCACTTCCTGCCTTACTTCAAACAAGTGCCATGTCCCAGGGTAGTTCCAGATTTTTTTTTTATTACAAATGTTTTCTGAATCCTTATCCAACCAGTCCATGACTTTCGCATGGGACATAACTAGTAATACAAACTGTAGGAGACACTGGATTGATAAAAGTTTTCTGTGAGCTGTTGTATAAATTTACTAACATGCTTAAGGATGAGTTTGGCTTTTGATCTAGACATACAATTCACTTTTGTAGTAATGGGTTATGTGTAACTTTAAGCAGAGAGTAAACATCCTAAAATTTCTCTAAATTTCTGCTTCCAAGTTTCTACCTAAAAAAAAAAATGTTGTTTTGTTTGAACATGCTACAGAAATTCCAAAATCATCCCCAGGGTTATGTGCAGTTTTTTCAGTGCCTTTAACAGAAATTCTTTGCTTTTAGACTAAATATGTACCTTCAGGGGAATTCTGACACACGACACTAATTCTTGGTTTGCAGGCAGCACAATAGCATGGTTACTCAGAACTCTTTAATGTGCATCCAATCTGAGAAACCATGTATTGCACTTTAAAAAGTCACTTTGACTTGTTTAAACCATTTGTTGGAAATAGAAAATTGCACATTTTTGAAAAAAAAAAGAAAGAAAGGAATGTGGCCACAAATCTCATGCTACAAAGCTAGCATAGCCCTCCAGCACTACTGAATTGCAAGTACTTTCCTCTGCCCTCTATTTCTTGGGAAAATGGCAGTGCCAGAGGCTGATGGCACCTGGCTTGGGTCTCAACGATGTTAAGCAGAAGTAGTAGACTAATTAGAAAAGTAGAAGAAGCTTGCCTGAGAGTGAGGGGGGCAGATACGTGAGCAGACAAAAGCCATGGTGGGGAAGAGAACAGAGGGGGAAGTTTTCTGGACAAGGATTCACAGGTTTAAGCTAACAGCAATTCCCAATGAGAGACGAAAGCTGTGCATCAAAATTAAAAATTAATGCATAATACATTAGCAGAAACCAGGAAAGTACAGTGTAATGGCCCCCAATGAAATCATCATCCAGATAGTCCAAATTATATTTTCTCTGTGGGTGGGTGACATATTCTAAATGTATCTCTTCCTTTGCTGGAAGGGGCAGGTCAGACCAACATAATTGATAGTTTTCTTGCTGAGACAGATGAAAATGTATAATCATTGCAGTTTTATTTAAGCTCTGAGAAAGGTCTGGCAAGTTAAATCACACTGTAGTCTTAAATAAATTACTTTCTTCTGAATGAACTCTGTGGAAAGTAGAGAAGTTATCATCACTGTTACTTCAACCTTATGTTTTAAGCATGAACACAAAATGAGTAGTGCAGGGCTGCTTGCATGTTTCTATTTGTCTCTAAATTTCCAGGTATATCATCTTTTCATTATACCTACCTGAATGAGAGCTATTTTGGACTAAATTCCTCTTGCCAACTTGCATATAAACATTTGGTCAATCACCTGGGAAAAAAATTACTGCTGTGCCCAAAGTGCAACTTAGATAGAATGCAGACCTCTGAATCCACCCATACCTCACTTCAATGACTTGAGAGGGACTTGACAGGTACCCTGCAATAGGGACTGGCTACCAGCAGTCTCCACAGCCCTCTTGTTCCTCTTGTCAGGAACCTCCCAGGGCAGAGGAGGCACCATTTAAAATGATATGTGGCAGCCACAACAATCAAAGTCTTGTAATAAGAAGCAAGTAGTGAGAACCCTTAATCAGGGATAACTGTCCATGGCTTCAGAGAGTTTGGAGCCATGTTTTCTTCATCACTGAAGAAGTCCCCCATCATCAGACTCCAGAGAACAAAGGGTTGGGAGACCCCAATTTTCTGCAACAAAGAAGGACCCCTGTGCAACCACGAATGACAAACATGGGGTCAGAAAGAAAACGAGGAGGGGACTGATGTGCCACTTGCCTGCGAGCAGAGGGGAGCCAGAGTGTCCCTGCCTCCTCTTCCCCATCCTACTGTGCAAACCACAGGGCTGCAGCAAGGAGTGGCTGCCCTGGAGGTGGGGGAGCACAACTGCCCAGGTGTGGGACTCATGGCCTTGGAAACCATCTGGCAAAGGGGCTATAGCTACTGTGTCTTAGGAGGTAAAGGAGTATGGTATGCAAAGACTCTTCAAGGGAAAAGCACAAGCTGTCCCCAGGCCCAGAGGCTCCTTTAATAGTGGTTCCCTTGTTCGTTTTACTAAACATACAAATGCAGAATGTGCGACATTAGATACTTCTTACAGCCTCTCCACCACAAGGGAAAGACCTGCAGCCACAGAAGCCTGGGTTTCCTCGTCACCTTTCTGAGACACTGGGTAATTAAGTAGAAGTGTACTACAGTGCTCTGAAGCTCAGCTCTGCTTCCAGGAAGCATTTTTGGGTTCTTTCATATAAGAAAGAAAACAGGTGAGCATTCACTCACCTTTTTTTATAGCAGCAGGTGATGAAGTCTATGATATTTTTCAATTCCTGGATGCATATATTCTATTTCAGACCACACAAAGAATAAAGTCTATCTTCCCATGCAGACAAGCTCACCTCACAAAATAGCACCTTGGATCTTAACATTTTGTGACCTGGCCTGGTATACCTACAGGTCAGTCTAAGCCTCTGAAATTAATTATAGCTATCAATTCAACCTTTCTGTCTCAGCAAAACTCAGTACCTCCAGTTTTTCAAAAAACCCCACTTAGATACATTCTTTTATGTACAGACTTTCAGAGCAATGCACTGCACTGAGGGTACATAACTTCATCCATCTGACAAGAAAGGGGGTGAAACTAAATCACAGGTGGCAAGTGCTAGTCATATCACCTAGTGTGCTCCAAAACAAACAGTTCTTGCACTGCCAAGCAAGGTACAATACTCCGGGTACAGAGTATGACCATGAAACAAAGACAGGGTTAAACAATAATAAAAAATAAAAAAAATTTACAAAAAAGAAAACAAAAAAGAAATTGAAAATGTTTTCCTCTAGAAGATGACGATCGGCTCTTGTTTATCCAAACCAGTTTACTCACACCTACACCAAGCCCACTTGATTTTCCCATAAAGGGCACATATTTAACTCAACCCACGGTGCTTAGAGATCATGCTGTTAACTACATGCTACTTGCTCAAATAGCTCTCAAACAAAGTCCACTTCTGTTTTTCTTTATGGTGCCAGTGTTGCTGAGATATTAGAAACCCTTGAAAAGGGGAACAATGACACACACTATTGTGGTACAAAGAGAGTATACAAATTAATTTCTGTGGCACAGGAGATTACAGGAGATAAACTGCTTACTCCTGCAGAGGCAAAGCACATGGCACTAGCAGAGAATTTCAGCCTGCACGTGGAACGGACAGCAGTGCCTGACACCAAAAATCAAGGACTTAAAATCTGCACTTCCTCCAGAAAATGTTAGTTTGCCATAGAGTGACAGTCTATGTGCATTTAAACCATCTGTTTGTAGTATGTAGGAGCTCTCTCAGATCTTTATAAAAGTCAAGTCGTTAATGAAAGATCAGTATAAAAATATTACTTTATACACAGAAAGGATAGTTTGGTAATTCTGTCTCTTTCCTAACATTCAAGAGTTTTCAAGTGTTTGTGGTCAGGAAAAAGTAATCCAACATTCTTTCAAATAGGACTTTGATTTTAAAAGGTAAAATAGTGGCACTGGGAAAAACCAAAGGAGATACTTCTTACTACATTTGTACTTAGCAGGAATTGAAGCACATGTTAATGGAACGCATACACTTAATAGCTTTTCTGGCATAAAGGTAACTTGTGTTATGACAGTCTGAAAGATTCAGATGGGAAAATGTACTCTGATAAACAGAGATCCAGCATAAAGTTTAGGAGATTCAATAGTGAGTAGTCACTACTTCCCAGTTCTGACTGGGACTGTAAATACTGCTTTAATAGAAATCTGATTAGGAGAAATCTCAGCAAAACTCATGCTCCAGACTAATACAAAGTAGAAAGTTTTTAGTTTGTTTTAATGGGATCTATTCATTTTGTAAAGGAAAAAAGGAAGTACAGCTTTGTATTTAATAGCAAAATATCATTTTGATCTACAGATAGATCTCCAAATCTCTCAGTGGATCCACACAGACTAAAAAGTCTGTTGTAAGCATGGGTTGGAGCCCTGCTTTCCCTTCTCTTCCCAGAGAAACAAAAAAACCCATTGCTTTTTTCCAAGCTGTTGCTCCCTTTACTAGTCTGAAGGAGCAGATGCCATGGTAGTGCACAGTATAGGAGATCCCACACAGCTTAAATCAGGTGACACCCTAGGCCCCAAATACAATGAATGCACACAGACTTCCCACAACAGAAAGCCTGGACCTTCTATGCCTGATACTTAATAGTCAGCAATGTAAATCCTCCCGTGCATCTCCCCATGTGACAGCCCAAGGTCTGAAGGCCAGGACCACCCCTTGGAGTACTGTCACCAGAGCTGTCACAGGATGTCTGTGCATTTCTCCTGATGTGCCAGTGCCTAGTGTAGAAATTAATAGAATGGCAAAACCAAGTTTCCTTACTGTTGTAATTTATTTCCATGAGGATACTAGTGTAAACTGCACCACCAAAAATACAGAGTCCACAATAAGATGCTTTTTTCTGTAGCTGTGACAACAAAACTGTTAAGTAAACCTAACAGCCTTGTCTAAATGCTTCCAATATCTTTCTTATTGATAAACCTCTGTTATTGCAGGCTAAGGGGTCTGCTGAACCCTGCTGAACCCGACAGGTTTTAAGTCTTAAATCCTTTGAGATTTATTGGCTTCTTTCTGCAGTGAAATCATAATAATTTAGGAACAAAAACCCACTTCCTGTTGCCTTGAAGAGAAATGCCCACCAGCTGACTAGGTAGAGAATGCAACTGCAGCCAAGCCTAGGGTCCTGCCACTCAAGAGGACTGGTGTGGCCCCTGGGGTAGCTGGCCATGCCCTGGGAACAGCAGGGCTCGGGGACAGCAGGGCCTTCAGGAAGCAATGAGAAGCCTTGTGCAGCCCTGGTGACACAGGTGGTTACACATTTTGTAAGACAGGGAAAGTTAGGCAGTATTGGACTGTTCACACAACACACAGCAGCCCACCCATGAAGTCAGATTTTACATGGATGCTTTACCATCTCAGACCACTTCTACTCTAATTAACTGGTGATGAAAACACCTCAGCACCAAGCTAAATACTGTCAGGAAAAATTCACACAGATCTCTTTGACTTTAAATAAAAACACCAATGCTGAATTTACTCACTGCTAATTTTGGGAATGCTCATATTAAGATGCCTTTTGCAAAGTCTAAGCCAGTGTCAGTACAACCTTTAATGGTGCATGGTAATTCTGGAAATGAATTGCAACTCTTATTCTGCCTCTTCTTTTTCTGCAATTGAACTAAAGTTCGAATTCATTGAAGGGGAGCAATTGTTTGATACCTCTGATGTGTTAATGGCTTGAAACATAAAAGGGAGGAGAAAAACATCTGAGCTAAGTTTCTCTGAGCACTCTTCTACATCTTGGTGCTATTTCTTTTAACAGCTTCACAGTAGAAATAAACTGCAGTAAATGCTTAAAATGGATTTTCGTTCCAAAAGATGGGCAACTCTTCTTAATAGAAACTAACCATGAGAGCAGAATATCACCACTTAACTGCTCTTGCTGATATGGCTTGTACAGCCTGGGGTCACCCCCACTGCACTGCCCATCGTTTTCCAGAAAGACAAAGTGACTGTGTAGAGCCACTTTCCATACTCCCCCGATTCAATCCAGTGCCTTCTGAGAAACCTCTGCTGCTTTCAGCTTTAGCAGCCTAGCAGGAAAACTTTTTCAGGCTGATCACCAAGGAAAGGCAGTGTGCTATTCGGAAGTGCTATTAGTATGTCCTCGTGTTTGAAGTTCTTCAACTGTAGCACAGAAGCAAAAATCAGAGGTGGATCTGCTCTATGTAAAAAGAGTTATAAATTATATAGACCCAGAACTGGCTGAACTCAGTTTAAATTAGCATACTACTTTAGTCATCCTCACTCAGCATGTGGCTTGCTTGAAGAAGAAGGGCAATTGAAGTGAAAATATGGAAACGTTTTATATGAAGACAGAATGTAGATTTTTTTTCCTCTCTCTCTCTCTTTCTCTCCTGTATCTGCCTTGTTGTCTAAATTTCTTTCTGGGGTGACCAAAGCCCTGCTTCTGAATATATGAATTGCTATTTGAAATTGGATGAAATCTGCCATTTTTCCAGGAGGAAATCTTGCTTTCCCTGGTCATATGCAGCTTTAACATTCATATTTTCTTTCTGAATAGCTAGCTCTTTTTTTTTTTTTTAGTACAAATCTTTCCACTTGTAAGCATGTAATAAGTTTCTCTGAAGATCAAGTTTATTTTGTTCCTCAAGATTCTCCCTGTACAACTGTACAACAGACAAATATATTCTCCCTTTCAGACATTTTACTGTGTCAAACATTATGTAGTACTTTAATGACAACAATTAACTACTAGTGGCCAACACAGGATTCCCTCAACAAACATGAAATAATACCAAAAGCAGCAGGTGATGCTCAGGAGAGGCTGAGAGAGGTTATCTCTGATAAGTTTGAATTCTTGTAGCCTGGCCAAGAGCTTCAGGGATGGCAGGGGTCACGAACCATATATGCAGACCCAGAAAAAATGTTTTCCAGATGTTCTGAAAGAATCCTCTTAATCTCAGATGCTCACATACATGTATGTGCACACATACACATCCTCAGAAAAGGAAAGAAACCAGTAATTTGGCTCACAAAAGATGGAACAATTGCAAAATACTTTATGTAACGTCTTTCAGGAGTAAATGGATTTGTTTGTGTTCCCCATATCTATGTGAGATCACCTGGCATGCTTTGATGTGCAGAAAATACAATTCTGTGAATATTTCTTAGAAGAGCAGTGAACAGATTTAAGTATGTGTCAGAGCATGTCCATGCCCATCATGCTCTCTCCTGACAATGGCTTCTGAAATAAGTAGGTGAATGAAATCTTAGTTTACTGGAGCAAAAGATAAATTTTGGAGAGAAGTAAAAAATTAGTCCATGGAAATGTGATAGCCCAAACACCACCTCCTCAGTTGTTCTAAAAAATAATAAGAGGATGCAGCGTGAGGACTGTGAAAGGTTAAAGAAGATCGCATAGCCCCTCTTCCCCCACCACTCCAGTGTCACCTGCAATACCTCCAAATGCAGCCTGACGTACTCTTCTTTTCCTTTTCAGTGCTCCTTAGCAACATATCCAGATTTTGCTTTCCTCACCATGAAGGCCACAGTCATTGCAACCTTCTTTGGTAAGTAGTACAGTTGATGTGCTGCAATTACTAGCTTATGGGTTTGTGCTCTCCTATCCTGGTTGCCCAGTGGCTACTGACCAATTCTCTTCCCTTTGGACTGCATGGCTGATGAAGCTCGCAGTGGCAGGTGTAAGCCTTGGCACAGCTTTTCAGAAATGGGCTACACAAACTTCTTGACTTTGGCATAGAAAAAAATATTAATTACTTGCAGAGATTTCCAAGTATATGACCAGTTACATACAGTCCATATCAGGTGGGCCTGGCAAATGTCTGCAATGTTAAGATTCCCTCTAAAGAAAAATCAGCGGTTTCAATTCTCCCTGTTCTTGTTCTTTCTATGAACAAGATGGTAGCAAAAGGTTATAAATGTGTCTTTCTTTCCCCTGGCAGCCAGACAGGATCTCACTTTTTGGGAACATGTAGAAACTCCAGAACTTGCAATTCATCTTACATGAAAACCCTGTTGTGACATTCCCAGGCAATATTCCCTCTAGCTGTTATCCTCAAGTCTGTCAGGACAGTTGTTCTTAGTTCAAATTCACAGCAATCTATGTAGTTCTTCTACATAAATTACCAGATTACTTTCCCCACATTAGATTATGCTGTAATATTCCAAGTAATTGAGACTTGCACTTTATTTTCCACTCATGCATTCCTTTTTTTTATCTAACTACAATTTTGCCATGGTTACACCAGTGCAAAAGGCCCAAATACTGCATCTATGCATTGTCACTTCAGACACTGACACTGCTTTTACTTTTGAGCAAGTTCTAGGTGTGATTAAGTCTACAAACCCTTTGCAATCAGTCTAGGGGAAGAAAAGCATAAAAGAAAGAAATTACTTCTGTTGCACATTCTAGTAAAATTAGCTTAACAAATGATAAAAAGATCAGCTGACACATCATAGAGAGTTTCAATTCCCTTTGAAAGCTCAGAGAAGGGAAAGGTGAATAGGAAAGTCAAGATATTGTAATGAAGTTATCAGTTACCCATAATACAGTGCTTATAAAATAAGCACAGAGAATAAAGAGATTTTGTATGTTATCACTTAGCAAGTAAACACAACATGGTAAGCTTCATGCATATATTGGGATGTATCTTTTAATGCAACTGTATGTGTCCTTTTCACTATTACACTTTTCAAATCATAATCCTGCTTTACTGAAGAAAATGAGTGCCCTTGCTGGGACATGCCATCCTAGAACCTCATATGGTCTGTAATGCTGCCCAGTATCCCATACCTGCTGCCACCAGGGAGTGAAATGCCACAGCACAAAATTACAGGATAATCTTCCCAAAGGGTTATTAAGAAGAATATTTTGCATCCAGACTTCCCAGTTGCTTTATGCACAGAGCACATTATTCATTACCATCTCTATCACACCAATTACAAAGAGTTCCCACTGCTTGTGGAAATACTTGAGTGGTTTTCTGGACCACATGCACTCCATGGCATCTTTAGATAATGAGTGATAGAGGTAAACATGTGAACTGAACTGATCTTTAATCCCCTTCAAAGAACTTCCCCACAGCAGATGCCATCTAGACTGCAAACCTAACCACCAAGTAGAAAACTACATGTGGCTGAGAATATTCCTATTTCAGGTTTTCAGTCTGTTGATTCAAATCCGAGAAATCTCCTGTAGAGGAGCTTGTGGTTACTGATGTTGATGGCTCACCTTTTTTCCTGATACTGTGTTTATTTGTTCTAGGTGTGTTTCTTACATGTACATACACAGCCAAGGAAGCCACAAAGAAGACAAAAAAGGCTAAGCTATGTAAGTGGTCTCAGCAGAATTTTTGGCTGTTTTACAGCAGACATGTCCAACGCATAAGAAAGGTGCAAAGTGAGATTATATTCTGGTAACTCTTCATAATTGTCTGGAACCAATGGCATTATATGTTAGCTAAAATATTCTTTTATTGAAAACAAATCACTAAGGAAAATGTGCGTCACTTAACATTTATAAAGGGAAAATTTTGTAATTCACTACCAAAATGTATCTTCATTGGTCATTAGGAGCCACACAAGGATCAAAGCAAGCAGTAAGGTTTTCACAGAAAGAGAGAAAGAGAGAAAGAGAAAGAGAGAGAGAGAGAGAGAGATAAATACATGAAATGGACCAGCTGTAACACAAAGCATATGTTGCTGATTAGTGTGAGACAAGTGGTGCATCTCTGTGCACTAGGATCTTTAACTTTCAGCTATTCTGCTGCAGGAGCGTTTCTATCCACAGATTATTTTGCTCATGTAGCTGACAAACAAGCCTGCTGAGAGGCTGTAAACACACACTTAAATCCCTTGTTCAAAGTAAATTGTACTCAGCAAAAATTTTAAAAATTCAGGGCAAGGTAATGGGCTGTGACTTCAGCCTGACATTATAGATGGCACAGAGCTACAGGAGCACAGCGGGAGGCTTGGGAAGCATCCCCACCCCCTCCTTCCCACGTGTTAACCACAGGCTGGGTGATTACACTTCTTTCTCTCTCCAGAAAAGTGTCATAACAGATATTTCCTTCAGAGAAGCAAACACTGAAGGTCAAAAATATCCACAGGCTTTCTTATTCCATCCTCAGTTACTGCCACATCCCTTGGTATGGGGGTTATTATGTGTTATGTTGTAGATGCAGAAGACACAGATGTCTTGTATCCCAAAACCATTGATATGAAGGCTTAGGAGGAGGGCATCCCTGTCACTCAGTTACTCACTGTTTCATGACAAGATCACTCAGCCATGAAAGCATTCAATCTGACTTTACCAAGATTTTGCACTCACAGATGCACCCCAGATTGATTGTGATGTCAAGGCGGGGAAGATAATCAATCCAGAATTCATTGCAAAATGCCCTCCTGGATGTCAAGACGTAAAATACCGTGTTTATGGCACAGACATTTATGCTTCTTTTTCCAGTGTCTGCAGTGCTGCAATTCACAGGTGAGTGAGTCAAAATGAGTGAGGCACTCAGACAAAACTGTCATTTCAGTGCAGGGAGGTTCTGACTTCTCAAATTCTTTACAGTTCCCACTTCCCACTCATAGGTTTGATTGCAGGCTGCTGTAGAAAACCTGAGAGAAAGTCCATGTGTGATGGAATAGATCCATTCTTACAAAGTGCTGTCAATCCTGTATTCCTATAGAAATTAGTTGTGTTTGAAGAAGTTTCTCAGCCTTTGGAGAAGTGTCTTGAGATTTCCAGATCTCTCATTCATGCATAACAAATTACTATTGTACAATTATCATTCAAGTGGAAGATAGAGATGGAGCTGCTACTACTAATAAATCTTCAGAAAAAATAGGCATATCACCAGTGATGAATATATATAACTCTCATACTTCTGGGATTGGTTTGGTTCTCTGGGTTTGAATTTAACTGTCCTTGACATCAAAGACTGAGTAATGTGTTTTCCTGCCACATAAAAAGACACTGCACAAGGAAATGAGTAACATAAATTTTGTAGCAAAAGTTTTTCAGAGTTTTATTAGCCATGCAAAAATGTGCATAAAGTTCTGATGGAGAATAACTGCACAATCAAAACACACTGCAGTTGGAGGCGGGATGCAGAGGCAGGATGTACCCTGCTAAAAATGCAGCAAGAAGTTATAAAGCCTGATTGACAACTCGACTTAGTTTGGAGTTATTTGAGCTACTGCTGTGCTTCAGATTCTGTGAAATACCTGGGATCTCGGGTAAAGTGGGATAGTTAAGGCTTTGGGACTTCACCCCTTGCCTCTGCACTGCTCAGGGCTTAGGCTGAGGTGCCTGTGCCACCTCCTGGCTGCAGCTCTGCCCGCTCAGCCCTCGCTGGGGAAATGACTGCCAGGTGACGGCTTTCCAGCAGGAAATTCCTCCCTCAGATACTAGTGCACAATGGAAATTGTCTCAGCATCCAGATTAGTCCCAAACGGAAGTTAAAAAATACTGGTAGCAACTGCAACCTCCCTGCAGCTGGTTTTGGCTCCCTGCAGTCCCTCATTTGCCAGCTGGTTTTGGCTTTGTTAGCTTACATGTTGCAGTTCTACAGACAGTGAATTTCTTCTCCATACATTCATTTTAACAGCAGCTTCTCACAATTACCAGAGCAAAATGCACCTCCAAAGTACTCTTCAACCCTGTTTTCTGCCCAGTACTTATTTTCCTGTCTGGTCATTACTGCCAGCCCTACAACTCCCCTGCAGTTGTAGTTGCTTCCCAATTGACCAGCTATCCTAGTGATGCCAGAGCAGGTTGCACACATTGAAGGTTTTGTGTTTTTCTTGAGGTACATGTTACAGAGTGTGCTAAACACCATTTGATGTGCACCACACCTGGAGTATGCCAGGTGTTGTACAGCTTCCAGCAATATTGTGCCCAGTTTACTCCAGGCTAAGGTCAGAAACATGCTTGGGTTTTTGCAGAAAACACATACTGAAACCCAAAAAAAACACATTCTGTCACATGGTTGGCCTGAAAACTCCTCTGAGAACCTCTGCCTGTATCTTCAGTCATTCAGTCAAGCTTGCAGGAATTTTAACGAAGGCAGTAGCTTTTTCTTGTGTGCAATTAGGTCAAGCTTCAACAGAGGACCAGAAGATCAGTGGAAAGAGCAAACAGATCCTGACAGCACTTTGCAACAAACTGCTCTTCTCTGTGTGGAAGGAGCACAAATATTTCTTAGCAGCAAGCTTAGTAGTAACATCACAGCCCCACCACCACCCCTGGTGTAAAGGTGAAAGGAATCACTTCATACCTCTTGCACTGTAGATTTGTAGTTTTGAAGGTTTTTGTGGAATTTCTACCCTCAGACACTATGTTTCCTCCTTGCAGTGGTGTAATTGACAACACAGGTGGGAAAGTTCTTGTCCAGAAAGTCGCCGGGCATTCCGGTTACCGCGGGAGCTTCTCCAATGGTGTCCGGTCCCTGTCGCTGCCGCGCTGGAGGGAATCCTTCCTGGTGTCAGGTACCAACCTGGGATGGGGCACTCCCCACTGACTGCTGAGCAGCACTGGGCTGAAGGGAAAGCAGCCTCTCCTTTCACAGACCTGGTTAAACACCACAGGCCCACCCCACCCAGCTTTGGCAGGAGTTGTGCATTTGAGATACTTCTCATTCTGGGCTTCCCATGTATCCTACAAGGAGACATGCACCCTGCCAGTGGTGTGCTCAGCTCAGCCCAGTGCAGGTCCAAGCCCACTGCAGGTGATGGCTGCTCTGGACTGAGCCTTGGAAGGCACCTAAACTCCAGCTATTGATGCATAAAATCTACTGCTCCTCACCCTGGTAAGCAGTGCTGCTGAGGGAACTGAGAGGCCTTCTGGCCATCTGAAACATCCTCACCCTGCACCTGAATTTGTATCTCCTAGAGTGACTTCAGATTTATGTCAAACTCCATATAGCCCTGCTGTATGTGTGCAAACCCTGTATTAAGCAATTTCACTGGTGCACCCCAAGTATGTCAGGAACTCTCTCACCTCTGTTAGCCAAATAGTTTTGATATCTAATCAGTGCAAGTAAATCCATCTTAATGCTCATTCCTTTTTCCTCCCCATAGTACATATAGGAATCATTTGCATTTATCAACTAAATTCACAGATTTTAATTTTTTTTTCCAAATTAAACCCTCTTTACAGCAGCTTCAGATTATCTTAAACCTACTTGCACTCACTCTACATGTATGAAAGAGGGTTTGCTTGACTTTGCTTTACATTAAAATTCTAAATTTAACTTCTTGATACATTGGGCCAGTTTTTGCTGGTCTGCACTTTTGGAGGTTTAAGATAGGTATGACCAATTGATGTTAGTTAACAACACTATTCCTGGAAAAATCAACAGCTCAAGCAACAGAACAGCTACTAAAAATAATGTTCTTTTTGTGTGAAAATCTGTAGAGAGCAAAGGACGTCTCAGAAACTGACCAAAACAAGCTGTCATCTTAATTTTGCATTCATGTATTTGGATGTACTTTTTTTACAGTAGCCTGCCATGGGTATACCATATTATGAGAAGGATTTATTTTGAATGAGTAGAGATTTCCTGGAATAGCTGAATTGCTACTTGTACTTGTTGCAGGTTTTTTTCTCCAACAAACAGCATATTGTAATCCTGGTACATAAGTGGGAAATAGAATTTTTTTTCTTCTTTTTTTTTACTGCAGCAGCTGCTCAGTTGTCATCCAATAAAAATGTAGAAATTCTTCCATGAAATTGTAGGAATTTTTTATTTATGATAATAGGTATTTATTATTCATTAATGAGACTATAAAAGGAGACACAAGAGAAAGTTACAAGAGCTTATCAAAGGAGATGATGAGAAACCTGGGTACGTGTAGGCATGATGAGATTTGTCTCTTGTGCACTTTAATTCTATGCACACTGAGTGCTCTCACTGATGACAGTAGAACTCTTAGTTCATAAACTAGCTGAAATGTAAATCTAATGTATCATATTACATACATACCATATTTTATATATGATCAGGAAGAAAACTTTCACTATACCTACGGAAAATGTTAGAAATTTAGAATTTTAGAGAAATGTAGGATACTAAAACCCAGGAAGGCTCATCTCAGCAGCCTGAGGCTGAATGCATAGAGATCTCCTCCTCAGAAAGAGAGGAGTTTGGGATGGATTTTTTATGATTATGAGTCATAAAAAGCCAGAGCTGCATAAAGCATTCCCCAATAAAAATACAAAGTCACCTAAGGCATTAATTTCAGGACAGCTTTAGAGCTTTAGAACTGAGTCCCCTATTCTCCAGCTGAATTCTCTTTCATCAGACCAGACCTATGTGCAATACTGTACCCTGGAAATGTGCCAACAGCTTATTCCTAGTTAGGATATTGTCACCGAGTTTGTGATGTTTAAATTGTGAATGAACATCCACACAAAAGAGCACAGAAGAGGAATCCTTGGGGGACCCAGGGAATAAAGTGGCATGATGTAGGGGCAGTGGAGAAGGAAGTCTGTCCTCTGTGATTAAAGCAGCCAGCACACATGAGGTGTGCAAATGCCTTGGTATTCACTTTCAAGCACTGAAATGCCTTGACACTCAGTTGAATGACTCCATTCAGCTTAGTGGAAGCTTGGCAGCTAGTGGGTTAAGAAAACAGTCCTGAACTTGTGAGAGGGTGAGCAGGCACTGCACTATAGCAGCCACCATGCCATGGCTTGTATTTCAATGGCCAAAGCTGATGTTTTCAGCCCACGTAGAAACACATTTTAAAGTATGTTAAGCAAGCTCCAAACTAGATGTAACTTTTTCCCAACAGTGAAAAAGACATATTGCCATTTCCCCACAGAGCTGGGCCACATTCAGGTCAGGCCTCAGGCCTACCTCTTGGTCACATACGGGATGCAAATTGCTGTTGATCAAAAATCCCAGAATCCAGCCTCCCCACCCTAGCTGGTGTATTTTCAAAGCAGCAGGCTTCAGGTTTGCATTAGAAATCAGTTTAGCACGGAAATATTCCAAATTAAGATCAGATTATCATGTTATTCCTGCATCCATGTATCAACTGTTCATACTGACAACTCATTCTCTGTTGGGGATAAAGGAAAGCATTTAGAAATCATCTATGATCCTGTAACTTTTCTGTCTTTCTACCAAATTAGCAGATCTCCCTAGTCCTTCTTGGCTCCTGATCCCAATTTTAGCTCAGGGGGAAGTGGATGTGAAAACCTGCTGCCCTTCACTTAAACCAGCTTCCATGTGAGAAGCCCAGAAGGAGTAAAGGAAGCTCTTTCCAGTTTCTCCATACATGCTAACTTACCAGCTGTGGTCTTTGGTGGATTGGTGTTGACTTTAGTGGAGCTGCTCTCAGCTTATACCACTGTAAATGACTGATGGAATAACTTTTTACATCATTACCTTGTTAGTAACTCTAACTTGTTTATCTATGGTTCTGTCATGTCATCTGAAATTTCAGGGAGGAGCAAAACAAAGGAGATAGAGACATGAAAAGGGACAAAAGGCAGGGATTCCCCAGCTCCATGGACATCCCTGGTCATTAGGATTTCTCTAGCATGTACCTTTCTTTGTGTGCCATTGATGCCTTGGAGTGGCTACCTAGAACAGAGGCTAGACAGGGTTAGAAGAATAAAGTAGGTATTTATTACAGGTCTTCAATAAATACACCTTGGGCAGTGCAAAAGCCTTGCAGAAACTACACCCAATATGGACAACAGTCCCCAGTTTCTCAGACAGAAATAAGTTTGATCTATTTGCATATCAGAGGTTAATTTTCCAATTATAGCTTCAGGTAATGAAGTCATACTCCCCTGGTTCTCTTCCCCCTGATTCATTTTAGTTTATACTTTTTGGGGCCTGAAGCGGTAGGTGTCCTTGGTTCTCAGGCCTGGAAGGATTTTTTACCTGACAAAGAAGTGAAGGGAGCTTACTAATACCATATATGGAGTTCAGAGTTATACACATCTGAGAAATATAAAAGCTAAAAACTTAGGGAATCACCATCACGGGGGAAACAGCCCCCAGTTCCCAGGAGAGTCTGTAGGAATTAATTCTGTTCAGTGCTCTTGGTCTCTGAACTATTCACCCAGGATGACAACTGACATGCTTGCAGTGAGTGCCATACATACCTCCTTAAAGAATCCCCCAAGGGAATAGAGGAGAGATCATCCTGACTCAGGTTTTGCAGGAGGTGGAGGTAGGTCTCACCAGAGGTGGTCCAGATATGTGACACAGCACAGCATCACATAGAGACAGTCACCAGGGTCCAGAAGACCTACATCCATCAACTCCTACAGGCCAAAACAGTCTTGCCTGCTGGGTTTCTCTGCAATACTTCTCATTCAGTGATGTATGTGATTATAAAAACTGTCCCAAGAGATGGAGTTGCGTGGCCACACGTACCAACAGAGATGGCATCTGCTCTGGCACTAAAAAGATTTGTGGTTTAAAGCTTAACTGGGAGACATACCTCATTGTTTCAAGACAGGACTCTTATTTTAGATCTAAATATAGGTACCATATGTTCCCACACACAAGCACAGCCTTCTCTCACTGTTATTACTGCAAAAGACTGTTGCCAGAAATGGCATCTTGCAGAAGTGAGGTCAGAGAAGAATGCTGTGTGTGTGATGAAATGAATCCCACATCAAACATGTTTTCCAAGTCAACTGCATAGCCAGGCATTGGGGAAGGCTGCCTAGGGAAGCTGTGGGTTTAATTAAAAGTTGTACAGATGCCCTTCAGGAATGGTCCCCTTGTGCTTAATATCATTTGAGAGCAAAAGAATGAACTAACTGACCTCTGCAAATCCTCCCCACTACTGTGTTTTCATGCTTTCTAACTCTTTTTATGATGCTGGGTTTAGGCATCAATATTTTCAGTGGTATGGTTTTGAGATTCTGCCATCAGATAAAAGAAATCTTAATGAAAATGAGTTGGGCAGTAAAGAAGAGGGATCTGATTCTGAATGCCTATATTAGATGAGAAATTTATCAAGAAAACTAAGAATATTTTGTGATATATATTTTTTGTAGAGGGCAAGCCAAGAAAAGGTGTGACATATCCATCAACTCTTGAATACTCTTCTTCAAAAAGTACAGCTGTTAAATCAGGCAAGTATTTGTGACTGACTTTCCCTTACATCCATTCACAACTATCTGTCATAGCTTCTCAGTTGTATAACACAAAGACATAACTATTCAGAGGCAGAAGTTCATGCATCCATTAGTATGTCATCCAAATCACTCATGGTATTTTTTTTTTATCTTAAGCATATGGAAATCATCTCAGACAATTTCTATTTTTTGGTCATGCCATGTTTCACAGACTTCCGTTTCCAAATAATTTCCCCCTTGCTTTACATCTGTTACTGAATGTGATGTTGTACTGGTTATATGCAAGCGTTTGAGGTTATACATGTTGGCTTTTTCCTAATGTTACTCATCTCTTGGGATAGTCAGTGCTGAGAGTATAATATTTAATAGTAAATAGTACAAATGACAGAGATGGTAATGCACAGCAGTTTAACTAAGAATGCTACAATAAAGAACTATTCTGCATGATCATTTTAGTCAGCATCCTACTTGGTAAGACTCAAGTCAGTTTAAATAATTTAGTTGTTTGAAGAGGTCTTTGATCAAGTTTCACACTGGTGGGTAGCTGACATTCGAGTGCACATGGATTACCTCTGTCACTGAAATGACACTTGTTTTTGCTCCTTGTTACAGCTGTGTGAGGTTCAGACTCTTCCTTGGAGATGCAAACAAAAAGAAAATTAATGTCCCATGCTACCGTGCACTTCCCTTAGTCTTTTTGCTGATTGCTGAGCCTGAGCCTTCCTGACCATATTCACTGTGGCATAATGAAACGTGCTGTATCTTCTCCATGAACTCAAATGCCTGGCATTGAGTGAACTCATCCAAGACCACAGAGAGGTTACTTGGAGGCCTACTCTTCTCCTGTACATTATTGTTTGGTCCTTGGAAGAGAAGTACAGAGCTCTTTTCTCACAGAATCATAGAATCATTATGGTCAGAACACGTCATCAAGTACAAGCTCGGCACTGCCAGGTCCATCATAACCGTGTCCTTAAGTGTCTTTCAAATATCTCCAGGGATGGTGACTCCATCACTTCCCTGGACAGCCTGCTCCAATGCTTGACAACACTTTCCATGAAAACATTCTTTCTAATATCCAGTCTAAACCTCCCTTGGAGCAACCTGAGGCCATTTCCTCCTGACTGACTCCCACCTCACTACAACCTCCTTTCAGGTACGCAGGTGGAGAGCCATTAAGACCACTCTGAGCCTTGGGAGTTTTTTTCAGGCTAGAACAACTCAGTTCCCTCAGCTGCCCTTCATAAGACTTGTGCTCCAGCCCCTTCACCAGCTTCACTGCCCTTCATCTTTATATTTTCACTTGAACAAAAGCAAATTTAAATCTCAAAGCTGTAGTTGTCCAGACCAAATATGCGTTGCTCAATTCCATGCCTTTAATTTGTAATACTTTTGCATTTGCAATCACATAGATACAGATTTGTATATTTCTTGACCACATATGCAGAAATTACTTGACCCAAATATTATGCACTGCTAGAAGGGAGGGCAATACCTTAGGAGTCTTGACTTTTTCTGAGAAATGTTCATTAAATCACAGCTCATCATTCCCAAGTGTAGGCATACTTGAAATATCAGCCCAAACATTTCACAGCAGACCAGAGACAATCACAGTCAGGACTGAGCTCAGCAGACTGTGAGCAATGGTGTTTTCCACCAATGCCAAAAGCCACATAATATAAGAATCAGTGTAGAAATGGGGAGCATCATCAGTCAGCATTCTGTCACACAAACAAAATACCAGGAGCTTGTTCCTGTAGCAAACCAAAGACACAAGTCTTCACTTTGTTCTTGAATCAAATAGTGTGAATGAAAATGTCAGGATCCTAACAGTGACAGCACATTCATGCAGAGAAAGCCTAGAATTATCAGATGAGCAAGGAACTATTCCATGAAACCCAATGTCACTGCCTGCTTTTGCCCAGCCTTGTCTCACAGGTAGCAAAGAGATCCAATGGTCACAGTCTATCTTCCTCAGGCCCTACTTGGCCCTATCAGCCCTCCTTAGATCTGCCACCTCAACTCAGCCATCTCAGCTGTTCTCTGTTAGAAACAGCTTGTCTTTAAGATAGAAATCTCTGCAATATGCAGCCAGGGCCATATTGTGAAAGAGAATTTCCTATTTACTTTTTAATATTAAGAAAAGCTACTTTTTTCTTCTAATTTTAATTACAGAGACCACACTGTTCACTTTGACATTTAAATCCATTATCTGCAGGAGGCAATAGCAGTCCTTTGAGTATTACACTCACTGCTGTCAGATTAACAAAAAATCCTGCTTCATACCTGATCAGCTGTCAGAGATGCAATTTTAGTCCTCATCCCAGAGATGCCAGAGATTCACAGTGCCTGACATTTCTTTAAATGCTCCTGGTGGTTACAGTGCTTCTCAAATGCTGGGCATGGCAAGAAAAGCGTTCCCAAAATTTAACTCTTCACAGCTGCTCAAAACTATTAAAAGATGTTTAGAAAAAACAGTACAAAATTTTAGGAAAACATTAACATTGCAGTAAATTCTCAAACAATTCGATGCTGTCAAAAGAGCCAGAGAATTTTAAAAAAACACCCAACCAAAAAGGGAAGAAGAAAATCCTCCAGTACCCAGTCAGATAAAAAAAGCAGAAGCAGATTATATTTTGAGGTATCAGTAAATAAACTGTAATAATTATTCCAAGTATGTTGATGTCTCTGGGTCTTAGAAACAAACAAAAAAAAAGAACAAAATATCTCCATTTTCCTTCTAAGCCAGTCAGTGGCATTCAGTATTTGGCCCCATAATGATCTGAAAATGTCAGGCAAGAAAGAAATACATCTGAACATGAATTAGTGACTGAAAGATTGCATATTAGCAACTATTTCCCAAACAACATACACACATCATAACCCTGGTTCTCAGAACATGCTATTACTCTGAGGAAAAAAAAAATGCACACCTAAATCTTACAAGTATTGGCTTATTGGTGGCAAACCCCCATACTTCTCGCTCACTTCAGAAATTCTATTGATACTGGGAGGAGCTTTTGGGCTGTAAAAATGTCTGTTTGGCATGAAAGATAGGAGGTAACTACTCTCCAGTCATGGCTTTTTCTCAGTAGGTGATAAAGCTCTGATTGGACTTGTCAGACCTACCTAATTGCATGTGACAGGATGCCTTCCTTTGGGGACTGATAATCTCTAAATGGGAGGCTTGAAATTATTTTCTTACAGAGCTGCCTTTTCTAATGTGCTCAATTTTGCTTCAGAGCCTAAAAAACCAGAGCAAGGCCTAAAAGGTACGAAGAGTGCAGACACCACTAACACATCAGAAAAAGTATCAGAACAAGGTAAGGGTTGGGGATTTTGGTCCTTTTTACAGTATCCAACTCACCTATATCTGCCTGGAGGTGCTTATAGGAAGCATTTTGACACTGGTTACACAGACAGCTTTACCTCCCCAATCCAACCTCCTCTCCACAGTCCCTTTCCCATCAAACCAAACTGCAATGGTGCTTGAAGGACTCCTGCTAATTGAGAGAAGAGGGCACCCACACAGTTTAATTTCTGCTTGGGCTTTGGATGAGTTCAGGTTTTGTGAACTTGAAAATCTTGCATTATGGTTCTTGGCAATCTCTTATGCAGGGCACGTGCCCTGCACACCCTTTGAAGATACTGTGAAAGAGATGGGTACCCTGCCCACAGGAGCACTGGGAACAGCCACCCCTCCAGAGCCCTCCTCTTGTGTTAAAGGATCCACAAGAAACCCAGCCAACGTGCACCAAGGCAACAGCTTTTCTCTGCTCTTACTATGCTGCTTCCTCAGCTTTTCTGCTAATACTGTTAGCTTCCAGCTTCCTTGCTCCTCACAGACTGGGGTATAAAGCTGGCCAGTGTGCCTGTTCCCTGCTCCAGCAGCACAGGATCACAGGGGAAGACTCACTGTGCCCTCTGTTTTCTTTCTTTTAGCAGTTTCATGGAGCAGTGCACTGTTCAGCCCAAAAAGAGCCATTCATGCTGGTTTTTTCAGCTGAGTTGTTTTGTTTTTCTTCTGAGCCCTCTTTCAGCATTATTCCATTAAAACTGTCTGAGATCTGAGTTTTTCACTGCCTAGCATTAGGTGATAATTAATCCACCAGACAGTTTCACAACGATGCCTTCCAAAGCGAGAATATCCAGAAATAGCAATAAAATACAAGCTTGTGTTGTGCAGCAGTGAGTAGAGTGTGCACCATTCCCTTTCAATGTAGACAGTGTGTCAGGTCATCCCCAGGGCTATCGGCAGGGAGGAAAGGAACAAGACTGAGGTTAACATGGAATATATTTTAGGGCAGTTTTTTGTAGCTAGATGGAAAAGATAACAGTGAAGAACCTTCTTTTAGAAAATGACTTGGAAGAACCTAATCATGTTGACAATTTTTTATACAGACATTTAGGATGTATATTTTGCAACTAGAATTGTCACTGTTCTCACAACAGATGATACATCTTAAAAGGAGTAGCAGCTGTGAGATGAGTCCAAACTTAGATGAGATTTGCACCTTCCAGGTGGTGCTCTCCCCCACTCCCCTCAGCCAAAGCCCAGACACTCCCTGCTCTGGCCCTGACCCACACCCCCAAATCATCTTTATCTGAAAGTTGTCTTTCTATCAAAAACATTTCAGTGCAAATTTTTTCTGGTCTATGACTCAGACTGGCCATCTTTACTACCAGATGCCAGCTGATTTCCATTTATATGAACCTTCTAAATGCTTAATTACACAGAGAAAAGATGATGCCAAAACAGAATCTGCAACTGGCTGGTTGAACAATTTCATAGGTCTGAGACATCTGTCAGTTTGATAAGTGCTCCTGGCCAAACAGAAAAGTGTAGGGAGAACAATAATGCTGCAACAGGCTGTTGTCAGCATCCTCTGAGAGCAGAACATCACACAGGCACCACAATGAAGGCAGTAAGGCTCCACAGATGAGGCTGTTTGTGGGCATCCTGAAGAGATTGCCAGTTTCTGGATTGCCTTAAATGTTGAGTGCTGCTGCTGATGCTTCCATACTTGCCACACCTCCAGCCACAGTGACATGTCAATATTCCCACAGGGGACACAGACCGCAAAGAGTACCAGACAACTCCAGTGCTGACGCCAGCCACACAAATGGCCACCACAACCCCCACACCGACCACCACAACCACAGATCCTTCCACCACAGTGCCACAGCCCAACATAACACCTGCAGCTGCCAGAACCACAGCAGCTCCAGCCAAGAACAGACCTGGACTGCACAGGGCCAGAGATATGGGTCAGTAGCATGGATGTTTGCATGGCTTTCTTCTGGACTGACAGCTTTCCTAAAATTTACGGGATAAGATATACAGCTGGATATACCACGATTTAGAGGATCACAATTTCAGTAATTCAATGTAGAAATACTAGGAGTGGAAAAAAAAATGTAAGTCCAGCAGACCAATTCAGGTGAGAGTGAGCTCTCCATCCCCAAATGCTGTGATGATTTTCAGGTATAGAAGTCAATAAATAGTTCTTTGATTCTCATGTCTAGACTGAGAGTTCAACAGATAGGTGAAGACTCATTTTAGAATTCATTTTGTGATGACTTTCAATAGATTAAAGTTGTAATATATTTTTTGTAACAACTTTTGAATTTTAAAGATTAAAACACTGTGAAGGAATTCTCATACTTTTTTTGCACACCTGATTTTCCTTACTCTTTCCTTCTTCATTTATTATTATTCATTAGCATTATGGGATTTTGCTTCAAGAGCTGAAAATTAAAATCTCTTATTTTTAGGTTCTAGCAGTGTCCACCCAGCATATGCATCTGTGGTAGCTGCAGCAGCAAGTAAGTATGGTGAAGTAAGTATGCCACAAGGCATGCAGCACAGTATATTTTAGGGCAGCAATGATTCAATAACCTTTCAAGCCTCAGCAAACTCAATGACTGAATCCAGGTCTGGATTTAAACTGAAAAACAGACGCTTGGCCTGAATGTCAAACATGCTGATCACCCACAGTTCTGAGGAAGCCTTTCTAGTGAGTATCTGCCCATTTCAGCTGTGACAAAAGCAGGGTTTTGCAAAAAAAGATGAAGATTTGAGACAAAGATTTTGCTGTTGGAATCATGTTTTCCTATTATTTCCTTCTGTCATACTCTTTCAAAGGAAGACTTGATTTGGTTGTAAAATACACAATGCAGAGGGCTGCATAGCCATTTAAGCTTAGGGCTGAAAGCTCTGAAATGCTGACATAGGTTAAAGCACTCTTCTCTCAAAAACCTCAGGCTGTGGTTCTTAGCCTGGCATACATGTGATGTTATTCCTGGCTTGCCACTTGTTATTGACAGCAGAATGGCGGCTGCATCTCGGGCCAGGAGCCTGCTCCCAAGCCAGCCCCCAGCCTGCAATGCAAGTGTATAGAGGTGCTTATCTATACACTGTGCAATTGCTCAGCTGTGCATTTGAAAGGTTCTGAACATGGGAATAGGATTGCTTTTGAGTGAAAAGGGAGCTGGGCTATCATTAGCTTTCATGCTCCATAGTTATTTCTGAGTGCTTTCAACTCAGCTTTCCTCTCACATCCATTACTGCAGTCATCCCCACTGCCAAGCAATTCACAACCAAGAACATGGCAGGGCAAGTATCTTTTGGGTAATTCAGGTCTTGAGGGGAAGCATAACTAAGTAAAATTCAGTTGTGAGTGCAGAATAAAGGCAGGGGCTGGAGGCGCTAATCTTATCAAGTCAAATGTGCAGGTAGGTATGTGCCTGGCAAGATGACCATGTGACCATGGCAATGTGACCACACAATTCAAAGGGGTTTAAATTCTGTGGAAATCTGCATCATTCAGTACCTAATGTGCCTGTTAACTTGGTTCTGCGTGTTTCTTTCTTTTCTATTTCCTATTCCCACAGGCTGAGCCCAGAGGAGGCCTTTACTGTCTTTACTAGCAATTAGGAAACCCTGTTTAAGATTCCCCAGTCAGAAAGAGATGCATGTCGAGAGTAAAGTTTTGGCAACACTGAAATCAGTGGGAAGGTTGTATTTGTCTTTAATAAAACAAATAATTTAGTCAAAAATTGGGAAAAAACAACAACAACAACAACAACAAATGAAACAAAACCAAAACAAAAACCAACCAACAAGCCCAAAACAAAACCCTCTCAAATTCTCCAGTGTATTCAGGGGTTATTTAATTGTAATTTGGATTTACTGAAAATTTTCTTCACTGAAGTCCTAAGCATAAATTAATTCCCAAAATATTAAACTGATCAGAGCTTAGAACAGGTTATTGTGAGCTAGAGTGGTAGAGACCCATTTCTGATTTCACAGATTTCATTTCTTGGATTATGTCCAGCATGTCAGTACCTGATATCTGGCTCCCTGAATTCTCCTGAGTTCTTCTTGATTCTGAAAAAGAGCTGGATAAATTTAAAAATACAGTTCTGATGTCATGACCATACATAAAGCAGTTTTCTCTCTCTGAGGAGCCTCTAGGACCCACTGCTATGATTCAGGCCAGAGTTTCTGGTTGCTGGTCTTAACCAGGGTTTGGCTAGACTGAACAGAATCAAATGTTATCCCATCCATCCTGGCTCACAGAGACTCACAAATCTACCTCTCCCTGTGAATTGGTAGTTTGCCTGCAAAAGACTTCTCAAAAGCAAATAGCTATGAAACAGAGCACAGTCAGAATGAACACACTGTTTCCATTTCCAGCCACTGGTACTGGTTCACAGGAGCAAAAGAAAAGCAAGGCTTGCAGATTAGAGCGCGTTGCAGATTAGAGCATGAGAGCAGGGGCAAAACTGCTGCCCTATTTCTTGCTGTTCTTTCCCTTTATCTTCAGTTTGTCAAGGACAGGGTAACAGAAAAAATGATGGAGACTCTGCTCCATTGCCAGACCCCTCCTTCAAAGACTTGATGTGCCAAAACTGCTGAACAAAAAACCACTAATGTGACTGGTGCGCCATGTGACAGCTGGTTCCTGCCTGCCCTACTGGGGCTTCTGCCTCTGTCCAACAGCAGTTAACCCAGCACACTCCCAAGGGCCACAAGCTCACTTGTTCTCTCCTATCCCAGCTGTTCAAGCAATCCTTTCTTGCACAGCAGCTTGGACCCTAGATGAGGACTGGGACTAAATCCAGTGCTTCTGTGAACACTGCAATCATAAGTTGTGTCATGATTCCTGGTGCCACATTGAAGCACTGAGCTGGCAACCAAGCATCAGGCAGCAATTGCCTGGGTATCCTCAGTTGAGGTGCTTTCCTGCCCTCTGTGTCCAGATGGGTTCAATGGTTGAACTTCTTTTCAGAGCGGGACTCTAAGCTGGGCACTGCCTGCCACGGTCCAATACACAGATTTCATCCCCAGCTGTGACTTAATAGGGCAGGAAACAGAAAAGTATTGCAAGACCATGAGAAAGTGGTGGAGTAAGTGCTAGAGAGGGCATTGAAAGCTCTTCTCCAGCAGGAAGACCAGTAGGGCTAATGCCTTCAGGATGCACTGGACAAACATTCCATCCTGGCACCAGGGAGAACAGCTGGTGTTTATTTTTGGATGCCGCCTTTCTCCCCAAGTTATCCCTGACTACTTAACCCATCAAGGGTGCTGATCAAGTTGCAGATGTCCAGGCATATTTTATGCACAGAGTAGCTCCTTTTCCTCTCAAATCAGTTCTCGCTATTTACAAGGTTCACTCTAAACCGCATGTAAACTGTTGTTCTCATCATTTCCTGCCTCCATGCCTCCCTGCTCACCACAGCACTTGCTCCCAACCAAGGTTTATCTGCTCCACTACTTTGATTTTTCACCCAGTTCTTGGAATTTGCCTGGGACGGTTCATCCCCAGTTTGTTACAGACTTCTAGTCCCAGCTCGGCCTCCAGCTTGCACAGAGTTCTGTTCTAATGAACACATATTCCCATGCCACAGCCTCATTGGCATCTCACATTTGAAGGAAGAACAAGCCTTGCAATGTGGAAGTGCAATTCCAACTTTTCCTCCTCTACCACTACCATGTTTTCCCCAGCCAACAAAAGCATGGCAGAAAGCAGCTTACTGCAGGGATGGGGGTAATGTGCCTTTGGGAGGTACAGCAAGAGGGAGCAGCCCCACAGCCCAGCACAGTCAAAAGGGGCATAGAGAGACATCCACATTGCTAACATAAAATTAAAATTTAAAAGTGGCATAAAATACTTGGATACTGAGGTAATCTCTCTTTTACCCTCTTGTACTCTGTTCCTACTGACCTTGTAAAGAGTGTTAGATACACATTGGGGCTCAGTCATGGCAAATATGAAACAAGGGCAGCTCTGAGACTCAGAGTTAACTTTCTACCACCACTTTGGCACATACTGATCTCCTGTGTGTAAGCTCGCCCTGCACAATCCCATACAACACTGACTGCTGCACACACAGATTTTTCCCTCCGAAATATGAATACTCAGCTTGGTATAGCTGTGGTCCATCTGGAGCCTTACAAGCTTAGAGTTTAAAAGCTTTGCCAGTTTTGGCAGATGAGCCCCTTACTTCCATAAACAGGATCTCTTTGGCATCTGGAGTTTACAAGGTCTCTCAGGATAGCTCCTAGAAATCCCATCAAAGGGCTTCTAGTGGCCTGGAAGGTTCAAGTTTGGGTCAAACACAAGCTACTTACTATCACCTAATTTTGCAATGTCAAGTTACCAAGGAGCAGAAATTCCTGTTTTCTGAGACAACCATTCAAAATGGTTTCATTGATGACATCTTATTGATAAAATAACCTCCTGGGCCCCTGTCCAGTGTTCACAGAGTCAACTAGAACATTCTCACTGATTTCATCAAGCTTTCAAATTAATCTTTCTGGGAAAACTAATGAATAAAGGCTTGTTAAAGGATAAGTTTGTTAACAGGCTTCTTAAGAATAATTAATGAAATGAAAGGCATGATTAAAGACACGGTTTTCATCTGCAAATGCTTTGAACCTTTAGTATTTTTGAACAATGGGAATTTTATAACCTAATCACCTTTAAAAAAGCCTTTTGTGTAGAAGACATGTCAGACACATGAATTCTCCCACATTATTTTTCCATTGTCTCATTACTTACAGTCTGCCTGCTTGCTCATATCCACTCAATCTCTGCAGAAAGGGTAGTATCTGGTCTGGGGGTTTTTTTGGGGTTGGGGTTAAAATCTTCCTCACACAACCAGGACAATTGGATGGTACAGAAATAAACACAGATCACCAGTGTGAGTGAGAGAAAGAAAATTACAAAGGAAAGCAAATCACAGAAGAAACTGCAGATTTTTAAAATGCAGACCAGAGATCTGTAGAAGTAGTATCCATAACTGATAGGAATGTTAACAAGGCTAATCTGTATGACAGACAGAGCAAGACAATCCTTTTTTAAGCAGGCTCAAAATATATAGTTAACATCTAAGGAAGTCTATTAATGACAACTCTAGATATGAACCATTAATTCTAACAGCTATAAAGTGAGACTCAGTGAAAAAGCTATGTAGCAGTAGTACTGAACCAAATATGGTGTAATAAATCACACTTTTCCACTTTGATATCTACTTAGGACAGGTTCAGGCTGCACAAGGAAGAGGACAGAATACAGGTATGTTTTAACTTAACAACGACCAGTAGATTTGTGCTGCTCAAATACTAGAAAGCCTTGTATTTAAGTTCCATGTGCTAACCAATACAATATTTTCAAAGCATTCAGGGGCACTTTCACCTCTGCAAGTATCAGGAATATTTTACGGCACAATACAGGTAAAGGCATTACAATCCTCCTCTATTTCCTCCCCATAGATATTTTTACCACTTACATCTGCCAAGTAACACACTGTTTTTCCTTCCTGACCATGTTCATACCAGGCTGCAGTGAGAGAAGATATCACAGTGGTCATTGTGTGACAACAGTGTAACTTTTAAGGAAAAAAGTAAACAAGATTGATTAAACATGGAATTGCTCTCAAAACAGTAGTCTAAAATCATCTAGAGAGGTCTTTTATAACATTTGCTGTTGCAAAATAAGCGGCAAACGTTGTGCCTGTGTAGGTTTGCAGGACTAAGGCCTGGCCCAGCCCACAGGCCCTAAGCACGGTCAGCATCCCAGGACCCACTACCAGTTGTTCCAGTGGACCAGCTAATAGCTGCACTGTGCAGCACCTACTAACATTTAAACTCTTTTGCCAGCCTCTTCCAGTCCTTTTTTTTTTTTTTTTTTTGTAAATTAATTCATAGTTTCCGTCTTCCTTTTCTGTGTGGTTTGGAACGTGCAGAAAGACAATTTGGGGCCACTGCATCCCTTGTGATGATGCTTCTCTCTCCTAGACTGGCACCCACTGGCATCTATTTAACCCCTTGCCTCTTTGTCTGATCATGCAGGTGCTCAGCGCCAAGAGCCTGCTGCCACCTTCCAGAGGGCTGCCAGCTCTCCAGTCCACCTGGGTGAGCAAGACTGCTACCAGCAGATTTTCCACTCTCTTTAATAGTTTTAGCGACCCCAAATTAGCCCTTGTACTGCACACAGTTTTCCTGCATCCTGGAGGAGGACTATGGCAAGACTCATGCACTGAACACCAACTAGCAGCTTCCTGAAAGGGAAAGGCAAAGGAAAGCTCAGTCACTGGTGACCGACCGGTTGTGCAGGCTGTGGGAAGCAACATCTACAAAATGTTTTCAATTTTTCTTATTTGTTAGTCAAAACAGGAAACAACCAGCTCTGTGCAGCCTATCAGGTCTTCAAAAGAGCTAGATCTTGTGTTACTGTGGTTCCTAGAAACCTCTAGGCTGACAGTAAAAGTAGAGGTTGCTTTTAATACTGAGGGTAGAAACATCCTCTGTACTGTTCTCTCTTCCTGGAAGTGCAATTGACCCTTCCCCAGCAAGCAGCCCAGTCAGCAGGCACTTTGCAAGGCCTACAACAACTTCCCTGGGGCTCCAGAGCTCCCAGCACACATACCAACACTAACTCCCCCTCAATGGACAGCAGAGTTTCTCAGAGACAGATTTGGTCTGGGAGCACCCAGGGTAGGGTGCGGGATGGGAGCTGGGTCGCAGCAAGGCATGCCAGGCTGCACCAAGGCTGCAGCCTCACCAAGCCCCAACAAGAGCAGCAGAGCAGATCCAGTGGTGATTCCCAGGATGACCTGACAGCCCGGGCTGCCAGACAGGTCCCCAGCAATGAGGCAGGTCTGACCAGCTGAGGCAGGGCACCAGGCAAGTGAGGCAAGGTCTGGGTCCAGACAGCAAGGCACAAGCCTAGGCACAGGTAAGAAGGAGCAAAGGCAAGGATGTGCATCTCTGTGTTGTGCCATGGATGCTTGCCTCAGCCCTTCCTCACACACAGCCCTGGCCAAGGCAAGGGCTGCACTGTGCTAGTGCAGACCTCTGGCATGGACAGCCAAACCCACAGGGGAGGGAGAGACTCCAGCACATGAAGGTGTCCCTGGGCCCTGAGGGCTTTGGTGAGAACTGGGAATCACAGGAGTATTGCGGCAGGGAAGAGCCAAGTGGTCATTCACGTGGAAGTTGGAGGATGTCATTATGTGGGATATGTTATTATCTTCCCAGATAATTCCAGCCAAGTCATGTCACCCAGCAATCTCCTGGTCAAAATGACAATTTGTAGTTGACCTGGTTGCAGCATAGGTAAAATCCACTTGTCCTAAGATGTATTCCATTCCCTCACTTTTCTATTCCTCTTCATTTCAATCTCCTTCTCGTCTTTCTGTTTTCCATCTGTGTTTGTCTTTTGCATACTTTTTTTGGCCATACCAAAGGACGTGCTGGCTAATTCTCAGACTAGCCAAATATTTGCCAGAAAAACAGAATACTCCTGAGTCTTACTTAAACCAAAGCCAATGTTTGACCCCAACTAATTACTTACGGCACCTTAAGGTCACCCTGAAGTGTTTAAAAGCCACAAATTTTCCATCATAAATTATTCTGTTTTCTTCACCACAGAACAAGAAGGAAAATAAATACAAACAAATATTTGCTATATTTCCAGTAAGTCCTGATCTTTTTTTCAGTCCAGAATGTGGCAACTCAGATGTGCTGCTTTCAAGCAGCAAATTTTTCTAATAATCAAAGGAAAATTCCTGAACAAGTCCTTGTTTTCTTGGAAAGGCAGGTTGTTCTTCTTGATCCCACCAAATGTGTGCAAACAGCAGCGGTCAGTTCTGAGGGTTTGGCCGTGATGTCGAGGAACTTCCTCTCATCGGCTCAGGTTGCCAAAAAGGTGTGCTGGGAAAACGCCTTCCCCAACACACCAGTTACTTGTGCAGTGCACATTAACTCTCTTGAAATCCCCTGCTCACTAAGCCTTGAGTTTTCAAGAATGTTTTTCAAGGCAATTATACTGAAGAGTTTTGGGGGTGGTGTCTTTCTTTTATTTTAAAGAGACCAGTCTTGGAGTATTTTAAAAATCAACCCTTTTTTTTATGGGCATCTTCAAGTGAGGAAAAAAAAAGCCCTAGTTATAAAAATAGTAATTTCACTTTCAGATATACATTTCATGGACAGCTTTCTTCATTATGTGTCTAGGACAATATGCAAGAAACAGAGCTTTTGCCTGGATAAAGAAGTCACACAAAAAGCTCTATATTTTGCATATTTGCAGCCAGCTACCCCAAATTCTTGGTACTTATCTTGTATTCTTGTATTCTTGTATTCTACCCTCTTCATTAGGATAGTAAACTGCCACTGAGAGGACTGGTTGAAGAAGCAATAGACAGCTCCTACCCACAGGGATTTGGACAGACTTGAGTACATGTGGATATCTGAGCTGAAGAAGTTGTTAATCGTTAATCTAGAAAAACCTCAGCATTGCTCCTACTGATAAAAACCAGTCATTTTCATCTGCCTGTCTTTCTGAAAAGCATCTGCCTGTCTTTGTAAACAGTCAGAGATGTTAAAGAAGCCTGGTTTCTGAGGATGCTCCCTGTGAGGTGGCAGCAGAAACAAATCTGTGGCATGTGAGATGGGCACATTCCATTGCTCTGATCCTTCAGCTCACATCCTGACATATGAAGAAAAGAAGGCAAATCTTTATGCAGCTCCTCAGCTGGTTCCACATGCCATACAGTCCCTACTGCTTTAAACACGTTTGCCACTGGCACTCACAGAGCAGCATATTTGTACAGAAGGCTTGAGAAGTGCAGGGTCTTCTTTGTAATTTGCTCTTTGTCTAGTTTTTCTTTTCAGCTGGTCAGGGTGAAAAGCAGCTTCATATGAATCTTCCTTTTTCACAGTCACTAGGTGCTCCGCCAGCCTGGGAGGGGGAAGCACACCTTTGGAGATTATCTACTCACAAACTGGTTTCAATGAAATTAGTTCTTCTCAGTGACTGCATCCAGGAGACATGTTGGCCACTCTGATAACAAATGACCATCAGCTCTTTTCTGTGGGTGGGGTCCCCCTGTTCTGCAACCATCACCCCTAGCTTCTGTCGCTGCTGTTTGCTCATGACTCTGGTGAAGGATGTATAAAATTGGCAAAAAACACTGCCAGAATATAGGAATAGTCCTCCTCGTTTTCCTCTTGTTTCTTTTCCCATTACCCAGGCCTGCCCTTCCTTTACCCAATTTCTCCTCCTAAGCAAAATCACAAAAAAAACTTCTGTGCGCATCATGATTGACTTAGCCCTTCACTTTCCTCAGTTTTTAGATCCTTCATAGGGTGTTTAAGTAGAGCTCAGCATAAGGTGGGAAATCACCCTAGCAATGAAACATGACAGGGTTCCTCCTGCCCTAGGGGAGACCGCACACCTTATCCAGCCATCAGTCTCCTCCAGCAAGTCTCTTCCCAAAGAGAAGCTGATAGCTCCTCACAGGAAAGGCAACTTAAGGACAAGATCAGTGCTCCCTCTAGGCTGGAGGACACTGGCAAGCCCATGCATGACTTCGTTGAAGCCCACATTGTAGTTCACCCACTGGCTGTAGTCAAGCACTCACCAGCCCTGTGCAGCTTATTGGGTCTTCAATAGAGTTAAATCTTTTCTTCCTGGGATTCCAAGGAACTGTTTCTGTCCTAATCAGGTGCAAGGGCATTCATCTGGCTGCAACCCAGAGCAAAACATCACTTTTTGGGAACATCTTTCACCAGGTTCCAAAAACAAAGACATTTTGGGATTTATTTATTAGGGCAGCAATTTTGATGAAGTTATCCATGCCTAATAAGTGGCAAGCAATTTTTAGACAACTTCTTTGTGTTTGGATGGGCTGAGGGGATAGAGAAATCTGTAGGTGAGAGGTACTCGCAGATTTTCAGTGAAAAACAACCTAAACCAAAAAAAATATACTGAGGTCTGTGCCTCAGTATCAATGCAATTTATGGGAACAAGACCAGCATAGATCTAGAAAGGTGTATTTAAAACCTTTAAAAAGATTAGTGCTCTAGGGGCAGTGATACAAGTCTCCTAATTATCGCTCGAAACGTGCTCATAAAAGTTCCCAAGTTTACTGATTTCCTCAGCTCCTAAGTTGTTAATATAAGTTTTTGTCTGAACTGACCTTTCTAAATTGAGTCAGAACTTTGTGATCTCTAGTATTTGCACTATTATAAGTAATAGGATTTTTTTTCTCTCTCTCTTTCATGTGTGAAAGCAATGGAAATAGACTCATGGAAACCTGGACTGAGGCTCTTTGACACAGGTAAATATATAAAGCATCTAGTAACTAGTCTGGGAACAAGTGGTTTCCATCACACATAGGAAAAGCTAAATCTATTTATTCATCAAGCCCATGACACTGGTGATAACAATCTCATTTTAAGAAGTAATTACAGCATTTAAAATTATAAATAAGGTATGTTGTTTACATCTCAGCAGATTATTCTGTGCTTTCATCACCCTTGAGTTCCTACCTAAAGCAGGAGCAGAAGAAATGAGCTCTGGAAAGAGTTGGCACCTACATTGCAGGAAAGGGGTTCTAGCTACTGAAATCCATTTGTAAATGAGAAGGTATTTTGGGAATGCCACAGCTGAGATCACAGTTTAGAGCTGCAATCAGTGAAGAACACGACAGATTATCCTGACATCAATGTACTTAGGGAAGACATTCAGATAAGAAAAAGAGGGTTTATGTCAAATGTAAAGAATAATGAATATCATTGAAATTTTCTGACATTTTAGCCTTAAAAACAGACAATATGGAGATAAGAATATTTTTATGAGTACTGGTGAAGGAAAAAAACCCTACCTTTGTAACAAGCTTTAGTAGCAACCAGACCCAGACCGACCCTTGTGCAATCCTTAATCAGGAGCAGTTCCCAACTGCAAATTTAATAGCTCCCTTTCCTTGGGAACATTAAAAGCAGATACACAAGATACAGACCAACTCCTGACGTGGTACTCTCCCTCTTACAAGGGGCCTGACCACCCAGTATAAAATGGCTTTCCCACCACTGGTTTTGATGCTGGAGAGGGCTGTGCTGGTGGCCCTTGTAAAGGCCATTTCCTTGAATACTCTTCTTACTCCAAAGCCATTATTGTGCTTATTAAGAAAAATCTACACCATGAGGGCCAGGGTGCAGAGGGATATTTTCAGGCAGAAAATGACAGATTGCATTAAATGCAAGGAAAAGTTTGGCATGGGGGAAGGGATGTTGCATTAATAGTTTCTCAGCAACTGAAGTGCCAGCATAGACTAGTGTGATAAAGTCTGATGAATTCAGATTGTCACTTCAAAGGAGTGGTTTCTGGCATGGATGTAATCACTGCTGTCTTACTTAAATGAATGGGAGGTCTAATCAGTATGGACAGCTGTGACAATCAGTGAAGGGAGCTTTAATTAGCATGGTGTAGACTGCCCATGCAGCGAGCTGAAATTCCCATGGCAATACCAACACTAAATTGGACTGGCAGAACAGGGAGGCCCATAGAGACTGGCCACCTCCCCAATTAGTTGGGGAAGAGTATTTGGTGGGTGACCTTATTGTTCCACTAAGCACAAATCAGCCAGCTGACCCAAAACCTCCAAGAACTGATAACTGCACTGGCAAATAAAAATGAAAAATGCTGCACTGCCTACACTTGAGTTTTCAATGCTGACAAAGCTAATGTCAGCTGTATGCCTGGGAAAAGAATATGGATTTTACAGCCTGTAGATAAATGTATGAGGCAAACAGCTAACTATGAATTATCCTTCATATACAACTTAGTTGCTAAAATGGATGGCACATGTTAATTTCTAATTTCACTACAGTGTTAAATCCACCTACTTTCTGTTCTGCAAATAAGGCAAGGCAGGGTGGGGGGGGTGGGGGGAACTGCACATATGGGACACCGAGCTGGCACATGTGAGGTATGCAGCGTGCAGGCTGCAGGATGAAGCGTGGCTTTGGTCTGTTGCTGATGAACTATTATGTGCCTGTGTAATTAAAGCCTGTACTGGAATATAGACAGTCAGGAAGGCAGGCTGATGACTATTTCAGGTTTAAAAAAAAAAACCAAACAACCCAATCATTGTCATCTATGTGGTTAACCAAGAGAGGCTGTGCATGGCCAAGTCATGTTGCCTTTATCTTCCACATCAGATAAACTAACCATAAACTCACACAAGATTTGCCTTCCTTCTAAGGCAGGTTTGGTCCATGTCAGCAAGGCCTTCAGGCCTGAGAGAGGTCAGAAATGTTTGCTGCAGCAGATATCACTGGATGGAACCGTTTGGTGTCACCCCTGTTACACATAATTTTTCCTCACTCAGAAACAAGTGGCCAACCTCAGGCAGTGCTGACCCAGCACCACCACTCTGTCTCTCCTGCTGGTGTTTCCCCCATCCAAATGGGCTCCCATGGGCAAATACACAACACCAGGTGCACTCTTCCCTGTTCCTTGCCTGGGAGCTCATCCCTAGGGAGCAAGATAAGAGGCACAAGCCAGCAGTGTGCTGGACAACAGCTCCAGCAATAAGAGATGAAGCCAGTTGGAGCCTGGCTTGCCAGCCTGCTTTTAAATGCATCCAGCCTGCTCTGGCACAAGAGGGCCAGCCCCACTAACTGGGGGAAAGAGGCATTTCTGTCACAGGAGCCAGTGCCAGGATGGGTGGAGAGCTCCTATTCCCAGTCCAGAAAGCATCCTGCCTAAAGTTCGGGTAGGAGCTCAGGGAGTTGCACATGGGTCTGCAGGCACTGCAGGCACCACATATACAGTGACAAAAAGAACACCAGCCCTGGAGCTCTCCTAACCTGGCCAGACATAACAGGGAAATTCTCAAACAAAACAGGCAAAGCAATCACCAACTCTTGCTGTGAACAAACTGGGGCAACTCTGTGCCCTTTGCCCACCTGACTCACAGGCAGCCCCGTGGGCTCCCGCACAAGACCAAGCCCAGTGCTCCAGCTGGTTCCACATCCTGGCTCTAGCAACAGGCAACAGCAGATGCCTGGGGACAAGCAAAGCAGAGGGAAATCACTGCAGAGGGAAATCACCACAAGGACTAAATAGAGCTGTTAGCAGCTCTGTTTAGTTCCTGCAGTAGAAACTTTCTGCACTGGCAGCTGAATTTCAAACTGAGAATCCAAAGCAGCCACGTCCAGTATGGATGCTGCCATGTGCTGAAGCCTCCCAGCAGGGATCAGGTACCAATCAGGCCAGCTTTACACCAGCTCCTGCATACTCAGACTTGATACAAACACAGCCCCTGCCCCAAAACTCTGTGCAGTCTTCAGCATGCAGCTAGAAGGACTCAAAAAAGTTGTCTTTGGCAATTATGAGAGGTGAATTTCTAGACTGAACTGGAAGAGAAATAGAGTGGTTACAGAGTGGGATGGAGCTGGTACTTCGCTCCATTTTCTTCACAGTACTCTGCCTTATTATGGCTTGGTCCTTAATACCTTCAGCTTTGCCTGTTAATCTCCCATCATATTTAGGTGGTGACCTTTCCTGATGCCCCTTTACATACACTGATGCTCTCATGCTTGGCTTGCTCATGGCTGGCTGCTGTGGAGAGACAAACTCTGTGGTACCTAGTAATTTCTCATACTTTTTTTTATAAAGCTCATGTTTTGTAAAATTACCTTTTCACTGTTTCTCTGAAGTCAGTAATCTTTCCTCAGCTTACTTGGTGATGAAGATTTAAGGAAGTCTTCCTCCTAGTTTTCTTAAAAGATCTAACATGCAGTTTACAAAAATAATCAGCTGTTCTGCTGTCCTTTAGACCAACAGCTTTTTGGTGAGTGTTCAGTTTGTAGCTTGTCTGATCATTGCTGTCTCTTCTGAGGATTATCCCAGCTAAATCCCCTTAATCTTGTCATGCTGTACTGAAGAAAAACAGCTCTTTGCCCTTGCTTTGAAGGGAGATGCTGGACTGTAGGAAAGTCTTGCAAGACACTCAAATCATGAGCATTTTTTGACCTTCTGACACCAGCCTGATGGTGTCCTGTGAGTCAGTACCATTCACAAAGACATCAACTCATATTTTCAAGGCTGCTACCACCCAAATACTTCACTAGAATCCACAAGTGACCCATGAGACTTTCCCCTGACTTAACTGTAGCTCTCTGTTACCGTTTCTTTTGTGCTTTGCAAAATAACCCAGACTTCTGGGGGCACCTGAGGAGCTGTGGCTTGCATTGCTTCCCCAGCTGCAATGAGCTGGAGTGAGTGGCTGCCTGTGCCTTCCTTCCCAGACAGAAAATAACATGAAAAATCTGTTGCTCATCCACTTCAGACGTTGTGCAGCTCATCGTAAGGCACCGCGAGCCAGAGGGGTGGCAGTGCTGGTTCTCAGGGGAAGACTGCTGGGAGTCACCATCCCACACCATGGCCACCAGCCTCTGCTCCTGAGGAGCCCACTACTTGTGCATGATTCCCCCAAGCTCTTGCAGTTAGGGGACTGACTCCCAAAGGGGAGCAGCTCAAAGCTGGTGCTAGGAGAGATTTTGGTGGTGTTCCTAAAAAAAAGTCTCTGCTCTTGTTTTACGCCAGGAGTGATGTAGATGAAAAAAAGGTAGGCTCCAAGGATGTCCTCCCATCCTTGTTTCCTTCCCACATCAATCGTCAGGCCAGGGGGTCTCTGCAGTGACTCTGTTGCTCATTTCCTTAAAGAGCAGGGGCAGCCACCGAGCACACACTGACAGATCCTTTCCTTTCTCTGTTTAGGCTTCAGTTCAAAGGAAGAATTGAATACAAAGCCGCTGGAATCCACCTCCCAGGGGAATCAGAGTATGTACTTCAGAATTAACTTCATAATTAAATGACATTATTAATTACATATTGCTAGGATGCATTCAAATTAAATAGCAAAAGGTAAGGTTTCAAGAAAACCTAAGAAAATCCAGGAGCACATTTTTTCCTTGCAGAGAAAAAGTGAGCACTCTCTGCTGACCCCTCTTATGCACAGAAATGGTTCTTGCTTCTAGAGGGAAGGAAATAATAGCCAAAGTTTAGCTTACCTGGGCAGCGAGATAGTGGCTGCTCCCTCCCACTTCTTCCCAGGCAGTATCAGCTCCATGCTCTCAGTGTGCAGAGCTTCTTCACTCAGGTATTTTGGTGGCAGAGGACAGCAATTCAGTGTGCTGCAGCCAGGGTTAGATGAGCAAGCCCTGCTGACCAGAGCAAGCTCCCATAGCTATGCTGTGTGCAGGTATCCTTCTCACAGCAGTGGGAGGAAGAAAACCACCTGAGAAAGAGACCCAACGCCTGCCACAGCCAGGAGAGAGAGGATACAGAGGGAGCATCAAGGACCCCTCAAGTTCAGAGAGGAAAATGCAGGTTTCTCTCCTCTGAAATCTTCTACAGCCCTTTATAAAGGCAGATTTACCCATTAACCCATCTTAGCTGAGGCCCAAAGTAGCAGAAGAAAGAAAGCAAGTTCTTAGTGGAGAGATGGGGTCACCTGCCACCTCTTCATTAGAAGCCACTCTAAAGAGAGGGTTCACCCTTCCAACAGTGCCTGGGTCCTCTCTTGTCCATCCTCAGGCAGCTGAACACTGTCTGGACTCTTTACAGTAACTACTGAACCAAATGTCTATGTATTCCCAGGCATTCCTCTTAATATTTAAAGAATTATTTTCCCTATCAAAGGTGTCAAATACACCTGAAACTGATATAGAAATAAGGGAAAGAAGAAGAAAAATGGAAGGCTCTGCCCTACAGACCCCACTGCACTGCAGGAAACCAGAGCTCGGTGCAGTGGAGACACCAGCAAGGACAGCTGTGTTTCCAGCAGTTAAACTGAAATGTTGCACCAGAAACAAAATTTTCATCCCATTGATTACTCTAGGACCATAAAAGCCCTACTTCAAATCTTGCCTCCCTGCAAAGCAGAAAGTGCTCACCTCCCTATGAAGCACCTTTAGTCTGTGCTCTTGCAGTGTCGCTCTCATGTCCCAGCACCGAATCGGAATCCTCCCCAGAAACCAAGTCTGTTTGTAAGTGTATGTAAATCTTTGCCTCTCCAGATTCTGCTGGCTACACAAACTGCCCACTTTCCGCATATAGATCTCATGAACTAGTTCCCTTTGAAGGACAAGAAATTCAGGAAAACTTGGCTGTTAATTGAGGTATTTTTTGTGGGTTCCCGACCTTGCCTCACGATCTGTTGTGAGCGGACATGGTTCTCAGTCACGCTCCTGTAATTCAGCATTATTAGAATTAGAAAAAAGAGACAGCTATGGGAGATAAAATTGAAGGTAATGAGATGGGAGGCAGTTGCATAAGCCACTAAGAACAATTGGTGCTTTGTAGCCTTCGGGCTACCTAATGATTAAAACACAGTAGTTTGAACAGCCTGATTGGTAGGAGGCATCATCAGAGGGAAATCAAGAGATGGGGATGACCCAGACACTGGAGGGGGAAAATATTAATTAGCGCTCTAGTTAAGCCAAATTTTGATCCCACCCCTGGTCGCAGACCAAAGATGAATGTTTCACCACTAACTTGCAGAAATGTGAAGGCAGGTTGGCAGTGATGAAGACAGCATTTGCAGCACAAAGATGAGGTTCTTCTGTGTAATTAACAGGAAAAGTTTGGGTACCGGCATACCTTTTATAGAACATTGCTTTCAGCCCAGAGAAGAAACACACAACAGCACACTGCTGCTGCTGCACACACGGGTACAAGGCTATAACAATATGCAAAAGAACAGCCCCCACTCAATCTGAACATCCCAAGCAAAATCATCATCCATGATGTTAGCTCCAGCCCAGAAGGAAACTGATGAAAAATTCTCATTTGGAAGTGCAGAGCTGCCAGGATTGTTGTCAGTAATCCTGGATTGCAATTGCCTTGAAGAGACCCCACAGTGTCCTTCCCCTGAGGAACTTCCCAAGCATCACGCATTTCAGGAACTTCCCTCCCTTCTGAGCAACATTAACACAGTAACTGTTCTTGTTATGTCTGTTACATTAATTAAGTCCACAAAAGTGTCACCGAGGAAACCCCCTTAGTTTGTGCTCTGCAGGTGGCCAGACCACAAAATCCAAGCACCATGGCTGGTTTTACAAACTCTCATCACCTCTGGGCTGCAAATAAAGTGCGCTGAGCCCAAGATGAGGCTCTGAGCGCACAGGATATACAAGCTTGCTCCCGTGGGGCTGGCCTCCCCGGCCCCCAAAATGCAGTGCTCCCAGACTGACCCCTGTGAAAAGATTCTTATCCTTTTGTCACCCAGCCAACTTCAGATGCTGTATGGGACAAAGTCACGCCAAGGACTGTGTTTACCAATGAGTATGACAGACTCGAGCTGCCAACTGTGACTTGTTCTTGTCAAAGGCTTTTTTGTAGAGTTTACACAGCAGGACAAGACACTGGATGCAGACTTTTTAGGCCTTTGCTGCTTGCAAGAAGCACAGCAATCAGAAAGGACTAAAAATATCTTCCATGTTTCTTTATCTCTCCTCAGATTGCAAGGTTGATTTGTCCTTCTTAATGGACGGGAGCTGGAGCATTGGCAAACGCCGTTTTCAGCTCCAGAAGCGGTTCCTTGGTAACGTGGCTCAGGCCCTTGGCATCGGCAGCGCTGGTCCTCTGATGGGCATTGTTCAGTATGGGTAAGAGTTTCCCAGACATTCCCATTGCCATAGGGCATGACTGCACACTCTGGCAGCTCCAGCTCTAAGCTGATACCTGCTAAAGGCCTCACTCCAGCTTGCACTCAGGAGCCAGGTAGCACAGACCAGCCCTACGGCTTTTGTGTTGTATGTGAAGTAAAACACTGACATTTGCTCTACTTTCTCCTTTTAGTGATGACCCCTCCACAGAATTTAATTTAAAAACTTACACCAACTCCAAGGATCTGAGGAATGCCATTGAGAAAATTCAACAGAAAGGAGGACTTTCCAATGTTGGTAGGTGATGGGGTTGCTTGCACATCCTCAGCTCCGGGAGGGCTTCAGAGCCTGGGATATAGCAAGCCCACACCTCCTCACAGGATACAGAGCCTGGGACCAAGAGTGCTTAATGCTAGGGCCGGGCTGGTGAGAGAGAACTGCTCCCACCATGACTTGCATATGTTGATCCCAGGCACTGCAAATGCATCACAAGTTGATAGGACATATGTCTCTTTGTGGGCAGTTCCCATCAATGCTTTGGGGATCCTTGATAACCCAGCTCATCACCCCCAGCTTCTCTGGGGCATAGGGAGGGGGTTCAGTGCAGGAGGGTTCAGGAAGCACTGGCACCAGTAGCAGTGGTCTCCCCTCCTGCTCACACAGCCACAGAAACTGCTTTCCCCAGCTCTCTGCAGCCTCCAACACTTGAGTCAGCTCTCTGCCTACTATTTCATGGGATATTATCAGACAGAGTGCTTCCAGATCCATAACTCCTCCTCAACTACTCTTCTATTGCAGGCAAGGCACTTTCATTTGTTAACAAAAACTTCTTTTTGGACGCTAATGGAAACAGAGGTGGAGCACCCAATGTGGTTGTAGTGATTGTGGATGGTTGGCCGACCGACCGAGTGGAAGAGGCCTCCAGGCTGGCCAGAGAATCAGGGATCAACATTTTCTTTGTCACTGTTGAAGCAGCTGCTCAAAATGAAAAGCAGAACGTTATTGAACCAAACTTTGTGGACAAGGTACTCAGTGGGCTGAGTCTGACCAGGAGTGGGCTGGCTCTGACTAAACTTTCCAACCTACTTCATTCAGGGCATTTCCCTTTCCTTCTTCCCACTTACAGTTCTTTTCCTTCTTGTACACACGGTCTTGAGTTTTTCTGTACAAAAACCAGGCAGTAATGCTGAGTCCAGAAAGTGGATGAAGTCAGTAAAGTTCTGGTTTAAGGTACATCATCGAGCAAACAGCTTTTGACTGACTAAGCCTTAGCATACACCTGCAGTTGTACTGAGACAAGCGGTTTTCCAAATCCACAGTAGCATGACAAAGTACAGATGCAGCCTGAGCAATTTGGAATTGTTTTTTCCACCAAGCTCCTGCTGTGCCTCTCCCACTAGGGAAAGGGTGAGGAGCCCTGTCAACCTAAGGTCAATGTTGCATTTACAAACAGGTCCCACACAAGCAAAGGCTGGCACAGTCCCAGCACAGGCACATCCTAGTTTTTCAGCTATAGTGGATAACTCAAACATTTTCTTTTCACTGCTGATAAAGGCTACTTTTCAGTTATTTGCTTCTGCTGCTATGGACTTCATGGTAGCTCTTGGAAAAAGGATAAATCCCTGCCATGTGCAGAAAAAAAAGAGAATGCAAGCTCTGATTGATTTGTATTTGGCAGCAACACTAGCTGTCTGATCCACAGCGCTTCAGGACAAGCTGGTACCCAGTTAGGGCAGGAAATATCTAGCAAGTGGCAGACAAGCCTGGGCCTAGGAAACAGGGTTGAGTTATCTGGTATTTTCAGAAAAGAGATTCCCATCTGAGCTGGGTTGCTCTGCCACGAAATAATCTCCCATGAGTTTCCATGCTGCTCCAAGGAGCTGCACTGTCTCTGGTCAGCATATAATTGGATTGTAGTCTCATTTGTGTTTAACGTTATTAAAAGAACAAAGCTACAGTAAGTCTCTGCAAACCTGCCACGGACACAGCAGAAGTGAGAGTAGAGTAGGTTCAGAACAGGAAGGTAATGAGGGAATGGGAGCTTGATACTGCTGCATCATAACACTAGAATAGAAGTGAGGCAGTAAGAAGAGCAAATGAGAGCAGGACACCATGAGAAGCCCAGACTGGAGGGAACTGTAACTCCCTTGGAGCTGTTAGGCTTTATGCAAGTCAAGACCAGTCCCTTGGTCTTTTAAAACAGTCAGATACACACACCATCACAAAGCTGATAGATAAAGCCTGGCTTAACAAAATATTCTCACCCAGTGAACCAAGGAATTGGCATTTAAAAGGCACTAAAGCCTAAGACAATTTGATGCAGCCTGTTTGCATCACTCCCCTCCTTGCCCCACCCTTCCCCTCCTCCACCCCTTGACTTCTCCCACATCCTCTTCTGTGCCAGCCCTACTTCCTACCCACGCTCACCTGACTTCCACTAACCCTGCAGAAGCCTCCCGCAGATCTGGCCCTAATGAGTATTTACTTATAGAAGTTAATGGGGTTTTTTCGGTTGCTTTTTTACAATCTGGCAGAGCCAACACAATGAGCATGGGTTTTCTCTGCTTAGAAGGGTATGAACCGAGTTATCCTCAGCTTAAGCCCCAGGTTTCACTTCAAAGTAGTAGGGTTTGTCAGCAGGAAAAAACATTCCTTCTTGTCCTGAATGATGGGAGCTGAAGTTGCTACCTGGCAAACACACAGGCTCCTGTAATGTCCATGGGAGCCATGCTGAGAGCAGCTCTGTGATCCGGATGATTTTCCCACGAACATTGTAACTTGCATAAAAAAGCCTGACAGGTGGCAAGCTTGCTTATTACAGTCCTTTCACTACTATAATATCAGCTCCATCCCACAGCTTTAAAAAAAGGCAGGAAAAACTGTCGCATTACACAAGTATCTGTGATGTTACACTGACATCATTTCCCAGGGAAGCAGATGGTGGTTGCAGGAAAGGCCATTTCAGACTCCAGCATTGCTCTTTCCAGGAGCCTGTATTTACAATTTAGCTACATACCCCAGCTGAAACAGGCAAACTGAGCTTCCACTGCATTTATCCTCATGTTGTTGCCATGCAGGCAGTGTGCAGGACAAGTGGGTTCTACTCCCTCAACGTGCCCAGCTGGTTCAGCCTGCACAAGGTAGTGCAGCCCTTGGTGAAGCGGGTGTGCGACACGGAGCGTCTGGCCTGCAGCAAGACGTGCCTCAACGCCGCCGACATCGGCTTCGTCATCGATGGCTCCAGCAGCGTCGGCACCGGCAACTTCCGCACGGTTCTCCAGTTTGTGGCCAACATCAGCAAGGAGTTCGAGATCTCGGACACCGACACGCGCATCGGGGCCGTGCAGTACACCTATGAGCAGAGGCTGGAGTTCAGCTTCGACAAGTACAGCACGAAGCAGGATGTGCTGAACGCTATCAAAAGGATCAGTTACTGGAGTGGGGGCACCAGCACGGGAGCGGCCATCAGCTATGCCTCAGAGCAGCTGTTCAGCAAGTCCAAACCCAACAAAAGGAAGATCATGATTCTCATCACAGATGGCAGGTCTTACGATGATGTCAGCCTGCCAGCCATGGCAGCTCACCAAAATGGTAAGGTCATCTATCACTGCCTGCTCTCCCCTCATGCCTCAGCACTTATCCAGGTTAGATAAATGCAGTTTGCTATAACTTGAAGGCACTGGATAAAACCTTATGAAGGAAGAGTAGTATTTTCCCTGGGGTCCCACTGAGCTCCAACAAGATCAGCATCTGTTTAATAGCTGAATAAGGAACTTCAGAAAAAAACTTATAAATCATCATAAATGCAGCTATGTCTAGGAGATCTCAAAGGATTTTTGCTGTCTTACTAACACAGGACTCCTTTGGCTTTCTAGTCAAAATACACATATATCTTCCAACACATTTGCCCTTGAACAATATCCTATTGCTCAGGATCCTGTTGTTTGGATCTGTTGTTTAGATGCAGAGCAAAAGCTTCACTATTGTTTAAACCTTTTTGCTGTTGGCAAAAGGTACTTCCAAAGCACAAGCTAGAACTTTCCTCCAATTTGAAAACACCTATTTTATACAGAGAGCACTGAAACTCACTCCACATTTTTTTGTGGCCTAGAAGCTACATTTGCTGTATTGGTCTTAAATTAGATTTACCACAATGAAAACTTTTATGCCTTTTGTAAACTTTGGGTTTTTTTCCAGGAGTCATTGCTTATTCCATTGGAGTTGCTTGGGCAGCCCCAGATGAACTGGAAGCCATTGCATCAGAGCCTGCTAAGGAGCATTCCTTCTTTGTGGATGATTTTGACAACCTCTATCGCTATGTTAATCAGCTCATCCAAAACATTTGCACAGAGTTTAACTCCCAGCCACGGAACTGATGGACTCAAGCAAGGCAGGACCCTTGGGTGCTGTGCTGAAGGCACGTCAAGTGCCACAGAAATAATGCCAGTCCTCAGTTCAAGAAACACTGGAGGTGTTTCCCTCGGGCACTTTCCAGTCAGCAAGGTTGATTGCAGCTCTGTCCCTATGCATAATAATGCTCTGTGTAGACTGATTTTTTTTTTTCCTTGTGGGCATCAGAAACTCTGATTTAGATGGATAGTGGAAGAGGCAATAAACATGGAGGAAATAAGTGCAGCTATTTGAAGAGCTGTTTCCAGTATAGAGCCCCAGCCTGCCCAATTCTCACCTTTGGACACACACAAGTTCCTTAAAACATGCCACGCGCTCCTGAAGTGACCCGGTCCCTTCAGAGAGTGGCCAAGCTGCTGAGCTGCTGTGGTAGAAACACTTCATGTGGCAATGCCCATCAGATGATACACAGATCAGGGCTCAAATACCAGACACTTCTTTTGGAGGGGGTACACAACTTAATTTGAGTACCTTCTTAAAAGCAGGTACTCTCCCTATACTGCTGTCTTGTCAGTGAGTTAAGCTTCACCTAGTGTCAACTCAAGCACTGGGATTTATCCAAACCCTGAGAAACTGGAAAGCAAGAGAGAAGAAAGGTTCAAGCCTCAGGACCCTACAACCCTTTGCCTCCTTTACAACCCTACAACCCCAACAAAAACTCAAATCCACAAGGCAGGAACTGGAATCTGGTCTCCCACAACATTGCATTAATTACTTGATCTTGAGAAGTGTCCTTCCCCCTCAGCTTCATTCTTCACTCTTGGGTGGTTCAAGGCCTGCAGGATCACAGGAGTGTTGCCAGGACACAGGAGACTCCTTGAGAAAAAATGTGGGTTTAAGTTGCCCACCATCATTTAAGACCCACCACTCTGTCATTAAACCAACACTCAGAAGTGCAGACTCTAATGTCAGGAAAGCTATTCAAGAGCCATTAACAGGATTTAAGAGGGAATTATGTGAAGTTCTGTATTACACACAGGGAAAAGCAGAATTTCAAGCATTTACAGACACTCTCCCCCAAATTTAGGACTGACTTCTCTTCTATGGACTGATGTCAAAACGTACCTATTACAGCCCTGTATCAGTCAGAACAAACTGGTTTCTTAAGCAGAGAACTCCGCATGACACTAGTCAGTGCAGGAGGAGGGACACACTAGGAAGACCAAAATAACTCCACTTTATTTAGGAAGCAGCAGTTACAGGTTGTGTTCCATTCAGTATCATTTAAGAAAATACATTCATTAAGCAAAGTTATCAAAGGAGCCAATAAAAACATGAATGTTCACACTCCTTACAGCAATCAAAGCCATGCTGTGCCAGGCTTGGGGAACTAACAGGAAATGGAAAGAAATTAGAACTCAAATTTGCCATATTTACTTGCTAATCAGGCTCTTAACAGCATTTATAGTTTTAATAACCATGAGCCAATATATTTATTAGCCATGTAAATTCTAACAGAATTGCCATAAGGGAAACTCATTTTATCAGCAAAAGTAGCACAATTTTTTAAATTGTTATGTTTGGAAATATGACTGAAGTAGCTCATAACCTGTCAACTAAGTAAGCATAATGCAAATTAATGAAAACACCAGATTCTGCATGATCCCCCAGTGGGGTAACATAAGCCAGGCAGGGGTCCTCTCAAGATGTTACCAAAACCAATTTTGGATGAAACAGTGGTTTTACACAGTGAAAGTTCATCACTTCCCCTTAGAAGAAACATTAAGTTCCAGCTTTAACTGAATATCATCAATTCAACTCTACTCAGACTAAAAGCACAGGACACTGTCAGCTTCCACAAATATATTTGTATTCAGAGTTTTTACCACCAATTTGTGCCGCTGCACTTCACAGCAATAGCTTTTGGCTTGAAAAAATGATTAAGGATAGAGAGCTAGGCATGAGCAGAGCAACTCCTGATATCCCCCATCTCCTGACTCAGCTTCTCACTACTGTTCTGAACACAACTTTCTCTGTCAACAAGGGATATTACATGGGCTGGACAAAACTCAAACCCATAAACTGAATTTACTGGGGACTTCGGTTCAGAGACCAGATTTATTGTCTGAAAACCTGTTTGTTTGGGGCTTGATTTGGGGCTGTCTAAGAAAAAGGCCTAAATCTGAACTTACAGTTACTCTTATACTGTGGTTTAATTTTAAATGCAGCAGCTCACCACCACACATTGTTCTCCATACTGAATGTACTCTTGCAGCACCCAAGATTGGTACTCTGCAGAGACTTCCCAATGCTTCACTTGTGCTCTGCATAGCATAGCAGTGATGGCCAAGACATTAGGAAAAGCTAGAGCACACATGTTCTTTAGGATGTGCATAAGGGATATATGCATATGGAATATAATTTTTTCCTCAAGCTTAAACTTCAAGCAATGACATTAAGATTTCAAATGCTTTTTCACAGGAAAGTTGCACAGCTATCTTTTCTCAAGCATTTATAAAGGGTCGGGGTTTGTTGTTGTTCAAATGGTTTGTCCTAAGTTTACCAAACAACTATGATGCTTGTTTCTCAACTTGCATTTTTATTTACTTCTTGGGACGATCTTGAAATTGTCAAAGGTCAAACTGTGAAAGTGGTTTAATCCAACTCTTGTCTAAACTTAGATGTCCTATTCATAAACACTGTAAACTTAAGCAGCAGCCTCAAAATTTTGACGAATACTCCCATGCAATCACAGTACTCTTTACCTTTCATAACAATCAAATCATTTGCCACCTACTGGTCTCTAAATACTGTTTTATTAAAAAAACAAGATTACTTACATATATAGGTAAACGTTCAAAGGGGTACATTTGTTTGAAGAAAGCAACAGAACTCCTTCTGTAACATATACAAGCTATTTTGAGCTTATCAACATAAGTTGCTATATCTTTTGCAATAAAATTGTCCCAAAGGCACACGCAGTGCATGTCATCTCATATGGGGTTAAAAAATAAACAGCAAATACAGCCCATGACATTTTAGTTTCTGAAACACAACTGAGGTTATTATTACATTATGGAAGATTTAGCAAGGTGGGCAAAGCCCCGGGTGCTTCAGGGTTTTCCTTTTACATGCTCAGATGAAAAAGATCCTTAGAGTGAGCTACCACAAAATTACCTGTCAGAGGAATCAGTCAACTGAAGCAGAGCATAATGACAGAAGAGCATCAAAATTATATGTACTTTTCAAGGTCTGCAAGATCATGTCTTATTTGGAACCAGACTTCCCAAGGAAGCTGAAAAAACATAACACAGGCTCTACACACTTTCTAGATGTGGGACTGAATCAAGAGGATCTAGATGTCCAGTCACTTGAGGCTGGGCCACTTAGTTTCAGATATCTGACCAGTGCAGTGGAACCTGCTGTCTGGCAGAGGCATCCCCAAGAGAAGAGATGGAACTGTTTGAACAAGTCATACACATTCTAGAGGGTGTTGTTTGATCACCCTCTCCCCTAAGAAATAAGCATCTTTGCACTCAGAGTTGGGCTGGTGGCTTATCAGTGCTCAGCAATCACAATGCAGAACATCCACCTGGAAATACCTACTGATGTCCACGCTCTGGAAGCCTTGGCAGAGCTCAGTTTCAGCATCTCTTGCCAACTCCAGCATTAGCCACTCACATTTTCAGTGAGCCACTAAATTCAATTAAGAGTTCAGCCATCTCCTCAGAGAGAAGTAACTCAAAGTCCTGTTTCCCCAGAGCATGACACTGAGCATTTCTGCTGTCACTGTGCCACCCTGCACAGAAGGCATCGCTCGCAGTGTGCACCTCCTGCTCCTCAGCTGCTGCTGCTTTGCTGGTTCAGCAAGAGGAGAGTTTCTCCATGACAGGTGGGCAGACAAGCTCCCTCTTCCACCTCGCACTCCTTCCCCCAGGCTCTCCAGCACACAGGAGGAACCACACCAGCAATCAGGAAAAAGTTCTGGAGTTAAGCATCCAGACAGGATCAACCCAATCTAAACATATTTAGTGATTTAACACCCCACCTGTAACCTCACAGGAAAATTATGCACGTTATCTACTTAGAAAGTCAAAGCAAGCAGTAGGCTGTATCAGAAATATTACCTAGACACCAAATTTAAGTCACTTTTCTGTGGTATACATACCTTAAATTACTTCATGGTTGAACAAAGCCACTATCATTCTGCCAGCTATTTTTCTCTGTCCATGAGCAACATTATGGAAACAACTTGATTCCTTTTCCATTCCCATCTTATTTTGAGACATCTTAGTCAGTACCAGGCCATTTACATCTGCTAAGTCACCTACATATTGAAAACATTACAAATGTACATCTATGCAGCTGAATGCTTCAAATTCCTCAAAATAATAATTTTTCCTTGTTAAACTGGGGGAGGAAGGGGGATGAGGGTTTTACCACTGCATCAGCAACACTGCTCACAATCAACTGTGTCAGTCTTACTGAATGGCAAGAAACATGTTATTTTTCTTACAGCCAGTTTATTAACCCCTTCTCTGATTTCCAATGAGAACTCTGATAGTGCAGTGCAAGAATTCCAGCAGTCATAGAAATTACTTCTTTTTAAGCACAGAAGAAATTGTAGAACCTCCACTCTATCACCAAGTATACTCACTTTTCTCACATGCAAATCACCATGGGGCCATGCCTTGTTCATAGGCAAACCCACAGGCATGTTAAGAAGGCCTCCCACATGTGAGGGTCACTCACAGGTTATTCACTAAACCTTTTTCCCCCACCTCAGGAATCTTCTAGAGACATTCACACTGGGGTGAATGAGACTGTACTGTCAATTCATAGAGCGATTCCTCCTTTCCCATGAGGTAGAGGAGTAGGACCAAATCAGGCTATTTTATACCTACCAAGAAAAGACGAGAACTTCGCTTATCCCACCTACAAGCTCAGAAAAAACAGGATGGGCTCACTGACAACTTGTTCTGCTCAGTTCTGTGTAGGTTCTCCTGCCACCCCCTCAGCACCATTCTGAGCACCTTCCTGTAGCAAGGCAGCTGCCATCTGTGATGTGTGGTTTGCTCTCCCTCATCCTCTCCCCAAGGGCAGAACCACGCATTTATTTTAACGCTGAATGAATGCTGTCCTCGGGAAAAGCCACGTGTGTGGCTGTGAACAACGCCTGCTGACACACCATCTCCTGCACAACCACACCCACTCCGCATGTCTGCTCACCCCACACTCACCCCCACACAGGGACCACGTGCCTCAGCACATGGAAGGATGTGGGGTGTCAACAGAGCCAAGCTGGCACAGCAGCGTGAAACCAAGGCATACAGAGAACAGAAAAACCAAGGCACTCCTGGGAACAGTAACACGTTGCACAGCTCAATAGGAATTTCACATGGAGTTACCTCAAGCCCCTCCAAACAAGTCTACTTGTCTTACTCTTAATGCACTTCCCCCTCCTAGCACTCAATCCAAAACCACACAGATCTTGTGATAAAATGCAGAATTATGAACACAATGCAAAATGTTGAAAAATAGTATTTATTAGCACCCAATTTACATAATTACATGGTACAAATGACACTTGCTGCTGCAACATTAAATAAAGCTGCTCTCAGAAACCATTGCTTATTTCTGGAAGTCCATGTGATTTTGCTCAGCACAGAATGCAGGTACAGTACACAGATACCCCACTTCACTACTGTCATACCAACACAAATACCTGCATGGTTACCTCAATGGGGTCTCATTTTAAATGGCACACTAACATAAGCAGATCTATATAATTTTAAATGACAAAATATTTATTTGACTTATTCAGGCAAGTGAATGTAGCCTTAAATAGAACCTATCCAAGAAGTTTCACAAAATATGAATTGCAGTGAAAAAGAGAAAATTCCGGGCTGCACTTGAGAAGCTCAAAATTACAGTGGCGCGTTTCAAAATAATCTCCTCCGAATTTTCTGTCTTTGCCATTTTAGATATTTATCCAGCATTTTAAACTACTGAGTCTTAGTAAGAAGTTTAATACTAAGTTTTTGAAGAAGCATTTCCATTTAAACCAAAAATTTATACTTGTAATAATAAACGCTAAACAAATCTTTGGAGAATGAATCACTTTCATTTTTCTCATGTCCCATGATTAATAAGCCTTTTCAAAATCATGAAATATATTACATTTATGGATGCTTATTCCCAAGAAAACAATTTCCTTCATAAATTAGGAAACAGAATTTCTCATTCAAAATAACATTCACTTTTGTACAACAGTTGCATTTAAACAAGGTAATTTTGGTGGTACTGCAATTCTGACATGGCCTTGTACTGAGCCACACACAAAAAACTGACAAGCAGACTATTACTCAACAAGTAGGTATTTCTCATTCGGATCCAAAATTCTGCAAGACACTTGAAGCCCAACATTGTTTCAAAGCAGTCATTCAAAATTGATGTATAAAATCCCAACCTCAGCATAATTCTCAAGGGGAATCTTAATTTCCTTTAGCTGTTTGTGTATCAGCCATAGTAGCCTTTTCATATCAACAATCTGCCATGGAAGTGACCCAAACCAGAAGGGAAGCCACTGTAATTACTAATGTGTTAGTGGTTATTACCTGTAGTAACTTCTCCTAAAGAGAGTTGTCAGGTATCTCTAAGTTCTAAGTAGAAAAGAAGAAAGTGGATTAATACAAGCAACAACAACAAAAAATCCAAGCTACAGTCCATAAGGCAAAGAAATTTGTCTTTTTTAACCTGACAGTCAACTGAGAATAATTATGCAAAATACAAAGCAAAGCTGACAAATGTCAACAGAGAACCTTACAGCAACAAAAGTCATCTCATCATGGAGTTCCTTCTACAAGTTTTTTCAGGTGCACTATTCAAGGAAAACATACCACAAGACTGCTTTTCAGTCTGCTTGGACTGTAAAGGTACAAGAAATCAGTAGCTAACATGCTCAGCTTGCATTTCCAAAAGAAGTGCTAACACATATGATACAGTTTTCAAAACTGATGCATATTTGCAAACGTCCAACTGCAAGGAAACAATTCTAGGTGCCATACATCTGAAAACAAGCTACATTCGAAAGCACTGGATCTTGATGACAGGAAGCATAAAAAAATAAATTCTTAATGGAAAAATATTAGCTTGAAGTCCATCATTTATCCCTTATACAATGTTTTTGGCTGCCTCTCACAAGTAATCCAAAAATAATGACAATATTTGGCTTGGCAATAAGTTATCCTTTCCCTTTCAGAATAGTACAAATCCAGCTGTATAAATCTTCTCCCAACACCACAGTCTAATACTCTGGTGTGAGGACCAAGGGTTACTCAAAATAGCCAGGAAGTAATTTTGGGAGCCTGCAATTCAAACTTGAGGGAATCGAAGAAGACTGGCCTGGAGGACCACGTCAACACAAGGCTTTGAGCAGCTTAGAAACACATGCATGGAGCATGGACTAAACACTGGTGTGATCTCCCAGGATCACAGCATGGCTTGGCAGCATGAGCAGGGCAAAACTAGTCTAACACACAATACCACAATTTTTTTTAACGCAAGAAGAAGTTGGGCTAAGAAGAATATAATATTATTAAATGCCTTTTTAGCTCAGCCATAGTTTGGATTTTGTAGTCTAACAACAAGTCTCTCCTGACAACAAACCAGATGAGAACCACAAATTATACCATTCAACTGGATTTATGCCTTCTGTAGTGGAATCCAGACTCTCAAAAATATCTTAAATGATACAGCAATTCATAAGCTTTTATAACTGACAACAGAGCAGCAAAACCAAGTCAGAATGCAGACAGAGATAACACACTAGAATTAAATGACCCAGGTGCAGGGAGGTACAAAACAGCCTTTTGGTGGTGAGAGGGGTGGGGCTGAAGCTGAAACTCTACCACCCTTCAAAAAACCACTCCAAGAGAAAAATCAGTAGGCCTATATGAAGTTTATCCTGCAGTAAGAGCTCCTTGCAGATGAGATTTTAAGATTCTCAGGAAATGTATCCTAAAGGAAAGTTAAGTGGGAAGATAAAAAGCACATATCAAAAGGATACATAATCTGCACAAAAGGAGAGATAACCTGCACAGGTATGTTCATTAGCACAGGCACAGACATTTTTTTAAAGGTCACATTTCCAATCATCTTCTCTCCTGGGAGTATTCCCACCAGCTAAACAAGAGCATTTGCCCAAACAAGGACTACTTACATAGGAGTCATCCTAGTCCTTCCCCACCTCCCCTCAGGATTTTGTTCATTTGCTCGGCTGTATTTAACACTATCTTTTACAACAGGGGTTATTTTTTTGTAACTTTTTTAACTTTTGTAACTCCTGACATAACTGGATGGATCAACACTGCTGTCCATCAGTTTCTCTGCTGCTCAGTAGGAATGTGGCAGAGGCTTCCACTGGCAGTTTACAGGCGAATCATTTCTGTAACTCTGTTTAAGCTTTCTCTAAGCTTAAAGACACTGTTGATGAAAGAGTCAAGACTATTCACCTATTGTAACTCTCTTCAACTAAACACGTTATCAGATTTAGATAAAATATTCTCCACACCTTCATGTCCTTATGGAAAAAAGGAGTTTCGTGAAACATCTGAGCATTTATTCAGGGAAATCTTTTCATCTTCTCAGTCACTCAATAGTGATGACTATGCTAAGCATCTCTACGATGCCCAAGCAGCTGCCCAAGAAAACTCATATTGCCACGTCAAAGATTGCCACATCTTTATACGAACCAATTTACCACATGGAAGAGGTTAACTATCATATTCTGATTTCTTCATTTCTACGAAGAAATGAAGACATTTTCTTCCTTAATGCATCTCAGGTTGACTAGGTATTTCACACAGGCACCAAGTAGCTCTCAGATACCTGGGACAGTTGGCAAACACACTGCCAAGCTGTAGCCTGCAAATGTTTCCAAATACACATCTTGAAAGGCATTAATAAAACCAAGACTTGATTATCTGATAGTTATGACCACTTTTCAACTGTTTGTTTCCACATTTCTGCCCATCAAACACTGCTCAAAGAACACGTGAGTTTACAGAAATTGCTGCTCCCCAAAATTACACTGTTAAAATCTAAGGAAGCAGGGAAAGGGCACACATCTGTGATCCAACAAATGTACTGAAAAGGTGGTGTAACTAACCCCTTTATCTCTCACACATTTATTCAAAAGAACAAGTCTCCGGTTACTTTAAATTCACAACTGAAAAACCGTGTTGTATGACCTAACCACAAAGCTGTATGGTGAACACCACACACTTACTCAACCAAATTACATGGGACTGCTTTAACATAACGTTCTTTGAAAATACACATCCTAAAAAAAATGCCTACAGTATATGGCATATAGTTCTACAGGCTTCTTGCTAAAGAACGTATTTTATCAAAATAAAGATGAGTGAGATAAAGTAGTGAATCTATTATGTGGAAGTTTCCTCTCTGAGGCCCAAAAATAAATGCAGACACTAGGATTTTGTAAGAGTGACAAAATATATCTATAACTTCTTCCAAGCCACTCCACATCATTCTGTGCAAATGTTTTGGTAACTGAATCAAATATGTGAAAGCAAACAGCCCAGTGAAGTAAATTAAAAGTGAGAGCTTTTAAAACTAGTGGACCAACTTTCAACATACAGAAGGACTGAAAATTCTCCCATTAAATTAGTTAGTAAAATCAAAATCATTAGCACAGGCTAACATACACAAAAAATTATATGAGCTAACCATTAAAATATTACCATGTAAATTAGATATGGAAAAATAGTAATGGTAAAATGCTATGTACTGATATTGCAGAAAAATGGTTTTTTCCAAGAATAAGCCTTGGGTCCAGTTTTGTTTACACTTTCAATAAACACACGTATCACACTAATCAAATTTACTAATTATGCTGAACCAGGAAGAACTGCACATAAAAGGGGAACAAATAAAAATAATTTAGTGCCTTCAGAGGTCGGAAGTTCAAAGGTTGTAAGATCCAGGATAATCATGAAACAGGAATTAAGTCTCTAGCTGCAAAAGAATCATAACATACTAAAAGTGAAGAAGAAACTTGAAAAGCAGCAATGCTCAAATGTTATTTAAAGGACTTATCATAAATAAAGAAATACGATTTAAGTTTGTCAGACATCAAAAGCTTGGTCTTCCTACAAAAAAGCATCACGTCACAGAGGATAAACCCAACGAAACAACAACCACACTTAACAGATGATCCTCAGACTAAGTCAAACAAATCATGCATGTGGAATGGTGGTATGGACACCAATATTTGGAGAATCGAGCTTAAAGGATAAAAAAAGAAAATGTTGTGGAAAAAAAAGCAGACTAAAAAATAGCTTGTTGAAAGCAGAAAGGAATGAAAATATACAGACGGAACCAGTGTGTGCATGCAGGTTCCGAATTACAAAGACTACAAAGAATATGTAAAATGGCACAAAACATGGCTTGGAATACTGGCATGAAGTTACAAAAAAGAGCTACTAAATATCACATAAATTCTCCTGCCAGTGAGATGTAATAATTGAAATAATCTTTAAAAGGAAGCCTAATTGTTTTAGAACATATAAAATCTCACTGGCCAAGACAATATTAGAACGCACAAGTCTACAACCCTGCTTTAGCGAGCATATGGACTAGATAACCTAAATAATTTTTTCAACTTTATCTCCTATGATGATGCTCAGAAGATCTGACAGGCTCATGCACAATACCCTGCAGTCCTATAAGCATGTGAGCAAGTACAGTAAAAAGACATTGACATCAATTATGAAGACAAGCACAAAAATATATATATATTCCACAACCTCTTCGTAAGGCTACATTTGTTTTGTTTTGTTTTTTAAAGGCACCTCATCCTCTAGCTATTGCCAGCTTTTTAAAAAATCACTTTTCGGTTTGCGCAAGAGCTCAATAGTGAGAAGGAAACATCTTTCAATTCACATTTGAACAGCCACTTCTTACATTCCAATTGTAATCAGAATGACAGTCTTTAAAAACAAGCATGCTGGCCTATTAGTTTTTATATACAGCAATTTAAACAACTGTGACTACATATTGTATTGTGTAAGCAAAAGCACAACATTCATTTCATACTCACACCATTATCCTTTGTATACACTAACTCAAGAGAACTCTTAATACTAAAACATTAAAATGCACCCATGGAGTCTTCCCTTACCAGACACATTTAATACATGTTTACAATATATATACACATATATAATATACATAATTTTTAGAATTTTTCAAATAAATCTTTGTAATTTTCTCTTCAAAAAGAAATAAAATAATGACACTGAAAGAATATGAGTCAAGTACGCAGAATTCTCACAAAGTCAAATGCTCAGTTTTGCAGCCAAGTTTTCCTCCTTTTCATCATAACCAAAACATTTTATAAAAACTAAATAATCTGTATTATTATTGTAGTCATCTGTTTCATGGTAAAAGTTCTAATCTTATCTAAGGAAATATATTGCATATCATTATCATGAAGTGACATATGTGAATATTCTGAGCAATAAAAGGTATTCCAGGATATTTTAGCAGTACATATAATGTGTTGCAGGCTCAAACAGCACAGGTCAACCTTTTGTTCTAAATAATATACTTGGTTTAAACTCTGAGATCAACTTCAAATGTGGTCCCATCCCCAAATGGCACTCTAAAAACAACATAGTCAAACCTTATGTTGATATCTTTCAGTGACTCCTGCTTACAAAGTGTCAGTTTAAAGGTAAATATTTATTTATCAGTTTCCAGTCTTAACCTAAGGCTGGTATATGAAGAGTTGCACTGAGTTCTTTCCTACTCATATCAGCATCAGAAATCAACTCCAGCAGAAATTCTGCTTTCCATTCCCATCACAGAAAAACACCAACTTCGTGCTTATGAATAGTAATAATTCTGATGATGACACAGAAGGGAATCCACTCACCTTCCTTTAACAAGGGATAAAAAGACTAACAGATTGAATTAAAAGTTATTTGTCAAATCAACAGAGAAGCTCTGAATAGATAAACAAAGCACATCTGTTGAGTAATTACAATAAGCAATCATTCTTCAGGTAACCCAATCAATGGCACATATACCCAGTGAAGTGAACAAGGTAAAAAGTCCCTCAAATGGTGCAGCTGGGAAATATCTCTAGCAGTAGCAGAATCTCTCAAACTCATGGAGCTTTGTATAGTTCTCACCTATTCCACTAAAAGGACTCATACAAAGCATCAGATTTAATCTTCAAACAAAGTATTTCACTGTTATCCTTAATGCCCAGAATGATACCCTTTTTACCAGGAAAAGAAAGAGGAGATGAATGTTTGATAGCTAAAATTGTAGGACAGCTTTGTGATAATTTCTTGTGCCAGATCTCCAAGAATAAACAGCATTAAAATCTGAATAAGTTATATTTGCTACTACAGTATACACAGACTGCATCAGTCCATTGTTAATTGGGATTTAGACTAAAGGCTCAGTTTCTAGCCATATGCTAATACAGTCTTAAAAAAATTATATAAATTTTTTTGCAAACTAAATATTTACTGAGAAACACAGAAGATGTAACAGAAACTTTACTGCATTTTAATTTATGTTAGTAATTTGCCTTCCTGTAATTGCATTTATCTCAGGCTAGCAGCCAGGTGGCTGAGTAACTATCCACTACTGCTCTCTGACAAAGATCTACTTTATTCATACCAAAGGGATGACAAAGTGCCTCTCACATGATCCAGTAATGAGCATGTGAACTGACTTGGAATCACTTTTTCCAGGTGATTTGAGTACATTAAGATTCCTCAATGAGAAGCATCCTAGGAAGTTTCCCTCTTTTCCTACTCCCTGATACAATTAGACCCCTTCTTTCCAGTACTCCATTTTATTAATAGAGAATACGTAGACCTAGTTTCACCCAAGGCCTGCCTGGACGAAAATTCACCCCCTAAATAAAAGCTTTTTTTTTCTTTTTTTTTTTTTTAACTATTTGAAACTGAGAGATTGCAAGCTCTCAGCACCAGCTGAGCTCACAGAAACCAGAACAAACGTCAATTTAGAAAACAGCACCCTGCAAAACTAAACACTTACAAACATTCTCTGAATTATAGGGCAAGATAAAACAACTCATGCCCTCCTCTTCTATTTTGTGCAGCTGGTTAAATATATACAAAGCTAAAGTTGAATGGGAAGCACTCTGTCATACAAACACTTTAGCCAGGGCATCTGCTCCTGCACTGGCAATATAACATTTGGATGGGTGGAATGCCACATCATGAATGGACTCATCAAATTTTTTGCGATGAGCAGTAAATTCTTGGATGCAGGTCTTGCTTTCAAGATTCCACAAGCGAATTGAGCAGTCGTGGCCTAAAGAAAGGGAAAACAGTTTTCTTTATAATTTGTATGCCTGCCACCATTATGAGAAAAAGAAAATAAAATCTGAATGTACTTACTGCCAGACATCAAATACAAGCCATTAGGATCAACAGCTAAACTTGTAACTGCATCTAAGTGAGCTACCATGGAGTGGATCAGTTTTCCTTTGAAAGAAAATATTTATTTAGGTTATTTTCTGCAGTTAACTTGGTTATCTGTATTCACTACTTATGACCCTACCACAGCTGATAAAAACACCAGAAGATCTTGTCCCATGACTGAATCATTAAAATTATACAACAAGTGAGTATTTTAATGTTTACAGTTCCCAAGAACCACAGTAGCAGTATCATCAATGTTTGAGACCTTTACTTTAAGCCACCCTGACACTGCAATCACCGTGCATTTTAAATATCTGCCCCTAAAGCAAATTAAGTGAGTACTCAGGTAAGGTCTTGAATGGGAAGGAAGGCAGGGGCTGAGCATACTAAAAGCAATGAATATAAACTACATGGGAATAGGGGATAATGTTAGTTGTCTCAGAGAGAATTACTATTTTATCACAGCTTATTACAATTACAGCAATGATTTCATGTTAAAAATAAGAAATCATGGGTCGAATGAGGCAGAGCCCTAGGAAGCACTAAAGGAGTGCCAGAGGTTCCTGCTCTCAAGAGCAAAATAATACAGACAACCAATAGAAGAAACATAAACATGAGAACATGAAGATTTTGAAAAAGATGCCTTTTATGTTAAATGTTTATAAACCCCATATATAGGATGTTCTAAAAGAATGGACAGAGAGATGCAAGTTCCTTATCACTTTGCCAACAAAGCTTTAAGTCGGCTGGCAATCTTTAGACTTTATTGGTGATGAGAGATTTCTGCTTTCAGAGGCTATCCAATTCTTGACATCCCTCAGCATTTGTGTGAATAATATTGATCATAACAAAACTGGGAATTTGATTTGTATTATACAAATGCTACGGCTAAGACCTGCTGGAAAGATGCGTACCTGTATTGTTGTCGTAGAATTTGATGTGTCTGTCTTCATGAGCAGTGATACTAATTGGAAGAGTTGGATGGCTGATGACTCTGTTTATCTGACAGGAAGAACTGACTGCAAAGAAAAAACCCAAACACGTCAGTATATGTAAATTGCTAAGTTCTTTGAGAAATTGCTAATAAGAAATAAATATGTAATCAATCTAATTTGCAAAATACTTCTTACATATATATCCTGGAAACTCACAGCTAGCACCTTATTTTATGCACTTTTCTCTAAAATACTTTCCAAACTACACAGGACAGAGACATACATAAAACACACGTATGCCAAATAAGGTCTAACTTTTGGACATGGTTTTAGATAGGCACATCAGGCAAAAATGTGAAACCAAAAACTGAGTGAAAACACCTCATTCACACACATTCCTCCTCTTGTCAAGTCAAACTTTCTTCATAACATACAGGACAGGAAAATAAACACTGCAAGCAGTATGTTTGAAGCAAACAAAATCTACCTCTTATTATCTGATACATATGTAGTGAAATAATTATTAAAATAAAGGATGCTAGACTATTCATAGGACAGCCAATTTCCTCGCCTTCAGTAATTCTGAAATAGCACGTACATATGTAGATATATATACACGCACAGAGAAAAAAAGTACAGGAATTTTCTGGTTAGAAATCCAGGCGTTGCTGAGATGCACACATTAATAATGCAAGAGGGGTCTTAAGAGGCATAGAATATGACAAAACCCACAAATAGTCATTACACAGAACCTCAAATTACAGACACTGCCTTTCACATTGACTGTTTTTAGCTAAACTGCTTCTAAAGAACATTCCCATCATTTAATCAAAATTCTTACTAAAATAAACAAAATAAAATACTACTGAAGGCTCACTTGCTATTAAAATGGTATTAAAAGATTTCATTTTATAACTTTCTATAAAAATCTGAACCATAAAGCAATGTCTGCATCCATAGGACACTTAGAAATTGTGAAAGTATAAATTAAAGAAAAAAACTCCACATTCATATTAACAAAGTCCCCTAAAATTACTAAAAGCACATGAACCTTCATCACAGCCAGCCATCCTCACAGTTGGAAATGCCAAGCACAGGCTTATACTGAGCAGCAGAGTCCCTAAGTTGTGTGCTGGGGCATTTCAGGTGACATTTTCCTCTTGTCTAGTTCTTGTAGAAATAATAATTTATTTCTTTAAAATACATGTAAGCTTTATAGTACTGTTACATAACTAAAGATACTAAACAGGGACTGCTGGTTGCCATACCAGTGTCTCATTTTCCTACAGGAACATTATGGAATTACAGCAAGAAGGAGGTGAAAAAAATAGAAAGGAGAAGGGGAGGGAAGAAGAAAGGTGGCTTCCACTGAATTGCACTAACTAATATAGAACTGCTTTTTTAGACAGGAACAAAGATGTGGGTTAAAAGAAGAAATCTTTTTTACAGCACAGTAAGGAATAACCTAAAGAAGAGATATGGCACTTTCCATTTGCTCTTATGACAGTCATTTAAATATTTTAAAACACACAAGCAAAGCCAACAAGAATGGCTTAGTCCTTTCAAAAATATAATTAAATTGCAGAATTCAGTGATATAAAACCCAAAGGGCAGGGGAAGAAGTATCAAAATTTTAAAAGACTCAATGTTTTACCACTGTGGCCTGAATATGAAACCCTATGCTTCAGCTCATTCTGGTTTCCTTTGTAAAGTTAGGGTAAAATAATTTACTGATAGCAGGTTCTTCACAGTATCCTCTGAAACTTCTAATATTGGTCACTGCAATGATCCAAGGCATTATATGGGACTTTGTGAATTAATACTCTTTCACTGGAGCTTTGCTTTCCTCCTACAGTGAAAATTACAACTAAAGCCCAAGTCCAAATGAGCCAAAAGTACAATAAAGCTTAGAAGATGGACATCTCTGAGGAAAAATAAAAAAGAATTGACACAAGCTCCCAATTTTTAAATAAATTTAACATTAAATTTTCCTGATATTGCCTCTATTTTGCAATTTTGGACTGAAAAGAAAATGGATATATTGAATCTGCAAAGATCACAAAGTTGTATTCAAGAAACTTGTGCTTTTTCTTGTGCTACTATTCCTTGAAGAGGAATTCAGAGTGTGAGCTTGTTTCTTCTGTCTTATTTCAAAAGTCTACCCACTGTTCTGCCACTTCAATACCCATGAGGTCTGTTGTAGTAGTAACAATTTACTGTTATATCTCAGAACATAGCCTGTAACATAATTCATCTTATAATTTCTCATGACACTGCCTGATTCTTTGGAAACACTGAAAAGACTATCAACAGTATCAATCTTAAGCAAGTTTTTTTTTTCCTTTGGTTTGTTTGGGGCTTTTGATACATACTATTATCCACACTGGACTCCAGGGTAAGAATTCGTTGCCTTGTCTCCATGTTAAAAATGCTAGTGTGTCCACTGTTAAATGATGCTACCATGAGGCTTGGGTCACTGCTCACAAGGTCTACTGATGAAGGGATTCCCATTTCTAGAAAACAACGTAGAGAAGATGTAGTTGGTATAAAGAAAATAGAACAAAAATTAAACAAAAAAATCCTTACAAAAAAGTAAGCACTTCAACATCAAAAGGACCACTACTATGAAAGGAAATGTTGCATTCTAAAATATAAATTATGTCAATCTAAATAGCTTTCCCTGTATGATAATTATATGAATCCTATTTTTTTTGACATGTGCATCAACAACATTCTTTACTAAGATGCTGTATCTGGAACTGTAGCTGTGCAGAAATCTACTTAGAAATTAAGAAAGCAAGAACTCCCTGACCCCTTTTCCTTCCTTTAACTGTAACAGCAATTCTCAAAAAACTCCACCAAACTCCACTGCTTCAAGTAAAAGGATATGAAATTGAAGTGGTACAACAACTGACATGACAGATGATTAACATTGTTATAATTAACTTAGACAAAATCAGAGCTTAAAAAAACACCAAAGTTCTCCAGATGCAGATTTTACACACTGGAACTGTCATCATGTAAAGTTATATAAACACATTATAAACTTGTGTTTCAAAGGTCCTGCCTATTGTGGTATATATTTGATCTCCTTATACTGCAGCTATATGCACACTACAGGACAGAAGGTCAAATCAGCAAAGCTTGGGCATAGGATATATCCCTTAGGATTTTTCTCCTCAAATGTCCTGTTCACCACCTGCTATGTGCAAGAACAACACCAGTTGCAACAGATGCCAGGAGGAGGAGGAAAAGATAGAGAGTGAGAAACTGAATTTTAAGCAACCTAATGTTGGATCATAGATTCAGATAACACAGGAATACCATCACATCCCTGTAAACTCTCTAAAGATTCCTGGGAGAAATGTCTTTCTGAGACACAGGACCTCAGGAATATTTCTCAGGAATAGAGGTAGTTATCTACAAGTACTCAAAAAAAAAATCAAAAAAGATTGGTGTGAGAAGAAAACACACTGTTTCTCAAGTGACTTTTTCTACCACTGCCATGCATGCTTATCTGCAGCTTCCTGCTAAGCCTACAATGGTTAATCTAAAGGACTAGAATAATGAGTGATGGATATTTTAGGGAGTTTGTTCAGGGTTATCAATAAGCCATAGGAAAACTGAGTTTTCAGCCTTTGGATTTCACAACTGGGCTTCAATCCAATTTAGAATACAAAAAAAGCCCTAATACTATCTCTGTGAGGCAAAGCTACCCCTTCTCCCTTAGTTTAATCATTAAAAACAAAACAACTCACAGACAGTAACAAACCCCAAAACTCTACCAGGAAGTTTTCAAAGCAGGCAGACAGGCAAGCTGGCAATAAGAAGCCTGCATATCTTTAGAAACATAGCTCTGCCAAAAAAAAAAAAAAAACCCCATGGAATGTTTCTATTTTGCTCAGTCTGTTTTAACTAACAAGCAATGGCATATCTGACCAGCTTTACATGGTAATTTGACATGTCTGTTCACCTGTGACAAGGTTTATTTTGCCTCAAAGTTTTTTCTTAAGAGACAAGGAACTGTCTCAGCTCATGGGCTGTCTTTAATGACTATCAGCTCTAAGAGAGTTTGGCAGTGTCAATGGGCTTGTTCTGGAGAACTCTGACTCAGACAGACAGCAACTTCCAGAAATCAGATTCTAACTAGTGGGATTTTCACTTGTGCATGACATTTCAGTAACTAACTCCAAAGCAGTATTCTTTTTCAACTAGCAGTGTCTAGAATCACTAGGTTATTGTTATTTAGTTAATGTGCAAACGCAGAAATTCAATTGGAATCTCTGTGTTAGAGGCACAAGGAACAAATCTGGAAGGTACAATGACACTGGCCTGAGATGAATACTGGTTACTCCAAACTTCCACTGGGGGAAGAAAGGGCTTTTTACTCTGGACAAACCAAAAGCAAGGGCCTAGTGGAAATTCAAGTCTAAATGTGAATTACGAGTTAATACATTATCCTCCATGGTGCTAGTAACATCAGCAGATCATCTGCAGCAGTTGGCTTTTAGATGTATCTAACTGTCCCCCTGCACACAGGTGTATATTCAGGTAATGTCAAAGACTGGTCACAAAATTTACTCTTCCCAAAAACATTCATAAAGATCCAAAACTCAGAAAGAAGTGCAAGAAGTATTTCTATTCAGTAGCCAAAATTACATCAGTCTCAACAGTGATGCCCAAGAATTTCAGGGTAGGGTGATTTTCCATACCTTGATTATCATTAAATATATTGAGAGCTGGAGCAATTTCTGTAGCTTTCCATAAACGTATAGTGCCGTCTGCTGAACAGGACAGCAAACGCTGGTGAGCTCCACTGTAAACCAGACCCCACACTGCATCAGTATGGCCTACAAAAGCACCTCTTAGAACAGAAGGATCTGTGAATGAAACACAACAAAACACATGTCAAAACAAAATGTGAATTAAGTCAATACCTGTTATCTTAGCTGTATTTAGGCACCAACCTTTGGAAGATAATCCATAAAAAACCCCAAGATCAATCATGTCATGTCAATATAGAAGCCTCAATTATTCTAGCATTAAAATGTTTGAATTACAGCAGCATATGTGACATTCTATTACCCAGCTTGAAACTAATGGAACAAAACAATGCTTCAGCAGAAGGCACAGTATTGACTTTGCAAAACACACTTCATTGTTAAAATTCACTTTCAAACAGTCATTAATGCCACAGCAGTCCCTTTTATGCAGAAGTTAGGTATGAGGCCAACTGCATCTGAAGCTACCAGAAGTGAAAAATAAATCATAAAATCCAGGCACAAGGCTGACATCCACTCAGATCTGGAAAATTTTACCAAACTGGGCCTTTTTAGCTGTTTCTAGCCAACATTAACAGCTTTGCTCTCAGATTACAAAACCTTCTAATCTCAACTCCACAGAACTTTCTCAACTCCAAAGAACACTAAAATACACATTTTCTGTACTTGCCAAACTATCAGGTTTAGTCCTGTACTTTTAAAACCTGTACTTTACACTAGCTGTTTCTCAAAACTGTGATGAGATCAAGGTCTTTTTTGAGAAAATGGCGTTTTAACTTGCCATCAAGCAGCATCAGCATTAAAATGAAAGGTTACTTTAAGTAATTGAAGATAACATTCAATTTGCTCTTCTAAACTTTCCCAGAAGCATTATCTACATATGACACTATTTTAGGGACACAACATTACTGTCACTAAACTTATTTCACTGCTGCGTGTGACAGCAACGCACCGTAAGAGTCATAGGGGTCGATGTTTGGGTTGGTTGTGTTCCAGCCATGGATGAGGCCATCTGTTCCCCCACTGTAGCACTGCTCACCATTACTGCTCATCACCACACAGAGCACTGGTCCACTGGAAGAAAGCCCCAAAGAAATGCTGACTATTAACATTTTCATTACATGAAATGCAATGACAATTTTCAGAATCCTCAAATTTCCATGTTAGATGCACTTCACTTGCTGCACATATTGCAACAAAAATTCTGCATAATGAAATCATATGCTACAAGACTTCCCCAAAAAATGCCCTCCACAATATCTGGTAACACTACTACAATCAGGACAATTAATCATTATGCACACGAAATGTGAGAAATATCACAATTTAAACTCTAGGATTTTATATTTCACATAAACAGTTTTTTTCTCTTTTCAAAAGATTGAAGGCTCTTTCATGAAATTATCTCAGTAGATTTAAATTCATTGCATTCATTCTTCTTCAGTTTCATTCCACATATGCAAGTATGTGGCAAAAAGGCAAAAGCTGCAATGATGAACAGAACACCTAATCAAATTTGAACTGTATCATTTGTAGGTTTTTCATTTTAAAACGGTGGTGTATCTGACTTCAGACATAAGTAACTATGCAGGAAGGAGAAGAACATATGCAGATATTCTACACAACATAGGAACTTAAAGCATCACATGAAATCAGTAGCTGATAAGGTGGAAATTACTTTTTTTTAAAGTTTTGTTTCTGTTTAAAAATCATATCTTTCTCAAAATATGACAGTATTTCTCAGGAAATACTTACTTATGTGCTCGGAAGGTATATATTGGCTCTACATCAAGAGAAGCACTCCTAAGTGAAGTATGAAAAAAATGTTAATGTGTATACCATTTATGCAATACTTTACAAAAATGTGCCAGAATCACTAAATTCTTTAATTCCCTGCTACATCTTTGCAGTGTTTCTCCCACAACTTCCTCTCCCAACATGATTTTTCACGTGTCTAGGAACTGTGTGCAGTCTTTCAAAGTATGAAAGGATTTGTCCTTTTTGTCTTTTGTTTAAAGACGTTCAAGGTCCTTCACAGACCCACCAAACAGGCAGGTAGTTACATCAGTGGAGCAGAAGGAGTGGAGAGACATCAGCATCACACAGAATGTATCATTCATTGTTCCCACTGGAGCAAAGGAGTTTTGGACTCATAGTTTTTCTATTAACACTGAAGTGCTTCAAAATTTGCTGCTCTGGACTTTATCAATCCAAGGGAGGACTCTGTGTTATGTCCAGTTCTCCTCAAAGGTGTGACGTACCCTCTTAACCACATCAGCCCTGCTACAAATTTCCTCTCATTTCTGCAAATTCCCAGCAATTCGCAAGAGACAGTGGAACAAAGGAACCTGGAACATCTCAGAGTTTAAAGCTGTATACATGTATATGCATGTATATGTATACATACATATGCATACATATATAAATGCATCCTATACATTTATATACACATACAAGCACACTAACAGGCCGCATCCAAATATTTTCACTAGTAAATTAATTTGTCATGTTATCTACAAGGAAAATATTAAAAAGTGAATGGTTTTCCTCTTCACAAACAAAACACATTCACAAACACACATGGATTTTTTCTGGCATTCTTTAGGCATCTCCACCCTTCCCTGAGAGTTTGTTTTCCTGCTCTTATATTCAGGGAACACTTTCCATTTAACTGCAAGGGCAGTTAAATAAATTTAACATTAAATTTTCCTGAAATAGTATCTAGGTTTGGGGTTTTTTTCCTTCACAAATTAGAATTGTTTTTGAAGAAAAGAAAGAAAAAATCTTACTTTTTTGCTGGGGCTGTTTTTTGTAAATTCCACATTTTTAATGTATGGTCCTCTGAAGCTGTTATTAAGACTGGTTCAACCGGATGAAAAGCGAGACCTCTTATTCCATCAAAATGACTTCTTAACGTAAATTTGGGGTTCCATGTCTTTCTCAATGCATCCTTATTGTTGGCTATCTAATAAAAAAAAATGCCAAACTTGTAATTAAGCTGGAAGGCACAATAAAAGGAAAAAATCAAAAATTTAGTTTGGCATTTTCAGAAGACATCAAATTACCTCACCCACTTTTCACAATAACCTGCTCTCAAACAACAGTCCACTTAACACTAACTAAACACTTCAAAAACCAAGGTAGATGTATTCCATACAACTAATGTCACACCCACAGTAATAAATTCTATGCAAATCTGAAATACTCTCATGTCTGTAAAATTACACACTTTAAAAGCACTGATACTTCAATGAACTCAGTAGAGTATTTGAAATTTGATCTACACCTACTGGCTCGTTCACTTACAGAGGTGGGCTTGACTCACCAAGGTGCAGTCCCTGAATATCCAAAGTACTACTGACATAGCACCTCTAAAGCAAAGATCTGAGAGAAACACAGAAGTCTCTAGAAGCACAGAAAGGAACACAACCACAACCTAACTTACCCAGCTAAAGCAACGCAAGCTCTGTAATAATGCATGACAGGTAAAGTTTGCCAGAATAGGAAAAAAAAAGGCAAAAAGGACTTGGCTACACACTAAGAATCTAACTGGCAGGCAATAAGGTATCGTGTACACAGACACAGTTATTTGGCAATAAATGCATTTTTGAAGATCCAAAGAGAAAGCCTTTTAAAAAAAAAAGTTACTTCAATATTGCTCCTCTGAGCAAATATTGACACAAAATACTGAACAGACTTTCTCACTGTCAGTCAACAACGCCATGAGTTATATTTCCATTTTCATAACCACTGCTGACAGTGGTTATGGAAAACCAAAAAAACCAAACAATTGTACTGATGTTTATTTACCATGTTGAAATCTACAAATAATTCCAAATAATTTATATCTTTAACTGCAAAGACAAGACAACTGTCTTGAGACACTTCAAGAAACATTGTATTTTGGGGACTGGGGGTGAAAGAGGAGGTTTAAGAACAGAAGGGGTTTTTCCTAAGGTTTGTTACGTCTGGATTTAATAATAAAAATATACACAATTTAAAATACTCTATAGATTTTAAACAAGGAGAAAGGAGCCATAAGAAACAGCAGGTTTAGTCTCATCATATTTCTTAGTAATGACATATTGCCTTGCTCAGGGAGACAAGTCAGTTTCTTTGCCAGTTTACCAAGCCAATTTGGCTCAGTGAAGGAACAGACAAATGCTCGAGCTGGTACAAGGATGGGGCAGGACTGCACAGTTAGCAGCTCTGGCAGGTTTTCTGAAGACTGGCCAAGAAAGTCTCAGCAAAAAGGGTACAAAATGTACATATATCTGGAGAGGAACTAAGTTGCCTCAACATAAACACCTAATGCCAATTAGTTGATGGGGGGAACCCGCCTGCCCTCCAGCTGCTATACCAGCACCACAGGTTCTGTGCCACATCTGCAAAAGCCACAAAGACACCTCATACGGTCTAACAGTGAATTCCAGTCCTGGCAGGATAATATTCTCCATTTGCTTGTCTTTCATTCAAAAATGTCCTTCCAAAAGGAGTCCAAGATGGGTAGTTTATAAACTGGGAAGTAGATGGAGGGCAGTCCCAGCCAGCAGACCAGCAGCAGAGGTGGAAACAGATTCTAGCCCTGACACATCACCCACCCCACTGCACCACATCACTCTGCCCTCCAGTCTCACAAGCTGTGAGGCTGGTTATTCAGCTGTGAGCAGACAACCTCCTTCTGTCTCTCCCCACCAAAGTACAACAGCGAGGTAACCTGAGGCCTGAAAAGCAATTTGGGGAGATGTCACACTGCTACAAACAACCCCAAAATTAGCAGCTGATCTGGATTTGCCACTTATACTAATATTTGTGTCTATAGAAAATTGAAAAGTAATTGAAAACAAACTGAAAACAAAACCAGCAATGATGTGCAATTACAGGCACTTCTCTTGTTCAAAGTTGTAAGAAATCAAACAAGGGCCTAACTGCGAGGTCCAAAACCTCCAAATCAGTACTCAGCATTAAATGCAATGATTTTGTAGTTCAGTTACTCTTATCGAAATTCCATTTTAATTTTATGAAGACACTTAATCTATCCAGAAGACTAGGGAAAAAAACAGAGCCAACCAAAGTGAACATTTGTCAAGAATGTGTAAAGGAAGGAAAAAGAAAAGGCAACTTAAGTGTATTGGCTAACAATCTGGAAAATTTAATCTTGTTAGATACTCTAAAAATCTATCTACAAAAGAAAAAAATTGTCTTTTAAGTAATAAATCCATAATCTCCATTACCAAGTGAAAACCATTCTTCAATTTACAGTCAAAGCCAGAAGGTAAAAAACTGAAACCATGAAATGAGGTATGTTAATGTTGCCATTTTTTAGAAGAAAAGAATCCGGCAAAAATGTCAGTGGGATGAAAGGGACTGAAAATGGGAAAAGTGTCAGCCACTCTTGAAAGCAAATATATTTAAAGACTGATTCACGTGATCTTTCAACTTAATTCTCCATACGATTCAAAACTGACATTAAAAATAACATACTAAACTTTCACAAATCATACCTGATTCACATTGGCAGGCAGATGTATGAAATAGTCCAGAATAGAAACATTGTATTATCTGTAAGCTAAACTCGCAATGAAACTTGAAATAGAAATACCAGCCTTTCATTTTGCTTCAATAAAGTGCACAGTAATCAAAGCAAATAGTTTTGTAAATATTTTTTTTAGTTGTCAGCACTAGAAAAAGGTAAGAGTCGAGGTAACCATGACTATGAATTCCTGATCACAGGACTTCACACAAGCATTGGACAAATGAACAAATAGAAGTTAGTATTCTCTACCATGCAGGAAAGGATTAGAGTGGATAAAGAAGTGCTACTCCATAAATGAAAGTTGTTAGTTCAGGATACAGAGACATGAACAAACACAACAGTTTTATGGACACTTGCACAATGAAGTCAAGCAATGTAAGCATCTTGTACAGATGGGTTAGGTTTGTCATGTTCTCTGAATTTAAAATCCAGCCTAGGATTCTTAGGAGTACCTGTAACAGAAATTCATTTGTACATTACCGTACCCCTTTTTGAAGACATAGTTAGGGACAATTAGTAAAAACATTAAGAACTGAGCCCAAATTACGTGATAATACTAAAATACTAAATTTTAGCAGAAATGCTCTGCATGCACTGTAATATTGATGATTCATAACATACCACATGTTCAGAAACTTGCAACAGAGGTAGGGCACATCTCTGCAGTGGCACTCTCAAAACATGTGTAAGGTTTTACTATGTATTTCATTGCTTTACAAGTACATGCAGAGGTAGAACTTCAAAGTAAGGAACTGCATCTTATTTCTGAAGTCTCAGACTTCATTTGGGATGGTAAAATCCCAGATAATGATTATTTAAGAGTCAGATTTACTGAAGGGTAGGATTCTTCCCCAACACAGTATTAAAAATTATCTCTGAAATCCCTCAACCTTGACACAGCTGGGCAATGCAACAGCAAGATTAATCTGAAGCTGACAGATCACACAAGAGCAGATGATTAAATTAATACCTGAAGCATCTTTTCCCAAGAAATCAGAAATACAGCAAAAAATTGCATACAACTGAAAAGATGCAATTTTAAGACAGATTTTTTTCATAAACAGTGCAAGAAAAATAAGGCCACACACATAGCCACAGAAGTGCTGGCCACAAAACCCTCCTAAGAGTTCTGGTCCAGTTTCCTGTTTGAAATGAAACTCTTGCCCACACCAGGTAATGTAAACCACAGCTCTGTCCCAGCCAAGTCTTGAATATCTCTCAGGAGAGGGATTCCACTGTTTCTCTGAGCAAGCTGTTTCAGTATCACCTACTGCATAACTTTCTCCCCCAGTGTCTTACCTGAACCTCCCAAGCAGTAATTTGCTGTTGTCTTCTCCTGTCTTAATGCCTGGTGCTATGGAGAAGCTTGGCTCTGTCATCCTTACAAGCACCCTTCTAATACCTGCAGGCTGCTATTCAAGCACTCCTCAGTCTCCTAACAGCTGAGCGAGACTAGCTCCCTTAACACCTACTCATCAGTCAGAAGCTGCTAGACTCCCTTCAATTTCTCTACAACCCCTTTGAAGTGGAGTGGCCCAAAACTGCATACAGCCCATGTAAAAGGGACATAAACGTTTTTCAATCTGCTGGCCATGATACTCCTAATTTTGCTCAGTCACTGAGGCTACACATACCAGACAGTTACTGTACCACTATCACTAATTTACTTTCAACTACATGCATGACATGGCTGGCAAATAAGAGGAGAGGGGCTTGCAGAGAGCTTGAATGCTGCTGTGTATGGGAAGGCCAGCTTTGTCAAGTAAAACACTGTGCCATCCTCTGGCAGCATAATTTTAACTGGAGAATGTTTTCTACTGAGTCTACACACAAGTAACTTGCATCTGCCTTCAACATGACAGAAGGACGTTGAGTTACCATTAATAACCACTTACATCATAAGTCAGCGAATCTGCCTCATTTGCTACAGTAAGGCCTGCCAGTTCTCCAAGACCCAGTTCATTTTCAAGGGCTTCATCTGTTCCCATAATGAAAGATTTCCCTGAGGACGGAGGGAATGTTAAAGCTTCCACTGCAAAAAAACAAAACAAACAAACAAAAAAAATCCTGAAACATTGGTTTCTACTACACTGTACAATAAAAGCACATTTTCCACTTTCAGAATGCTATATGTCTCTCAAGTAGCTGAGGGCAAAAAGGTACACAGAGATGCATAGAAAAACAGCTATTCTAAAGATAATCACTGTACTTACCAATAAACAGCACCCTCTGAACACACCTACACTTGAGGTGTGTGTGACTCCAGACAGTAAATGGAGCCAGCCACAGGCAGCAAGGGTGTGCTACCATTCATCCATATATAATGCCCAAGGAACATAGAAAATACCTTCCCCAACTCAGCTACAAACTATGCAAACAGGTGCTGAAGAAGCAACAAAACCAGCTGCGGATAAAAACAGCTGTGGGAGCAGCCCAAATAAAAGCCCTTTAAGCCCTGCTCTCTGATTAGGTCTCTTAGTTATTACCTTTTCATCACAAACATCTTTTACCTTCTTCACCGCTAAGTCTACACTACTGTTCTCTTAGCCTGTCTTTTGAACTCACAATGCAATATTTCACTCTACACACAATACATACAGGACATTGAATTTGAAAATTTAGTGGAATAAAAAAATGTGTGCCCAAAATATCATGGTGCCTCAGCTTTATAAAGAAATACACAGCTAATAGTAATACCAAACACAGACTGGTAACCATCAGCTGTCCTTTTTTGTGAGAATCCATTTGAGTCTCTGAATTAAAAAACACACCACTGAAAGGACATGAAAATAGAGCTCTGCTAATATAGCTCTCAGTACATGTGAGAAAATTTAGAAAGGGAACATTCAACAAAAAATTCTTCCACTTCTCAAAGCGTTGCTAAGTTACCCCCTTCTTTCATAGAGAAAATCACTGAGCATGGAGGAAGCAGAACTACTGAGATCTTTGGTAACTATTCCACACACCAGGGCTTTTTATGCATCTTAATTATAACTTGGCCGACCTACTTTTTCACTCTCATTGAGAGACTGCTAAGTGGAACTCATGCTTTGCACATTTTTCAAAACACATATTTACCATTTTAATAGAGCACATGATATCACAGAATCATAGAATGGTTTGGGTTGGAATGGACCTTACAGATCATCATGTTCCAGCCCCCTGTCATGGGCAGGGATGCCTTCCACTTGATGGGATCGTTTAAAGCACCATCCAACTTGGCATTGAACACTTCCAGCGACAGGGCATGCTCAGCTTCTCTGGACAACCTGTTCAGTGTCTCACTACCTTCACAGTAAAGAATTTCTTCCTAATATCCAATCTACACCCTCCCTCTTTTCAGTCAGAAACCATTCACCCTTGTACTGTCACTACACGCCCATGTAAGAAGTCCCTCTCCAGCTCTTTTGCAGGCTACCTTTAGGTACTGGAAGGCTGCTATATTTGACAAATTAATATAGCCTCATATACTATTAAGTTATTATGCTCTATATTATAGCAATTCAAATATTGAATCAAATAGATGACTTAGCGTTTTTCAGACATAATTAGTAGCGCTTTATTACAAAGATGCATGTGTGGCTCTCCATACTTGGACTAGCCCCTATGAGAATTTTTCTTAATTTTTGGAACACAGTATGGAAATTAATACATCGGCAAGCTGCAAGTTGTTCTGTATGATTCACTACACAATCACCACATGCTTTTGAAAGCTATGGTAAGGCATCTGTGTTCACCTCCAGAGCCTCTATCTTTGCACTTGGGAAAGAAGGACATGCTTGTGTGTGTGTATGTATACACATGTGCATTTAAAATTATGTCAATGGAGAAAAAAATTATGCATTTATGGTACACACTTGTCTGCCAGGCTTGAGCACAAACAAAAGTAAGTGATTTAAGATGGTCATATTACAAAGCCACTAAGTGCCAAATTATTTTTTTTCCATCATGCTGAAAGGTATTCAGCCCAGACTTGAACTTAGGTAGGTGTCTTGACCTTACTAATTGTGACCATAATGGAGGAATGGGAATCATTTATCACACTTGAAACTTGCAATACTGAATCAGAATTTGTAAAGTGCTTGGAAAGTTTTAGAGAATAATCCTTAAGAAGTAACTATAAACATCCACCCTCTACGACGGGGTATGCACTCTTTTAATATTTACCTTCATCCGTCCTGTTTATCTCATGTTCAATGAGCCTCGAGCTACTGGGCCTAGAAGAAGGTGCAACAGATGGCTGTAATGAAGGGAGATCATCAACATCTCTCAAGTTTGCAAGCATATCTTGCAGCTTTGACCTGTTGGGCCCTAACCAGAAAAAACCAAAAAATTAAAGGGTTTAGGCATAGTTCACGATGACACTGCTTATGTCAGATATGCTACAGCAGCACATGCAACAATGGATCCTACCTTGCATCATGACATTACCACAGAAAAACTAATGAGCACTTATTTCAGCAGTAACTAATCATCCAGCATGAAATGAATTTCGAGAAGAAAGTGATAGAAGCAACTGAGAATTGTGAACGCACAATTTTCCCCACATGTATGAACTCATAGCGCTACTTGTATGGGATGCTGAAGGAATGCCGCCAACTGAGCCACACTTTAGATTATTAGAATATTTACTTTGCTAAAACAACATCTGTGAATATTTTAGAATTTGTGCATCAGGTACTTTGTGCAGCATATTCTTATGACAACATAATAATTTAAATTTATTTGTGCAGTAGTGTAGTATCGTGAACTATATAATCCAAAAAGTTATATTAAAATAAAAATGCAACTGGATTCACTGGCCTACTTCCTGAAGCTACATATGGTGAAGACCCATGCCCTCCTTGACACTTACCTGTGCTTTGCTCCATCATTTTCCCACATCCCTGTTTTGACTGTTTTATATAGGATTGAGGCTGAAACATATCTTCGGTAGTTTTTCCTGTTGTAAGTTTAATTAAGAATGGGAAAATGTCTTACCCATAGTCCATTATGTTTTTTCCTAGACCAGTAAATAATACAGCTATTTTTAAGCACCTTTAACACAGTAGTGTACTCTAATATATGTATTCTCTCATAAAACCATTCTATGATTCTATTCTCTTATTACTTCATAGGAATGTTTACTACAGCCTTGCAAAATCATGAGTTTACTAATGCAGTTGCAAACACTACTTCGACCACCCTAACCATAATGACTGATAATAAACTAAATTGTATTTAACTTGTCTGTCACCAAAACATTACTCAATCCAGAAAACCACTAAGAAGGATTTTGCAAGATTGCTTTACTATAATATCTGCTTTATAAAAACAGTATTTTACTTAGTAGCAGTTCAGTGGCTAAGCACTATATATGATGAAATTAAAGTCATAGAAACAAACTTTGTAAAATTTAATGGTTTTTAGTCCCTTTTTTTCCAGACAGTCTCCCTCACATTCTTCTTCACTATCTGCAATATTATGAATAACTGAAAACAGGCTCTGATTCTTCCTGATTTTTCTGCATTGATGCCCCTCCAATGATGGTTTGTGTATGGAAAGATGCTTAATTTCACTGCTACAGTAAACCACTTTGTCTCCCAAGATCAAACCAATCAAATCAATCCAAAAGGTACTGAGCAGCAGTTATCTTCATGAAGGAGCACTGGATGTCCAAGTGCTGCTCTTACATTGTGATTTTTTATCATAATGATATAAAACATATTCCAATAATGTCTATGTCTGTATTAACAATTAAGTTTTATCATCAAAAATAAAAAGACAACAGCTATTCAAGAACAGAATTTCAACACTTGTATCAAATAATTCCTGCTAAACTAACCTTATAGATATTTACTGTAAACTACATAACATGTCTGTATATTTTAAAAATAACAGACAGGTTACAAAAATCACTTTCAGTGTAATCATACATTGGCATGCCCTATCTATCTTAACCATAAAGAAATTTAGAATCAATTTTGTTAAACATGAACACTTTAGTTAGCCAGCTCAGCTTCTTGTGAGACTTGCAAATAACTTCCAGTAAATCAAATTATTCCAAAGATGACAAAAATATCACTTGAGAAATTTAAAGCATAGTAATTATTTACTGGGGTTTTTTTTAATTTGGAAAAAAAAGAGAGGTTTAGTTTTTGTATTTCATAACATAATTTCAGCCACACAGCCAACTGCTGAGCAGCAGCTAATGAGAATATCAACACAAAAAGTAATAAAACAAGTCAGCCTCAATGATGTGAGTGTCTGACATATTTGCATTATTATGCATATCTCTTGGGAAGTGAGAATTTTCTTGGTATTCATAAGCATCTTCCCACAAAGGGAGAAACATCTCTGAAATTTCTTACCAGGCTACATGCAATATTATTAACATACATCTTTCACACATGAATTTTCAAATATGGCTAGGTATTTGAAACACAGCCATGGATACAGTGTTTCATTTTAAACTCTCCGAGTTCAGAAATTTTTATGGCTTACCTATCAAAACCCATTGATTTTATAAAACATATCTATATTTCAAGAAATGTAACAAAAAAAATACAGGGCTAGAAACTGTATTTCAGATACTGTTCACAGTTTTTTGTTTTGGATAACAATACTCAACTTTTTTAAAGGCTAGTCCCAGAGTATGAAAGTCAGTAAATAAACCCTGTGATTTACAAATAAACTGATGGTCATAGTTGCTTCCTATTTCGAGCCCTGCATAACAAATTATGATGACAGCATGACTTTCATGTTGTGAATGTCAAATATAAACAGGGGTAGAAATTAACCTGTTTTCTCCCACTGTCATCTAATAGGATACTCAACAGAGTTTCCAGTTTGGTTTCTTTCTTTATTTATTTATATATGAGACTTTAACTCTTCCTGTGAAACTGGCATGTTTCCAGCTAAGAAAGGGTTCTGAAGTCTTCTGTATTAAAGTGTGAAGTATTAAAACAATGCCTTTTACAATTTAAATATCTGAATAACAAAAGTACAAAGCATGCTCAAAGCAAGAATTTTTAACTAACCCAACACTTGGTTGGAAGAAGTTATATCTAATCCAACTATTTATCAGGTAACTTGATCATCTGTCATTAATTTCAACCCCTGAGAACTGGTGAACAGGAAAGCAGTCAGGAGCAGCAAAGTAAAAGAGTAAGTAATTTTAGGAAAACATTGAAAGAGAGATAGAATTAAGGGTGTGAAAGATGTGAGATTTATGATTTTAAGGTGCAATGTTTTCCACTTACTCTTCACCCCCTTTTTCCCCTTGCGCTCCTTTTTGTATTGTTCCTTGAGTTTGGTTATAACTCCCTGGTCGACATTCCAGGCTTCAGGCATGAGACACTGGTCTTCCTTTTCTAAACAAAGTGAAACAAATGAAACATCCTTTTTCAATAATGTCACCAAGTGATCTCCACTGAAGGAGGCAACAGCTGCTGTCAACGGCATTTGTCTTTTATTTTAAACAGACAGAAATAGCACCAAGCTTGTGAAAGCTGTAAAACTGCTACTCACATTCGACTTCTGTTTGCTCAAAATGTTCTTAATAAAAAATTGAGATGAAATTTCACGTGTTTAATTCCCATAACCAAGCATATAGCTGTCCATAAATGTGAGCGACATTTACTTTACAATAAATCAGGATGTATTTTTCAGCTTTTTCTTTCCTCCAAGGAAAGAATTACTGTATCAAGAAGAAAGAGCTATGTTACTTGTCAACATAACTTTACAACTCAAATGCTGTGTTACTGCATTTCAAATTCTCATTTTATTGTCTTTGTGCTATGTTGGCATTTACACAAAGCAGTAGCACATTTAAATCATTTTGGAACACAATATTCATGTCATCACGGTTTAAATAAACCCTTAGAGCACTAAAGCCATGAAATCTCACAAATAGGTGAAGGCCTGAGGTTGTAATCTTTGGAAAAAAAAGTCCAAAACATTTCAGCGTACCTAATGAAAAAAAATCCCCACATTTTGCTTTGGGTTTGTTTTTTTTCTTAAACATCTCCCTCAAATTGCTTCCTCTTTGTCATGATTTAGAATAGAAGTATCCACAGTATTTGGAGATTTTGAACAAAACATGTTACGTGAGTTCAAATCCCCCAAGTAATTTTTCCATATATGGAGGCTGTCCTGAGGCAGCTTAGAAAAATAATTTGCGCGAGGAGGGGAGGTAATACAGCTTTTCCTCATATATATTCTCATGACCATTACAACTCCAAAACCTTTGAAATGCATTATCTTTTTGCTTTGTTTTCTCATTAAAATCTCAGCTTTATTATTTAAAGATTAATTTCTCTGAGACCAAGTTTGCTTTCTACATCAATAAGCTATTCTAGACCTTTCAAAATACAAGCAATAATAAACTTATCCTCAGACTAAGCTGCAGAACTTAAATGTCTGTAGAGGAAGCACAACACTATCAATCACAGTCTGAAGGAGTCACCATGACTGGACAGAAGATAAAAACCACACATGGGTTTTAATGTGACTGACTTCAAAAACGAACAACGCTGAAAAAGACCCAAGGATCCTCTATCAACCTCAAATTCAACAGGATTCAGCAACATACATACCCTTGCAGCAAAAGCAGCCAACAATATCCTGGGCTGTTTTAACAAGAATGTAACTAAGAGGGTGAGGGAAGCAACTGTTCCCCTGTTTTGGGCACTTGTGAGACCACACTTTTGAGTACTGTATTCAATATAACATTTTGAATACTGAGAAACCTTTCAGGTAGAGTCTGAAGTACCTATTATTGGTGTAGCATAGCAAGTCTAAGGGAGCCACTAAGACAGTCCAGGAAGCTGGAGCAGATGAGCCTCAAGGAGAGGCTGAGACTACTGTGAGAGTTCAGTGATGCCAAAAAAAGGCATCTTATGTGGCCTCTAACTAAGTCATGTACAGATGTTGAGAAAACAGAGCCTGACTCTGCTCAGACTTGCATCAGAGGGAGAAGGTAATTTTTAAGGTCCTCTCTCACTCCTTTGAACCCTTCCATGATGATCCTATACTCATGGAGTGTCAGATTAACTTAAGACAAAGTTTAGCAGCTTAAGTCTTTTAAGAAAACCTATGAAAATAAGCATTAATAAGCTGAAGAGAGACTCTAAAATAGATTGTCTATGGGCTAAGTCATGTCCATTTAATGCATAAACCTCAATTATCACCAAAGAGCAAGAACTGCATAAAGAATTCAAAAAAGATATGAGAAAATCATGCTTCAGAGAAACAACTATCTAATCTTTCTGGAGTTAGTTTAGAAGTTTTAATCATGCTTTTCCTCCCTGGCTAGACAAGACTTTTTTCCAGAAAAAAAAAAAGTTTAAATAGATTTTTATTAGATTGTGTTGTTGCCAGGAAAACACCCAATATATTAATTTTTGACATACTATCCCAGCATGCTTCCCACATGTCCCACAGATACTATTCAACTTCAGAAGTGGATCTTGAAGTACTGCTATTCAAGTGCTTTATAGTTTAAAAATTACCAGAAAACATCTGAGGACCTTTCCAGCCAAATGGGTTCAACAGATTACTGTAACTGAGCAGTAATACTTGGAATCCAAAACGAAGAAAGAATTTCCTCTGTTCGCTCTTGTCCCTCACTACAACATCACTCTACTGCACTACATTTAACAGCTTCACTTAACTTGACCTCAGTGATTTATAACAACAGTTCCTTGAAGAAGCTTAGTCTCATTACCATAAAAGACACAGGTTGTGAAAGAAGTAATTGAAAAACATGAACACCTCCAACTCAAAAAAACCCCTTTTGCATCACTGGAAATGGAACTACTACTTTTCACAACAATTATTTTAAATGTTAGACTTCAGCTCACTTGTACTCAGCTGTCATCAATGGAAAACAAAAATAAACCAGACTTGTTAATTTGAGAACAAAAAGCTCCTGTTGATATACTGACTTTTTGGTAACACAAGCAATAGCTGCACTGACCAAGCATAAATGGATAAAATTTTGGTATTAAAGATCAGTATTCGATTTTTTTCTTTAAGAGCAGTATTTCTAAATTTGTTTGGTGAATAGAAGACTGACTGCTGTATCTAATGATATTACAATATCCTCTTAAGCAGAGACTACACCCCACTGAACAGTAACTTGGAGTCCAACCAGGAGATGGACATGGTTTCAGTGAAATAAAGCATCCTGGAGCCAATAGCTCATGTGAGAGCCACAGCTACCATGGTTTTATTGCAGCTCCATTATAAAGCTCAATTATTTCCCATCATCTTCAACAGCTCCCTCTGTGTCCACTCATCCTTAAGACTTTCCCAAGCAGCTTAAGTAGGAAAAAACATCCCATCAAGATATTTAACCAGTTCTGTTCTTTCTCCCCTTCTCTATACCGAGGATTTAGGCAGAATAATTATGTCAAGGTAAAGTGAATGGTGGCAACCTCGGTTGCAGGACATGAACCTCAAAGGACAGAGAGCAGTTGGTGAAATGTCTCTCTATGACTAGTGGACTTAAAGATATATTGTTCTGCTAAATTATGAAAGAAAGTTTGAGCAACTGAAGAGTTCATATTAAGTAAATTACTAACCCACAATAAGAGTACAACTAATCTGGATTTTATGACTCGCATTACTCTCTGCATCAAAGTGGGAGAAAGCAAAGATGACAAAGTAACTTTCATATCATAATTGTAAAATACAGCTTTATCAGAGCCCTTCATGTGCATGGGTCACTGGAAAGATACATTGAAATACCCCTCATAAAATTTAAATTCTATCTGCCTTAGAATTAAAGAAAAGGAAAAATGACCTGAGGCAGAAACCTTAAAGAATTTTTATATTAAAGCAATGTACAGAAAAAAGTGAGTATTTATATCAAGAGGACTTCAGTCTGCCAATTATTTACTGATAATAAAATAGAAATAGAAATAGTGGAAATAATCAAAAGATGCTGTGATCCTGACAGAGATCTCATTCAATGAACTCACAATATATTCTTAGCACATTTTTTTTTCACCTGCTATTACCCATCAAATTTCCTTACCCCAGTCTGTTCCATCTCCTGAACTTCTCGATTCCCCATCACCATCATCTGAGGTAGCCAAAAAGTCAAACTCTTTCAAAGCTTCTTCCGTATCTCTGTCATCACTGCTGTCAGATAGCACTCTTTTCCTTACAATCTGAAGGGTCAGAAAGGACAGGGGGAAAAAAGCTGAATTAAGTTACAAATACATTTTTAACCCAAGCAGTACTGTCTTGTCCTCTACACAAAATCCAAACAGGAAGTTGAAGAGGAAGCAGGAAAGTACACATTAACAAGTAAATCTGGAATAGTACGCAGACTTTGTTCAAACTTCTAAGCGAAAATGAAACTTATGTGTAACTCTTTCTTCCTGTGACCATCAATAATCAATCACGTGGCTAATGAACCTACACTAATCTACACCACTACTATCTCCTTCTTTAATACTAGAATGTACAAAATTTTCTCTTAAAAATTTTTTGAAAAACACATAAAATCCACAAACAAAAACCCAAGAATGCCATAGAAAAGACTCCAGCAAAACCAAACTCATTTTGCTTCTCTGAAAATAGCCTAACTTTAAATTCTGAAATCATTCTCGATGTGGACCAAGACACAACTCCAGGAAACAAATAAACCAACCCAAAACCCCACAACTGACAAGGACTGATTTTCTTAGACTTCGTAAGTCATTCCATCCTGAATGCTTTCTCAGATGTTATTGCTATTTAAATATGTTGCTTTTCATGTTTAAACTGCATTTCCCTCTCAGATTCAAAAGCAAATTCTTGTAAAAAAAATATATATATGTCTTAATTAAGCATTTCATTTTAAGTTTTCCACAAAAAATTTACTTTCCCCTCAATAATCAAAACAAACTAGATTCTTTGCAGTTATTTGACCAACCAGTAAGCTGATGTCATGATACATCAAAACCATACCATAATTTTTACTTCTACAGAAATAGAAAATTTACATTAATCACAATGTTTTGACTCTGAACTTTGCTAAGAGTCAGTGAAGACTTCAATACATAGTCCAACATCCCACAGCTCATGAGGATGAGTGACTGCATTCCCTCTAAATACAGTGAACTAATTTCTAAATCTGAAGCAATTCTAAACTTCAAGCTTCATTTCTCCAGCAGGCTTAGTGAACATACTGTATTATACAGGACTTAACAGAAGAGTCTCAGACATTAGTTCAGAGTCCATGAATGACAGGTAAGATCTGAAAAGATTCCCTTTAAAAATGCCATAAAACTAATTGGTTTTTTAGTGTTAATTCTTAAAACTACCACAAAAACAATCACATCCGTCATCTCTTATTTGCTTCAATTTTTAGGAAACACAATTCACTGAATAAATGTTAATTTTAAAGAAGAATGCTGATTGCATGTATCTATGTGATCACATGAACAAATTATATAGCAAAGTATAGATCACGAGTGAGGTTAAGGCATTCGACTGAACAAACAAAAAATTTTTTAACTACATTAGAGTTCTTCCAGTTACATTTCTTCCTTCCACAAGCTATAAAATCATTACAAGTGTATTTCAGTAGTGTACTCTAAGATAAATTTTTACAAGTAATTTTAAGCATCAATATTTTTTTAATAAATATTAAAGAATAATTATTGACATGCAACGTTGTGAACATCTTCAAACTAAGCTGAGAACTGTAAAAAAAGGACATCTGATACCTTAAAAACTGTGTTCGAGTATATATCAAAAATACTAGTCAGTATGGAATAGTAAAGAGACAATTTTAGAAAAATTTAATCTAACTTAGAGCAATAAAGATGGCAAAGCATAACTTGTATGCACAAATGTAGAAATGTATATATAATTCCTCTTATGCACACATGCTTGGACAGAACATCATAAAGATCCATTAATGATTTGCATGTGTACATACACAGTCATATACTTTGCTTATAGGCACCTCATTAATCTCACTTTTTCTGTTCTTTGTAACTTTTTCAATTATTTTTTCCACTCACTGTTGCGGTATCAATGATTGTTTTCTCTCTTCCTTCGATATCTTCTTCATCTTCCTCATCACTAAAGTCTGCAGCTGCATTTTCAAGAAACTTGAAGGTCTCTAGCAGAGAGGCAGAGTCAGTCAATTCAGGTTTCCTAAACAACAACAACAACCACCATCATGAGAGAAAAGAAATCACAATGAAGTCTCTTTTGCAATTACTAACCTGTTCTGTACTATTATGTGCAACAACATATAAGACTAAAATAAGCCTACAAGTAAAAATGGACTGTTAAAAGGCAAAAATTCTTGTGGATAAAGAACTAAATAATAGACATAAACTGTACAATTAGAACCAACAAACCTATTTATTACAATCAACAATTATTCTTAGTATGGCTGCCATTACTAGGACAGACACTTCAATATTTAATTTGAAAAGCATTTTAAAGCAACATTCATCTGACACATGATCAAAGCAACATCAATACTGCTATGCCATTACTGAAAGCCTCACTAACAGGGACATGAGCCACAGCTACTAAGCTGGGTTCCCACATGTACATCAGGGTACAGGAAAACTTTGCTCCTGCTAGCTGATATTCCTTATCTTGCTGGGAAACACCAAACTCTAGATCTATCATTTATTAGCTTTTAAGACATGATAAATATACCACTATAAAAGAATATAATGGGAAAATATAATTGCTGACTTTATAATATTTCAATTTACATCAAACAAATAAGGAAATGAATGAAGATTGGGTAAAATTATGACTGCACTGGCAGAAATTTAGGCAGTGCCTCAGAACAGGAAGCATAAGGGTTGTTACATTAACAACCGAATAGGAAGAATCCAAGAAACAGGACTGTAACAATTATTAGAACTCTGACAAAAGTACAGATAAAGCAGTTCTAAAATTATCAACATGATCTGTGTTTTCTATGCACAAGACGCACTTCTCCATCAATCCCTGAAAGATACAGCGGTGAACAAAATTTATTCATTTTTAATTTATTCTACACCCAGTAGAACCTGGTACATTCTTTAAATAGCTTTACAGCAGTGAAGACAAGCTTTACTGTTTTCTTACCTTTAATCAGCAGTCAGTTTTTCATAGTGATGAAAATCACTAAATGAACGTCATCTTGATTTCAACCACTGAAACAGCAGAAGTCTCCCCCACTCTCTTTTCAGAACTGTAGCTCTAAATTGTCTTGTGCAGTCACCCTTACTACCAGCAAGTGCCTTGCTTCTGCTAACCTTTTCAAAAGGTTCAATCAGCTAACACACCTACACAGTAAGGCCTTGTAAACTCCCTGCAGTGTGAACACCTGATCATCTGTCTATCATACACTTACTCCAGTGTTTTGTCATAACACTTTCCAAAGGTCTGTTATGGGAAGCATCCAAGGGCAAAAGCTTTGATGTGTAACAAGGCATGATAAGCAGCACACATCCCTCTTTGCACAGTCTCTGCTCAAGCAGTTCTATTCTTACATGACAACAATTAGCAAAAGTGGCTTCTTCATAGCCCCAATACATCTGCATTTCATTAAGACAATTTGCTACTCTACTTATTTTTCATTTACTCACCTTTATCGCCCAAAAAATGCCAATATAGATTTCATTTGTCATTAGAAATTTTGCATACACAGCAACATAATATACCATGATGTACGGTATGTTTTCATGGTCACTGGTTTTTCCAATAATATTCCTTCCACTCTTCCAGATCTTAACTTAGATAAGAACAATCTCAAGCATGTTTCAGATTTGTCCTGCTTTCTGCAGTATTGTGACCTTTGTTTCTATGACAAATCTGAAAACACTGTAATATTTTTATTTTTCCTTAATAATCACTTTCCTTAAGTAATCACTACTTGGGCAGCCTATAACACCTCATGAATCTGTAGTAATAATGTACATTGTCACAGAAATCATTCAGTATGGTTGCCTTGCTGTTTCCAACAGAAAAATCTTGGTAAGACAAACTTGTAATGTGCTTCATTTGCCTAACTTCTTGAGTTTCAGCAAATTCTCAGAGTCCACATCCACTTTCATTTGACTAAATCATCCAACCACAACTAATTCTGGTTTTTTTCCTCTGTATTTGTCATGTAAAAATCTGTCATGTAAAAACACTACGGCTGATGATCTGTAATAGCAATTATCAGACACATTCCAGTAAACAGCAATGCATGAACTAATAATAAACATGGAATATAAAACTTTCATTAAGAGAACTTACTATTAAGAAACAGATATCCTTCTATTGGTCCAAGTATTTGCAGTAATTCATACCAGACTTGGCTCGGTACTCATTTGCTCTTAAACCTGGCTCTCTCACACTGAAGTTCAAAGTGACTACCAAAAGAGGTTATAACTTTTTTTGATTAACTGCTCTGATTTAAACTATCCTATTAACTATTACACATTTTAGTGGGCAGGATATATTCCTATAATAATGTATCTGCACTTATGTAGGGAGCAAGGGTAAATGGGCATCTCAAGCAACGGGAAACATGGTAGCTTATTTACCATGTATTTCAAAACTCCCGTACAGTACAAAAATGTACGGTCAGCATAGTGCCACAGAAGATTATTTGTGCTAAGACACAACTTCCAAGAAAGAATTTGTAAGAATCAAAAAAAAGAAAACAGAAGAGACAGAATATGTAAACTATTCAAAGGTTCTACAGGAAGACAGTTTCAAGCTGACAGGCAGGCTGATTTCCTATACGGTACCCCAATAAACTTTAGCAGTCAAATCAAAGGTAATTTTATAATTTGAGCTATTTGTCATCCTTTAGCAGGCATTTTGGATAATGTTGTCAGCATGAATACTTTGGAAAAACATAAAATGTATTGAAGAAAAATGTCTGGCCTTAGCTAATCCATGCCATGGACTTTGATGGCAATTTCAAGCTTGCTTGTTTCATTAATTTTCCATCTGGTTAGTTTTTTTCTCTTAGGGGGTCATTCACAAAGCAACGTAAAAAAGCAGAAGGGTCAAAAATGTATTCAGAGAAAAAATATATTCAGAGATAGGATAGTAAAATAAGTAACTTTAAATTCCATTTTAGAAAAAGACACACAATTCCACATTTCCAGAGCTTTTGTAGCTTCAAGTACTTTTTAAAAAAATCAATGGGTGAAAACGAGAGAATCAAGTTCCAAAAGGGGGGAATGATACAAACTGTGGTATTACAAGCACGAGTGAGGCAAGACTACAGCAAGGTTCAGGGCCTGTTGCAAATAACCTTCCTCCCCAGCCATACTGTTTAAAGAAAACCAGCTGGGGAAGAATAAACCAGAACCTGCCAAAGCAGAGAGCACAGAGCAGCCAGACAGTGGCAGGGCCTCCTCCACCTCAGCTCCTTGTTCTGAATCTCTTTCCCACTGCTCCTTCCCCAGTTGGACTCCGCAACAGCACTCTTGCATGCTTTTCTCTCCAGCATCTAACTTTGGCTTCTTTCCTTGATGGTCTCGTCCCAGTTGACTCAGCACTTCCCTTCCAACCAACCCAACAAAAATCATTTAAACAGTCTCCTATTTTCTATCACATACTGTTAACTCCGTCCATTATATCCTCCTCTCCAGTACCCTTATCCAAGTAGACAGGAAATTCTTTGGGGCAGAGAGATGACCCTGCTACTCCTGCCTACCCACAATTAGGTACAACAGGACTAACCGCTGCTCATGAGCATAACAATAAAGTACAGCCAGAAGGTAACTGTAGCTAGACTAATACTGCTGGGTTTCCCATCTTACTACAACGGATGGGCAGTGCACAGATTTTGTGAATATCATCCTTGAAACAGGGAACTTCTGACTCCCAAAGATACGAAATGTTTTCCTGTTTAAAACACAAAATTCTTGTTACAAATGGGAAGGTAACTGAAGTACTTACAACCCTTAAAGTAGCATGAAACTGAAATCACATGAGTGTTTTCCTCCTCAGGAGAAGCTGACAGAATTCTGCGCAGCTGTGATGGCTGTGAAAATCTGACCCCAATTTGTATTTTACAGGCTGTTCAACTATTCAGATTTGTGTTAACCCCTTGGTCCCTTTAAGACTAAAAATAATAACACCTTCCCAGGAAATCAAAAAAATATGATTTGTGGATATTCCACATACACTATTTAAATAAAGCAAGCCTGGCTTCGCTGGGTTCTGCAGGCCATAACACCAACTCTTCATTTTCTGCCCAACAGTGACACGCCTCAAGACAAGTATTTTGTGTAAAAATCCAGTTGGTTCTGACACTGAAATAGTACCAGCTTTAAAAAATGTATAGTTCAGGCAGAACGTACTTGCTCTCAACAATTAATATTCATGATCTTAAAACAAATCCTATTTCTTAATGAGTGAAATGCAGAAGCCATAACCTATAGGCAAGGTGAAGCTTTTTTGTGGAAACTAAAACAGCATGCTGATGATAGCTTTCCTGCTTCCAGTGTGATCCAGAACGTTTCAAATTGCAAAGTCAAGTTTAACTCAGACTAAAGTCATGTTATAGGCATGTATTTTCTTTGTAATTAACACAATCTATATTTCTATCATTAACTTCTCCTTTGTCAACAATAACTCTGGAAAGTTTTTGGTCATGTCCAGGGAGAGTCTCAAACTTCTCCCATGAACTGTCCAACTACAAGGCCATTAACTGCCTTGGTCCTACTCACAGCCTCAAAGGAAAGAGTAGAGGCCTTTTTTGTTTGTTTATTTTATCCAAGACATACACAAGTTATGTCAAATAAAACCAAGATTTTATTGATAAATTCAGAAGCAGGAAGAAATACCACAATAAAGTTAAATAAATACAAGTTTAGCTTAGGCTGAGAAATGTTCCTGGGAGCTTGTACAGCTGGAAAGAACCTGTTGTGACCCAGCATTCCGAGCTGCTCTACCATACTTTTTCTAGAGCCATTTTCTTTGTTTCAGTTTCCTACTGCTATCAAAATGGCTACTGCATAGTCTTCATAAGTTTTATTAATTCCCCACAGAATTTAGTTATCATATGTTTTAAAACAGTCTTTTCAATGTGGCTAATTAAATTCTATCAAACTGTACCCATTAAATAACTACATGAAAATTCAATGAGGAGTGTCTTGAAGAACAATTCATTAGACGTTCAACACTGTAAAATCTTTCATAATGCAGCACAGAAAATATCAAAATAACTTATAGAACTATGGAACACTTACAATCATCAAAATTTACACACAATGAACACAGGCCAGGCTAAGAGTCTGTCACAACCTTTGAAATCTCTCATGAATTCACACCACACAATGCAAGAAGTAGTGCAATATGTATTACAACTGGTAAGCAACACTTACAAAATGGTTTGGATATAAATCGGAATTGCAAAGGAATGACACTTAAAAAAGTAAGGACAACTTCTCTTGCCAAATCTAGTCAGATAACTATAATATATCAAACAAACAAGCTTTATAAAAAATAAAAAATAACCTTCATATTTGAGGTACCAGAGTAACTTTTGTAAGTTATTTCTCCATTCACCTCCCCTCTCTTTGCTTCTTTCTCTCCAACTGCACAACTTCTGTCTCTTTCTCCCCATTCTTTCTGTACTGTCTTATGTGACATTTCCAACAAGCATCTCTCCAACTCTTAAGCCACAGAATGGTGCCAATTAAAAGTGTGGTCCATTTGTATTTCTTTCTTCACATAAAACCCCCAATTTATCTACTTATTTTTTCTGCTTTAATGCATCTGCTGAAAGTGTCCAGATCTGGCTTAAATCAAGGTACCTTTGAAATGCCTGTTAGGTCACTGCGAGATGGAGGCAAGGAGAAAAAGAAAAAAGGTGAAAAAAAATTCCAAAATCTATTTGCTTTATTCCCTTTACTGTGGTTTTGGGTTTTTTTCTTTCCTTTTAGTAATTCAATATCTACTTGCATACTATTTTGGAAATCTTTTTCATGGCAGGTATTACCTGAGCTTTACAAATTCAGAAGTGTTTTCCCAAATAAACCATTTTATAAGCTAGTCAACAAACAACATTTATCAGCCAGTATGCAGCATTTTCATTACTTGGGCCAGGGTTAATAGGATTTAGAGATGCAAAAGTGTTATTAAGATCTTCTGGCATACAAAGTTGTTCATTCACTGAAGCATCAGTTGGAATGACTTGTATATCAGAAAGATGAAGTTTTCAAAATACTTAATTTTTGAAAAGATCTTCAGATTTGCTCTCAAATGCTGAGGTTTGATGCTTTTTTGCTCACATAAAGTATAGGCAGTGGAAGCCCTTTGCAGTTCAATAGGAAAAGAAAAGGCAGCAGGTAAGTTTCAGAGAGAGACTGATACATCACTCAGGACCATTTTTCTTTAAGAAGTTTCTATTGGCTATTTAAAGTTCTAATGATCAAACCCTTAGCAAGAATTAGTCAATACCGTTTTTATATATCGACGTTCTTATCTCTGCATGTATATACACACATGTTTGGTACATCCTCATTCCTTTCCAGTTCTGTTCCTTTATTGTATTTGCTTCCACTCATACTAAATGGTAGTCAAATACACACCTTCAAGAAGGTAAACTAATTTGACTGTTTAGGTTTCACTCAGTAAGATAAAGCTACTAAAAATGAGGTAATAAGTGAACTAAAGACACTTAAATACTTTCATGTTTTCAAGGCTACAAGCTACATTTGCAGGCAGCTTTTGTTTCTGTTTCAGTTTGCTGGGGGAAGGCACCCATCCCTCTCACTGCAAGTGTTAGGAATTTAAACCATTATTATGAGGTTATTATTTTAGTATCTATTTTTGAGTCCAGTCATGCCAAGTGGTACTTATCTTTTGTAATGCAAGTGAGCTGATTGAAGAAACTGAAAACTGATTCCCTTTTAGATTCCATGAAATAAGTGAGAACAGGACTATATCTAGCTCACGTTATCATATTAACATTTCATTTATGGATTCAAAATCTTGCAGGGTGCATTCAAAATCCACATGATGTCTTTCTTGAGTGCTAAAGTTTTCAAGAGGATCTGTACATCAGCAAATAAATAGGCAATGTAAGAATACAAGTCTGGCCACACATGTAGCAGCTAGTAACACAAAGTCTGAGGCTACTTCACCTGAGGATGAAGAAAAACTGATTTGGCTTAAAACAGAGTCACACAATAGTAGTTTTTTCATCACTGTACCAAAGGAAGGAGAACTCCTCTGATGCAACTGCAATCATTTAGGATATACAAAACTATGCTCTGAGGGACCAGACAGCAATTTTCTAAAATAACTAGAGCCTAGCAGAATTCAAGTTACATATTCTCTGCTGCAAATAAATATTATTATATTATTAAGCATTTCCACACATTAACCATCATATGCTTCTACATACCAAAGCAAACAGCATCAGCTTCACAATAATCACCCCATTCTCACTAGCCTTTCCCACAAAAAGGCTCAACTCAGTTTTGGTATCTCAAACACTGAGCAGCCAAACCTCAGCTGTTGAAATAGGTATAAAGGACAAACAACAAGATATAACTCATATAATAGGCAAGTGCTGCTGTAACAAAAACCCTAAAAATCTGTAAAAACTGTAATAAGCTGAAGAGAGGAAAAACATCCCCCCCTACCCACCATGAAGCATACACTTCACACATCCCTTAGGTCTGAGGAAAAATGCCAGGAATTATCCTTAAAACAATCAAAGGCATTAAAAAATATTTAAAAATAAGAAAAGTGTGGCTTTCCACTGTGCTCAGAAGTACAGTCAGAGCAAGTCACAGAGGTATTTCAGAGGGAGGCTGAGTAGCAGCAACAAGCACTATGCACAGATTAATATACTTACACACAAACTGTGCTAAAATGAGACTGTGTTGAGAAGCAGATCAGCTCTTCCATTCTTTCCCTGGAATTTTTTGCAACACTAACTTATTATGTGCTCCACTACTTTCATTTCACTAAGAAAGTATGGGTTTTTACTACCAAACAAATAATGAAAACATAAAGAATTTTGTTTCCTACTGCCATTACTCCATCTCTCCTCTCAAAGAGATAACCATATGGCAGCATAAAAGCACCAAATACCATCTCTTTCTTTTCTTTGGAATTTATCACATGAGTGTTCAGTTGTACAGAAGACAGTTGAGCCAATCTGTTCTTTTTCCAATTTACACTGCTATATGGAGAAATCTTTAAGGAAATTAAAAGCTAGTGTGCCTTCCATTTTCCTGTTCTGAAAATGCATCATTAAATCCATATTCCTTCTGTTTTTCACTGTACCATTTTCCCCTCTATTGTACATTATCTTCACCACATTCATCCACATTCGTTCCAAACTCCTATTGATTTGTCTTTACTGTTTCTCATCCCCAAGGTTTCTCTTTACTCCAGTCCTGTACTCTACTTCTCACATTTTTCACTCCACGTAAACAGTTTTCTAAAACAAAGATTTAAAATGAACAGATTCAACTGGGTGCATATTATGCTCCTCCAGGATCAAACACGCTATGAGCTGTCTTTTCTCACTTCAACAGAGGTGTATTCGCTGTTAGACTACATCCATTTTCATGCATCACTTTCTGCCCAGTGCTCTGCTCTTCAAATATAACTAAAACTTCTTCAGGTTGACCAGTGTCCTCAGACTTGCCAGCAGGTATTTGACATCAATGTTCATTTGATGTTTTGAACCAGAAAATCTGCCAAACTCCATTGGCTTGAGCAGTTCACAGGCTTCTCTGGTGATAGCAAAGCCTTCTCCTATGAGGAGTTTCACTGTACCCATACAGTCACAAAGAGTCTTCAGCCTGCGTTTTAGTTTGCAACTGTCCCAATGTCTCATGGTCCTGGCAAACACTCACATATGTCCTTAAACTTCCTGGAATTGCACTAAGGTTTTGTTTGGTTTCTTGTTCTTCCAATTTCTCACCAGAATTTTCTCTTCTACCAAACTGCAGACACTTGTTCATAGCACTCCTTCCAACTGCAAAAGCCTGCCGTAGCCCAAATCCATTTTTCACTTTACAAGCACACAAGGAATAACAAAAGGCTGCTAAAGGAACTGCCAGTGCTTTTGCCCTCACAGTAAGCAGCCTAGCACTGGTGAGGTTGCTTCAAAGGATGCACCATCCTCAACTTTAAGCCAGAATTTACCAGAGTCACCTGAATTTTTCCTAGTTTTGCCAACCAGACAGGAAAGTGTTGAACTAGGTTTTCAAACACTCACTAAAAATTTCAGTTGAGTTCAGGAGTAACATTCTGAGTTCAGGAGCAACATCCACGTGGCTTAGACCTGTCTCATCTATTCAATGCTATACTTTTCAAAAAGAAGTTGTTCTATATAAGCTGAAGAAATGCTGGCATTACGAGAGGTGGATAACAGGTAAATATGAGCTTATTTCTGATTTTGCATTTACCACAAAGCTGCACTTTGAAATCTCGGAAGCAAGTAATGATGCAGTTGGAAGAAGGTGAAAAGTGCCACACGTCACAGAAACAGTGAGGTAGCACAAGATGAAATAGCTGTTAAATAACAGGCAGTCTCTACCAGGAAGCATGCTAGAGACTGCTTCCTGAAAGAAAAATTGGAAGAGGTGGTCTGAAAGTGTGAAGCATCCAGAAGAATCACATTGAGAGGTAGTCCTGTACTTAGATTGATCAAGGAATTCTAGTAGAATCCCGACTTTTTCCTTCCAGTGAGGGAGATCTCTGTGGACATCCAGAAATTCAAAATCACCCATAAAGACTGACATGACTATGTTGAACAAGAACCATGGAATATTTTCCACTGTAAAGCCCTGCAGTCCTTTCTTGTTCATTATGTTATCAAAACACTTGCCTAAGCTCTATAATGCAGTCTGCCATCTCAGGCATCACAAGCAAAAACAGTTTTTCAAAGTGTACAGCCTGACCAGCCTTGCAGCTGACAAGCTTGTACAGCCACAGTGGAAGGGAATTCATTTTTCTCCATCAGTGAATATCCTCAGCCAGGGGGTAAACTACAAGTGTTAAAGCTAATGTCAGATCTATCCCAAAACCAAGCAGACAGGAAAGAAATGCAAATATATCCAAAACTGCTATATCAAAACCACTGTCCCAGTATTTCATCCATCAAGTTACTACCTGATACAGATATCCACCTTTTTCAAAACTACATAAATACACATAAATAAATTTGGAAGTGTAAGAGGAAAAACATTATTTACACACTTCCCCTTCAACAGAAATCAAACCAAAACTGTTACTGCAAGCCATCAAGCATTCCTTGTTCTTCAAAACAAAGCTGCTGTACATAAACAACATGACTTGTCAACTATGTAGTAACTCAATATATTTTAGTAGCTTGCAGGTTTTCTCACATATTCAAGTTTTCCATCTCAAAGCATTATATTTAATTACATAATAATGAACTTCTGCCCTTGTGTAACTTGTTGGCCTGAAGTTGCTGCAGCTATCAGAAGGGTATAAACGAAATCTTACAAATGCTTTTTAGAAGATAGGATGCATATATAACTGCATTAGATCTTAGAAAATAAAGGTCTTGAATTTTGCCCCATGAGTATAGAAACGAAAAACAGAGTGAGGATTTCTGAGGAAAGCTGTGCTACTATTGAAATAGCTACCTCATCTATTGCTCCTACATTTCTTCACAATTTTCACTATTTTTCCAGTTTTGCAACAATAATATCTTAAACAAGAATGAACGGATTGTTTTTCTGAAACCTCTAGAGTTAACTTACTTTTTTTTTTTTCTTTTTCACTCTGCATGGAAAAGCCAAGAAAATGGAAAAAAAAGCCTCTTAAGTTTTAACATTACTTAAGAGAAGAAGTAAGAACAAGTCTTTGTCTGACTTTCCATAGCATTAGAAATATTAAAACACAGAAAATAATACCTTACATTTCAGTCACATTTACATACGTCTATTCATCAGTAGAAAAACAAAAACTTACAGGACTCAGAATATAATGAGTGACTTTGTTTTTCAGATTTAGCCAAAAAAATCCCTCCCTTGTATAGATTATCATGTCATAGCACAGACCAGAAGAGCAAAGCCTGTAACCTACACAGTAAAGCGCCCAGCAACACAAACTATTAACTTGAAACAACACTGACTTCTAAACACTTAGCAATCATATCTCAGAACAGGCTTGATTTGACTTAGTGTTGCCAATCTAAATGGAAAAAAAAATTATGGTGCTTTTAAGATATGAATCTAAAGAATTACTTCCATACTTATTGCTTAATATAATAAAATTAGTAGAATTGCTCTAATCTCGAACTAGGGAAACATCCTGAAATCTTCTCAGTAAACAAAAACTTTGTTCAACACCACTAAGTGCATTTCTGCGAAACAATAACAAAGTCATCTCGATGCTTACCCGATCATTGCGTTCTCTTTAATCTGGCCCTCTGTTCCATTTACCATTGGCTCTTGATTTCTGTTCTCTTTTTCTGAAGCATCACTTGAGAGGCCCAATAAAGCTCGCACTCGTTTAGATTTCACATCCAGTATTGTGTCGGTGTAGCCCACTTCCTGTAGATACCTGAAGGAAGAGAACTCATGCTAATCTTCTCTGCACATCTCACTTCTGCAGCACATGAAATGAAAACTTCTCCCTGAACTCATCCTCAATCCCTTAGCTTAGCAAACTATGGTGCTGAGCTAGTGAAATATGCTTGTAAATCATCCTGTACCAGCTGCAGAGGGATCGTCTCTTGCAGTACCAGCCTCTACAGTCACTGAGAAAAAAAAAAAATCAGAGAGCCTGGCAGTCAGAGGTTATACAATACGTTATTCATTCATTTACTAAAATGGATGGAAAAGCACTTTCAATTAAAATATTTACAACTGCTTTATAAAAACCACCACGGCTGCATGCACAACCATGGTCATTTTATTCTTTGACGCATGGAAACTAGATACAAGAAGCACCAGATATGTTTCTTATGTAAACATTATTAGAAGCCTAGAAAACAGGGAATAAAACCCAAATTCTATACCCATGGCTATTAGTAAAAGTTGTTATTTATGATAGACTAGGCTTGATACAATCTTTGTCTTGCCTTTCCTTTATTCTGCAATGGACCTGCAAAAATTTGTCTTCCTTATAAAGACTGAACATCAAAAATCCTTGTATGAAAATCTCACAGCCTAAAGTTGGCTCTGTAGTTTTAAAGCTGGCCCTTTCATCAATATGCCATGTTGCCCTTGAGAGAAACAGGGAGGGAAATAACAATTTAAAAAAGAAAAAGTAAAAATTGGTTTGTGTCCTTCCCTCTAGAACATGGAGTTAATAGCACTGAACTGATTAGATTGTCAATATTCTAGACAACTCTGAAGAAGAGAAATGCTATTTTACAGTGACAACTGTTACGAATCAGGGACATGCACTTTTCCAGCAAGCACATGCTCCTCCAATTATTTAACAACATCATCCACATAACCACATTAGGAGAAAAATACTGATTATTGGCTACAGAAAAATCAAACAAGTCACCTATGCAAAACAGAGTGTCAGTAATATGCACTCTGTATTCAGGACTGTGTCACTCTTGTATGAACCACGCTGAGAAAGAATGGCTTGTCTTCAAAATCACTGATCCAAGTCAAGATCACTCTATTTACATTTATTCAACATACATGCAAAGATTTGAGCTCTTGCAAAAGAGAGGTCTGTACAAGCCATCCAATTAATTTAACTTTTGTACAATTCCTTGGAAAAAGGTCTTTTAATATAAGTTCCAGACCATCCTTACTATCTCAGTACCTTCTCATTTAATCCTCTGTAACACACCAAACATCATGGCAATTAATTTAGTTATTACGATCATAACTCAAAAATTAATTTAGATTAACAGACATTTGTTTCGTTGAGATGAACAGAGAATTAGAAAACATCTAGTCTAACATCTAGTTCTGGATGTTAGTACTTTCTGCAACTTGCACAAGCCAAAATAAAACTTTTCCTTCTCCAATGCTAGCTGTTTTCATTTTACACAGCTCTTAGCAGAATTACTTGTGTCTTTTGCTTTTTAATTGCAAAGTGTCATGACCTACTGTTCTGCCAAGCAGCTTGTTTGATTATACTCAGTGAAAGAAAAGTAAATGAGATCAGGTGTTTGTGACTTGACAAGGCTTCTCATCTGAAGTGATGAAATATTAAAATTTTGCAAAACCCAAGGAAAAGTAGTGCAGAAGCTCAATGAAGTTCATCATACACACTAACTTGTCTTTCAGTAAAATATAACTGAAAAAAAAATCAAATACCATCACCATTGTATTTCATTATCTGATTCATTCTTTGCATTCAGTATTTGAATCCTTTTTTCAACACTTACTGTCTTAACAGCTGTCGTCCTTGTTTCCATATTAGCTGACTGTTCTGTTGTGGCTGAATCTCTGTCTCATTCCCTTCATCTGAAAAAAATTATTTTATTACATTTTTTTCCTTTTCCTACCTTCTAAAAGATGCCCATCCACTTGAAAAGACAAATGTGATCTGCCTTAAAATGATTAGGAGTTGTTTAGTAACAAAATTCAAAGTGCAAATAATGAAGGGAGAAAAAAAATGCACACATCATTGTAGTACTATATACACATGAAGACTTCCAGGTACATTCTACTCTACAAGAGCAAGTTCCACTAGTCCTAACTCCTCAACAGTCCTACTCTATGAGAGCAAGTTCCTAACTCCTTCAGGGGCACATAATGACAGTCAGTCTACAGTCCAATTCTCGCTTTGGCCTTCCAAGATAATTCCTTCTCACATTAAGTCTGAATACAAATATCTTTAACTGCTAACTGCAGCATGATATTGGTTTACAACTTCCCAATTTCCTTAATATTTGACAGTTCAACATAAATCAACAGATTTACTTACATCAATTTTATCCTTATTTGTATTCGTTTTGTAGAAACAAACAACCAAACAATAGGGATTATTTTTTAACCTGAAAAGTCGAAAAATTTTCAGCACATTTTCCCCAACCACAAATTTGTAACTAAGTGTTACTACTCCAAGAAAATCTACCAAAAAAAAAAATGTAGCTGTTCTCTTAAGAAAAGTATCAGAATGTGGCAACCAACAGCTACATGTTTATTCCACATATAGCTTCACAGCCCATGATGGTGGGTTTTTTTTTCCTCTCCTCAAGGAGATGCATATGCCTCCCAAGATAAAAGATCTTGGTTTATTATCTATGAAAGCCTCTACAAAACTTGAAAACCTTGTGGTCCAAACACTGAAGGATGAACAAACTTCCTGTGTAAACAAGACTTAAGAACTAGAAAAACCTGTGGTGTAGTCCTATGAGTAACTTCGTATGTGACATGGAAAAGCTATTATTCTCATCAGGAAGTAATTTATCTTTAAACACCTCAATTAACACTACACAAAAAAACCCCATGACCTATCTAAAGAAGCTATCAAAACACTAATCAGAATTCACATGCAAGGAGAGACATACGAATTTTAGACCACTCATATTCACAAATCTATTTAATAGTAACCACAGGAAATAATCAAATGCACAATCATTTTCCAATGACAACTGGACACAGCTGGATCCAATGCACAGCTACCAAAGCCCAGCCTATAATTATTAAAACATGACTGAGATAAATCTGCCTGAAAATTCCTTTTGAAAGCAAAACTCATTCTTCTGAAGGCACTGTTAAGTATATCCAGAGGCAAGAATTCTCTTGTGCTTAGTCTCAAAAATGATAACTGCTAGCAGTAGCAGTGGTTCACAGATAAGAATGAACAGTCTTGCATTATGAGGAAATTATAGCAGAAGATATAGTATATATAGTATAAATAGATAAATTGTACTTTTTTTAAAGTATCCCTTTACCAGGAGACTGAAAACTTTCTTCGAAAATTATGTTACAGACTTGCCAAGAGATCATAAAGAAAACAACAAGGACCCACGTGGAAGAACTACTACGAACATTTCCACTTTTATCACAACTGGGCAGGAAAAACAGGAACATTGGGAACATATGGACATACAACTTAAGTATCTATCAAAGACAACTTCAAAATAGCATTAGAACAAAGTTTCTATTTTAAATCATCAGTCCCAATTTGATATAGAATAAAAATACACATTTCTGATAGCTATATATAGAATACAATGGGATAAATGAGAATAATGAAATTTTAACTAAAGCATTTCCACAATGTTGACTTGGCAGTCTAGACCTCTGCTGGGCAAGCCAGGCCTCACTACATTCCTCAGCTGGAAACTGGAGCAACATGCTGTAGCTGCATCCTCAGAAATTATAAAAAAACCCCATAGTTGTCTAGGATTGTGGTATGATCAGGACAAATTTTCTAAAGGTCCAGATTGAGGTCTTCTGCTTAGCAGCACCAAATTCAGTATCTCTTCAGTTATGGAAATAACTCTGATAATTGCATGAAATAAAATTTATCAAAAATTCTTAAAACCTTGGACAAGAAAAGCCTGTTGTAAAGCTTTGCTTGTTGACGTGGGGTTGGATTTTTCATTTATCTGGGGGTCTTTTAATGACTCTCTAAACCCAATGAGGGAACAAATCACCATGACAGTCAACTCGACCATCCCCTCCACAAACCAAGTACCAGAGATGAGATTTGCAGGCATTCTATGCTCTCCCTTTACACATAGGTGGTTCCAATTCCATTGTAGTAGAAGCATCAGGAGACTGAGACACAAAAAAATGCTACCTACTTTTTCAATGGTTTGACCTATAGCCAGATCTGTGTACCACTTTTTCATACATTTTTCCCCTGAGGAATGGACAGGGAGATGGTGGGATAAAAGGAAGCAATTTAAATTCTTACTTTCCCCAGTTCAGTGCTTAAATCTATTTGTGCGAAGTAGGAGATGAAAACAAATCAGTTTTCCAGAGACAAAGACAAAAAACTGAAATCAGCTAAATGCATCTCCCAATGATCATTTGAATTCTGCAGAGAAATCTCCTATTCAAAAACTCTCACTTATGTCTAATATGCCCTTCAATTATTTTTTTTCTGGAATACCATTGAAGTAATTGAACAAAAAATTATGAATTACATATTTCATTCAGAAGAATTATCCAGAGATAAAAGGATTCTATTGCTATGAATCTAGTATCATCCTGTTCTAAAATATCCACACATATCACTAAGGGACAGAAAAACTACTCTCTCCAAGAGCAGTCTGCTCATTTGGGTTTGGATTTTTAAAAAAACCACTAAACTAACCTGATTTATTAATAGGCTCTTAGAGCACTAGCATGTATTTTTAATTGTACAAGAGTAAAATATAGGCTTTATTAATTATCTCTATTCTCATTGCTCCATTAAGAGACTTATTTTATCAATACTATCAATTCAACATTTGCACAGAACACAGTTAAGCTTTTATTCCAGTAATAAACTCAGTCGCAATAAATTCTTACCAGAATCATAGTTTGGTGGCTTCATATCTCCCTGATTCAGTTCTGTGCCGTATTTCAATTTGTGGTATTTAGCCCTGAAAGGAAACCAAACCAAACAAAACAAAACAATCTTAGTACATTTAAAGGATATGTCTAAACGCATGTCACCTGTTTTCACTTGAAAAACTACTCTTTTCTTCTAGGCTAGAAACAAAACAAAACAAATAATTTTACCGTGACTTCAGATACATAATTTTGTATCGTGTACCATGAATTCAGATATATTATGCAAATATTTTTTCCAAGGGTTACATGTAATTGCACAGTGAATACTGAGGAAACACACAGAGCAGTTGACTGAAGATTTTACAAAATGCTCTTGCTACAGAAAAGGTTCCTTCCCTGTGGACACGAGCAACTCTTCTGCTTCCCTTCCCAACCCCCCCAGTCTTTCCTTTTTTAGCCATCACTATGAAACATTTTTACTACTCATGTCAGTTCAGTGCCATCTACTTCATATCTCATACAGTCACTCCACTAAGCAAACTTTAGTTTTATTCTTCAAAATGCTGTGCTCTCCAACAGCAGCAGGCTCTCAGTTAGAGCTATTCTAAATGAGACTTAGCAATGACAGCTCACCCACACCAGTTTCTCTCAAAGCTGCTAGGTATGCCAACACTTTTGACCAAGTGCAAAAATTGAGACTTTCTTCCAAAAACATTTAGCCCTCGGGAGGTCTAATGTAATAAGCCCCAGAAAGCATGCCATACAATGACAACAGTTGCTACAAAAAAAAATGGAAATGCTTTTTAATCTTAAAAGATTCATCCTAAAAACTGAGTATCTATAGACTTTTAAATACACATAACAACACCACAGTAGTACAGTATTACACATGAACATATAAATTTTTCAAGATTCATTACAGTAGTCTTATAACACTGTAACAGAGAAAGTGAAGCAAAGTGAGACTTTACTAGTTCTGCAATTTATTCCCTCCTTCTCTGACACTCACTATATCTTTTTAAGTACAAAATTACATGTTTTATACATTCACAACTGGGTAGAAGAGTGGCACTTATACTAGTTCCTACCCTTAACAAAAGGCTGAAAACTCAGGAAATTCTGCGTATGCAGCCTGGGAGTAGTGAAACAATCAAACAGCACACAAGTACATACAGTTCAAACACGAATGTGCAAAGGGAAGGGTAGGGCAGCAAGAAACAGGCTAGAAAAACAAAAACAAAACAAAACAAAAAACCCAAACAAACAAAAAAAACCCAACAAAAACCTCTCATATGCCCCAACATGAAAATGAGTTTCATTAGCTCAACTAGGCACAAGGGAGCTCTTCCACTTAAAATGTGTTTCTAAAAAAATTAAATGGCTTTGACACTTTGTAATTGTATGAGGCAAGTTTTCACTAAGCTCCCATGACTGTATCAAGAACGGCTGCAGAAAATGTTTTCAAGTTACCTATACCTCTTGATCGCTTCTTAAATGTCTTCATTATATTACTGTTTCCTTTTGCTTTTTCCTATTTCATCAAGAAAACCCATTACTTCTAACAAAACAGTGCTGAAGAACGCTTGGTAGTTCTTACAATTCAATATCGACAGTACTAGCTTCCTACTAATCCAGCTGCGTTTTAATTATAATAAACATTTAATTCTGACTGAGAAGGGTAAGTGAAGAGTGAAGAAGTGCCTCTTAGGCATAGCAACATTGACAGATGAAGGAACTAACTCTCAAGAGCCAGAGCACTAAGCTGTAACTCAGCTGAGCAGCAATCAATAAGAAAAGGAGAAAGGATGTGCTTGAAATGTATTAAAAGCAATAGATGAAAGTTAAACATTTTTGTTAGTATAGAAAAGAATCATGGAGAGTAGAACAAAATCAAAGCTGAATGCTCAAGGAAAATACTTATCATTCCTTCTCCAACTATCCATTTCTTACATGTTACCCTGGTGAAATAATTGCATTTCATTATTGTTAAATATTGATGCTATGTATACTTTCCCTTCACCATCACTAATGAAAAGCAATGATTAATCAAGAATTAAGAAATCCTCCACTCTGTCACCAACCTACCTCACTAACTTTAAACACTACAATTTTTTATGCAGTCATGAATTCAAGAGACCTTAATGTGTAATCTATTTTGATCCAACTTATCAGAAGTGAACAAATATTAATACTCTGCTCCAATGTGGATTACTGACATACGTTGTGTTCTACTTCATTCCTTCAAATAATTTCAGGGAGAAGTTAGTTTTGCAGCAGTCAACATTTGCTTTTAGTCCATGGGTTTTATACCAAGTTCCACTATGCTCTACGCGTTCACTAATTTTCTTATCAAGTTTTGTTAATCATTTCCAGCCTAAGCAAAATGTTTACTAGGTTCACTGACAGGATCATTCTTTGTACCTTTCCTGTTCCTCAGATCTCATGTTGTCCAAAATTCATCTTTCAGAGATTCAGATTACAGTTTTTTAAAACTTTTCAGTATATTTATTTCAATCTCTTAAATCCATGTTTGCTCACTTTTTAAGTCACTTCCCTCTTTAATCAATAGTAATAGTCTTTTTTCTTAGAGAAGTTTTCCTCACTCATCAAAAGCATTACAAAATCATTTCAGCAAAATGAGATTATTCATTCTACATCCATTTTAAACTGTTGGTACCAGGATTTTGTAACTGGTTCCACCTCATAACGCAACAGCTTTTAAAGCTTTTGTTGTTATTACCTACTTCAAGAGGATAATGTAGATTACATGGTCTTGTACAGCACTGGCCCTTTAAATTTATTTTAGGGCCAAGCTGGACTAAGATTTCATCTTTTACAGGACCTAACTTTGTATATTGCAGGCAGAGACCAGTGGCACTACAGAAAAGGCAGAAGAACCACATTCTAACAAAGAGGCAACTGAAGAGATGAAAATCCCAAAAAGTAATCCTTATTTTTGATATTGCTGGTGAAGTTAAAAACAAAATTATAGAGCTCTGACTGCACAAAATGACAAAAAAACCCCAACGATATCATCAAACCTGAATTAAATTCAATTGGCATAAATTCAGGTCTCTGAGCAGGACATAGACTTGAAACAGAAACATGAGTATCATGCCAGAGTATGTGACACACTGAACCCATCTTCAGTTGTGGTCAGCTTCTAAAGTTCAGAAAAATATTACAAAAAAACTCCCATAAAATCAATATAGATTGCTAATAGGCCACCTAGGAAATATTTTCTACACTTCTTCAGGCAATATGTGATTTATATGTGATTTATTATTAGACACTTTCTTATGATACAGCTGAAAATGTCACAGGTATGAAAGATAAACAATCTTCTTTCTAAAGTGCACTGAGAAAAGGGCTGAACACCATGACTCAGACTCCAGGACTAGAAGGGAGTTCTGACACTTCAGTTACACGTATTGCAATCAAAGGCTATGAAACTTTTCACAAAATAACCTTTAATCCTTTTCTACACAAATTCATAATATCACTTATTCCAACAGCACATTTTAATTTAATCTGTTTTTACAATGACAGAATATATCCTGTTGACCTGTAATGCTTAATTTTTTCACTTTTTCAGAAATCACATGGTCCACTTATTAACAGCTTTAAACTGGTCTTCTGCAGCTCACATTGAACTCTAGCTCACACATCCCAGTAGTGTGATACTACCATCACAAAAAAGAGATGAAGTATTTTTTGTGTAAAAAAGTATAAAGTAAAATGAAAGTTTCTTCAACCTTTGTATCACCTGGTCAAAAAAAAGGACAGTGGTCTGTTGGTAGGGGAGAAAAAGTAACATCTCAAAGATTTATTACCTGAAATTTGTTCAACTTCAATGATTTACCTTCATTTCTGAAAATTACATATGAATTATTAACAGTATGCAGAGACAGAAAAGTAACATGAAAATAGCTACCTGAAGGACACAACTTCACAGAAGGTATTTTCTATCTGAACACTAGCCTTCCAGTTATTTGAAAGAAAGCCACTTAACAACTGCGAAACTATGTTCCTGGGTAGATGCCCTTACTCAGATAAGTATGAATATTACCACTGCTCTGGCTTCTGCCCTTCATTACACAATTCTCCTCTTTTGATTAGCAGTATTTTCATTCAACTATGTGTCTTCTATTCAGGGCTTGGAAACATTCAACATGGTTGCCACAACTTCAAGAATTGCTTAGGAAAACGCTAAAAGCCTTCATCCAAATTTCCTGAGCGCTGTGAAACTTCTCTGAATACTTCACACAGAAACAAGTTTGATTCCAGTCAAAAAAAAGCCACTATTTCTTGGAAATATCTGTCGCCAGACCTGAAGCATCTGATCCAGCTGTGCTGAGGGAGCCTGCCAAAACATCCGTAGAAGATCTGGGAGCTGCCGCCAAATCAAGAGACATAAACAAGAACGACTGCCAGGAACAGCACGGCGAGATATTCTACCCAGGGGAGAAGGCGCCAGCCTTACACTGATCAGACACATCAGTGCAGAAAACAACATAAAATTAAATCAACTGTTTCTAGAGACATGGCTAGGGAGTCCAGCTCTTTGGTTGGAATATGTTAAGACAGGAAGTGAGCTAGACTAGCTGAAATAGGACATGTATTTGAGAGAAACAGTACTAAGTTTCTGCTAGCTCCTGAAAATCCAGAGGCACCAATGCAATTTACTGGTGGTGGAGCAAGTATTGATAAAGTCATAAAAAGTAACCCTCAACTGTGAACAGCCTCACACTGCAATCTACTGGATGCTGGCAAAACTACATCAAAACTGCTGTTGAAAAATGAAGCATTTAACTACGCACCTACTCCTTCTAAGCTCCTTGCTATTTCGTCTACTAACACTCTTCAGCAGAAATAACCTGGCTTGCTATATACACAATAAAAAGGTAACCTCACAATTACTCACATAAAGACTAAACATTAAACTAAATTTGCCAGAAAAACATGGCAATCAGTAGTAAAACTTATTTTCTACCTTATCCACAATAAAACGACATGACATGAAATAGAGAACAACAACACTTCTAAAGTTGTTTATTTATAGTAAAATCTGAAACTATTTGGTTGATAAAAGAAATGCGGAGCAGGCACTATAAAGAACAGCAGCTCATGTACCTGAGAAAACAAATGATGCTTGGGTTTTTTTCATGATTTCCTGAGGGCATTGTGAACATAGAGTACTCTGGCCCACAATTTCATATTCTGTTCTGTTACTCATGACTTGTTTTGTCCAGCTGAGAAAGATGTGAAATGCTGCACAGCCAGGGCAGAAATGAAGGAATACAGGAATGATTCCCTGGCCCCTCACAGCACACCAACCTTTCCCAAACCATTTTTTCCTTTCCCACACCAACCATTCCTTGACAGGAATGTCTTCCTCCTACTTTGCAAGATTTCATTTTCCAGCTCCAAGAACCCAATGGAAAATGCCAGCATACTGACTACTGCCTGACCTGGCTGACAGCTGATTTAGGAAAATGCTGGGAAAGAGAGCAGTGCTTCCAAGCTCAGTATGTTGCCGTTCTTTGAAGTATCAAGCAAGAACACTTGCTGGGAGATAATTCCAGCAGAAATACAAGACTATTTCTTCAGCAACTGGCAAATAAAACTGCAGTTTAAAACTCATAAATAGCTGTCTCCAGTACACACACCAGTCACAAGCATCACATCTGCTCACAGAACCACTGCACACCCGTACTGGAGCTGTCACACTGGACTAGATCAGCTGACTGTAGCCTACTGACCTGAGCAACCAAGGCTAACACCACACACTGCAGAGAAACATGCACCATAAAAAATACAGATGTAAAAACTGTAATAAGAAGCCACTAAGTGTTTTTTCCTAATCCTGACAGGTACTGCTGCATTAAATTTTAAATGTCATAATTTAGGTGGATTTTACAGGATAAAACTGGGGGACATTTTCACCATCCATACAGAAGCTTGATTTTTGGTTTTTTAATGTTACAAAGTTTCTCCGATAGCACACAAAATGTATTTACATATTTTGATAATTTTAAATTGCTAACTCCTGTGGGTTATGAACATGAAGTGCTAGAAATACTTTACGTAATCAGGAATAGCTCCCCCCGTTCTGAAATACAAGAAATCTTCACAGAATACATGCAACTTAGAGTATATCTTTAGCTGAACCAATGACACTAAACTTTGTAATCAGGCTTCAAATGTAAGCCTTTCCACAGCCATAAACTGCAAACTCCATTATGCATACATTTTGTATTTTTCTGTGGTCTTTGATGTAAGATCAGTACCATAACAAGGCTTGGGCAAAAAGAGTATCTGCCTTAAGCATTCCTCCAAGAACTTCCCAAAGCAGAAGAAAATACACTGGAGCCCTGGGGCTACTGCTGGCCAGAACCCTGGCTGCATCTCCATGCTAGCAGATTAACTGGTTGCTACCAGAAAGAGACGAACCGGATGGCAGAAGACATGTCTTGTGCTAAAGTAGCCCATACAAAATGAGCAAATCTAAATGCAATACAGTAATGTAACTATTGGTGTCCTTTTAAAATTATCCAGCAGTGATATTCTATTTCTCATTTGCATATGTGTATACTTTTAATTTTATTTCTACTAAACAAACTATTTCAGAGGCTTATTTTATTAAAGAGAAGCAAGAATTATCTGATAGGAAAATGATAACGTAAGCAATGACTGCTTTGCAGCAGTACCACCAATATACTCTTTATTCAAGAATTTTAAAAGACATTTCACTATTAAAAGAATTAAACTAAATTTGGCCTAAAATAAATCAGTTGAACAGAAAGATTTCTGAAAACTTGATTAAAAAACAACTTGCTTGCCTCAAAGGTTAGAATAACAGGAAAGTATACATAAGAATAAAATGGTAAACTGGGGACTTGTACTAAAATGTTCATGAACAAAGAAATAGACATTTATTAACTGGTAAACAAAAACATTTTTTCAACCACACAACTAACCTCCAGAAGATATTCTTGCAGAATCTATCATACTGAAAAGACTAAAAACTTAGCAAGATTAAAAACCATACTATTTTAGCTATTGTTCTAATCATAACGAAGCCATTTAGGCTAGCGGTTTTATTTAGTACAATAAAATTTGTCAATCTGAGAACTGAGTAGAGACAGAAAAAATATTTCTTGGGTTTTGTCAAATACAAAGGTAAAATAAAGTTTCTGTCTTCAGCATTTCCTCATCAGCACATACTCATGGCAAAAGCAGCATACCTTTCCTGTTTGAGCGCGTATTCCAGCATTTTGATTCTTCGCACTAGATCCTTCTTCAGATTTTCCTGTCCTTTCCTTTCACCTTGAAGAAAGGCAATCTGGGCCTGCAAAAGGAAGTGTTCAATTTACAATCTGCTTCCTCAAAATTACTCAGCATAGGTCTTAAGTGTGTGTGTCTTCCCAAGTTATTTTACTATTCATTTGTAGAGTTCAAAAGGAAGTGGCTTACTATGCTTCATAAACATTAAACACTTATAAAAACCACTGCATAGATAAGCCTTCTAAACGGCATGCTCACTACAGATCAAAAAAGAAAAAAAAAGGAAAGAAAAATATAAGAAATAAAGAAATTCTGGTTTGTTTTCTCTCTTGGATAAACATTCAACAAAGGATAAGGAATGGATAAAATAAGCCTACAAAAAGCTTTCAGCAGATAAAAGTATTTACCAACAATAAGCAAGAAAAGATGATAAAGTATTTCTGCTCACTAACTGAAGTAGTGTATAATTAGGGTATAATTCTATAGATACATGTTAGATACATGACAGCGGTAAAAAAAACCTAATGTGAACCATGTTCAGCTAAAATAAGAACAAAATAAAAATAAAACCCTGTTTGTAATACAGGGTCAAGTGTTAATTATGATACTTACTAAAATAGGTTAAGGAAAGTTCTCCAGAAATACTGTAATTAAGAGAGGAAGAAAAAGGAAAACAGGGAAAGGTATTTTGGTGAGGGAGACAAGGAGAGAAATGGTATATAAGTAAATAAAAGTCAAGTAGAAAATAGACAGCTAACCTCTATCAACTTCCAGCACAAGTATTTAGTTGCCTGTGAAAAATCTCCTTTAAATAGAAAATTATGACAAATACAAGATTCTAATTCCTAATCATAAAGGAAGAACCATCTGCTTTTGTACCTAATGCTCAAATGAAGAGGCAAGTTCTCGTGCTTGCTCAACTCATAAATACACTTTTAGGCAAAAATACCTACAGACAGTCACCACTTCATGCCTCAGCCTCACCTGCCATTTCCAGGATCAGAAGTTTTCTGCACCTCTACAGCTATGTCTCCAAGCAGCTCATCTGTCTCTTGAGAAGCACAGACAGGATAAAAGGCAATTGGTCTACACCACCAGCTGTTGAGTATGAAGACCTACAAGCCTTAAATAAATGCCCAGGAAAGTCAGGGATGAAAAATGAGGAGGAATATCCTATCCTCACCTGTCACAACCTTGCAAGCAGTCCCAGATATTTTAGTTAATGGAGATAGTTGCTTCCAAAGAATCTGACTGCAGATTTTTATCCCCAGATGAGAAAAAATGGAGTCTGTAAATGTCATTTTCTCTCCAGCAATTATAAAGGGAAGGCACACAATGAACTCAGTTGAATTTTGGCCACCAGGCAAGATGAATCTTACTCTGAAAGCCCATTTGTTTGTGGCCAGCAATAGCAGCTGCTCTAAAATATCACACCAGCTGACATAATTTCATTGCTCAAGTACAGCCAATAAACAGCTTGACAGACACCTGAAGGATCCTTAACTGCCAGTCATCAACTAGACCAGCCAGTTTATAACAAGAGAAAAACACTGGCCACTCTCCAACTAAGACTGTCTTCACCTTCAACAGGGGAAATACATTTGAATTCCAAAAAAACTAAAGTCAACTGAACCAAAAGGAAGATCTCTCACTCGGGCATCGAGAACTACAATTGAATTCTAATGTCAATTTTATGCTCAGGTTTAAAGAAAGGAACAAGAGAAAGAAATGCTGATGCTGGAGTCAGCGTTTCCTACCCTGAGGAACGTAACTGTGTGAGAAGCATCTCAACTCAACAAGGTCAGCATCCCTCCCAAGTGGAACATCTCAGGCACAAATAACTTAGTTTGCAGTAACTGTACAGACACACAGATTCTCAATCCCTATCTCCACACAGGCCCAGCAGAACTAAACACATGCCCTTCTACTTCTAGTCAAAAGGGAGAGAACACCAAAACGCCCTTTTAAAACCAGAAATCATGACATAAATATGCATTTGGCTGGAATGAAGATGATCATCCAATGCCATCAGGACACAAGCTGAAGTGATCTATTATGTGACCTGCTGTCTACAAGCAATTTCTAGCCAAGAATGAACTGACTGAACACGCTGGAATGAAGCATTTTTACCCGGAAGGCTGGCAAACAACGCAGCTCTCACACAGCTATGACTACAAAGGTCAAAGCAGCATTACTGTGCTAACAGCTGAGGCTAAAGTCATCTTCCACTAGTAGCAGCCTAAACTAAATTTAAAAATGCAACTTCTCAGTAGTTTTAACAGCTTCCTTTTGTAAGAGGAAGAGACATAAATGGATTTGATATAAGAAATATCATACAACACCTCCTTCAGATAGATATCTTTTGTTGCCATTAATACATCCATGCTTTTAATGATGTCCTAGAACCTTCTTTTTTCCTGGATTTTCAAGAAATCCATTTGTTTCTTACTTAAAATGCATGCAGCAACAACAGACTAATCCCCAGCCCAAGAGCCATTTCTCCAGCTCTACATAAGCTTATTGCTAGGATCCTTCAAGGTTAATAAATACATACTTTATAAGATAAGTAGTTTTACTGGTACTTCAAGAAACAGAATAATTTTGCTCCCTCCTTGGAGGCTGCATGGTTTCTAGCACAGTTTGTTCATGCATTTCTTCTGAGTAGCATCCTTATGCCTAGTACTCACTATTTTTGAAGAATTCTGGCTCTGGAAATGAGAATACTTAGATTTGGACATTTTCATAACATAGAGAAATACTCCTCTTTTCCACAAGATGTTAGCAACCCTTATCCCTCATTTATACATGTACTGAGTAATTACAATTACATCAGCCTCAGTGGACAATAAACATCAGTTATACATGTAAGCTTAAATGTTATTTGAGAAAACCTTAATGACAATATTCAGGTTTATTTATACTGCATGTAAGGACAGTATTAAAATAACTGATATTTTATACCAACGATAATACTTTAACTCTGTAGTTTATATGTCTTAAGCAGATTTCATTCTTTAAAATTTCATTCTTTTGGTAATTGACCAAAAATATGCGAAGTAACCTAAATGTTCATACCATAAAACAAACAGAAACACTTTGCAGATAAATGTAAACTGAATAAACAATAAGTTTAAATATCTGAAATGACAAATTATGACACGTGGCAGTATTTTCGCAGTCTCTAGAGCAATACAGTGGTAACTGTAGGATCATTATTTCCACTTAAAATACATAGACAACACCTGTCTAAATGCCTGTGCAAACATTTAATGTGCAGGAAGTCTGGGTTGAAACACGATGAAAATTATAACTGAACTGCACAACTACAGTTTTCTTATGTTTCAGGCATAAATGACAGAATTTTATCAATAGACTTAGTATCTACAGGTGACTTCCCATGGCTTCAGCTTTAATCCAAGTCAAATCTGACACCTGAGCTACACCTGAGGGAGTAGAGGAGCAAAGGAGATTCCCTTCTACTTTCTGCAACACTGTTCTACACTTGTGTTTTGGCCACTCCTGGGAACGTTTGCCAAAAATTTCGAGAATTCGCAAATATTCCCAATGAACAGGTTCTGCGACAACTGACCTCCTGGGTAATAAGGTTAAAATGCATCAAGCTGTAAGCCAGTCTGTGCAAACCTCAACATCGCCTTCGGGGATCACGCAAAACCTCATATTGTTCCTTGCCCTGTGGGTGGGGCGCATCGTCTCCATAAAGGACCCAGCCCCGCTGGCTCCACAACCAGAATCAAGGCAGGATCCGCCTCGAGTTTATTCCAGGCTAAGTGCTACAAGTTACTGTATTCCAACTCAACTGTAAAATTAAAATCAAGAGAGAAGGAGAAACAAAACAAACAAAAACCAAAATCAAACCAAACAAAAATAGCCATCACAAAACCAGAGAACACTGGAAAAAGACATGCCTGGAACAGTCTATTTCAATTGCAATTGTTGGGTCCAGTATTTTTTTTTCCACTTTATCTCACTGAATTCTTTTGTATGACCAACTGCAACATAACCTAGAAGTGTCATACACATCCAGTCTACGTTACAGCACTGTAGCTACCTTAAATATTCCACTTCCCTACTAAGAGGTTTTAAAAATAACATTCATTCTTATACTATAAAAATTTTCAGAGGCAACGACACTACTGTTTCACAAAATTCCCCAAAAGACTCTAATGTCCCATTACTGTGAAGCAGACAAAAAGGTGAGACCATGTATTAGGTAGCAGTGGGCTAGAAACAACTCTTTTTTAAAATGTTGTTGACTTCCTAATACAGACTTAGCAGCTATAACAACATAATCAGATAATGAAATCACATCTTAATAAGTCCAGATTTTACCAATGTTTAAAAATTTACACTGAAATTTATAATTCCTCGAATCAGCAACCACAACAGCAAGCATGTTTAAAGTATATTATATTTAGACATCTTTTTAGGCTTACACCTTGACTGTACCTAAGATCAGGAGATAAAAAAATATTCCTCTTTAACAGGAAATTTTTAAAAATAAACATACTATGACTGCTAAACAACTGGTGCACATTAATTATCAACTTCAATCAGTTCCTGATTTTACAGCTATTTCAAGTTAAAAGGCAATTTATTTTTTTTAATTCATAGAACTCAACAATTATAAAAAGCCTTTCTATTCTTCTCTAAAATATTTATTATAATATTTTAAAGTAAATCTCACTTCAAATTTATGGGCATTTAAAGGTCAACAGACATTATTTGACAAAGAACTACTGAGACACACAATTCTCTACATAATGCTTTCATAATTCAACCATCAGGTCTTCAGACGTTGAAAGAAAGAGAACAAAAGGGTGAAGGGGGAAACTGCAGCAAAAAGTACTGTAAAAATATGCAGATAGCTAAAATAACTAAATACATTATAGAGATGAATCAATCTGGACCAGTTGTGCTAACCGGTCTCCCAAGATCAGCCAGAAGGATTCTGCAGGCTGCCAGGGTACTCGGTATTTTACATTGTAGCTGGCTCACTGAAGCACTACATATTTAAGTATATTTGTAAATAAGAGTAGGCATGCCCTGGGGGTGAGAAGAAAAACGAGGGAAGGGGGAAGGGAAATATCAATGGTCTAGTACAACTAGGGAACAATTTTAAGAGGCACCATACTCACATCACTACACACACCTACTAGCACCCTGTGCCAAGAGAGGCTAGGAAGCTTTCGTAATTCCTGCAGCCACTTAAGATAACACAAAACTGAAGTGGGGCCACAGGCTGAAATGACTGGCAGGCACCAAGGCATATTTAACTTCACCTCACACGGAAGGTACTTCATCCCATTTATCCCTCACATGCTCACACTGGATGATAGCACCTCATGAAACCAATGCACAGCACAATCTGCTGCTGGCACCTTACTTGTGTTGGGCTTCTCAGAGATGTCCTAAAACTAGCATCAGAGATAAACCCAGAAAAGCCATCCAAAAGAAATCAAAGATTTAGTTTACAGTAAAAAACTACTGAAAATGCCATTTACTTACGTTCTTTGTCTCTGTTTTTCAAACAATGTTTTCAAAGAGAAAACACTGCTTGAAAAACAAACTCAGTAAAACTGAAAAACTCCTACTAAATGACACAGAATTTATTCACAATTTATATCTGGCAATACCTTGATTACTAACTTAGGCATCTCAAAACCAGGAAGACTTGTCTTTCTGCAGTTTCACTACACAGATTTCTGTTCAGATAGCCAGTCTTTCTTTTATCCTCTCTTCAGTGCTGCCTTTCACTGTTCTAGCAATTGTAAGCATCAAAACTGTTGCCAAGCAATGTATAGTCACCTCATTTAATCATTCTGCATAAGCAAAAATTTTCTCTAAACCTCCAGTCATTTCTGTGGTACACATAACTTGGGAGTGAACATCAAGCTTTTTTTGGACCCAAGAACACGTGCCACGTAGACTGATATAAACACAAAAGGAGTGCAGCTTTTAATTCTATGACGTAATTCTATAAGCAACACTACAATGGCATGTCACAAAATAATCACATATCGTGAGCTGGAGTCTAAATTGCAAATGCTCAAATTCCTTTCCACTTGCTGTACGAGAACGGCAGAAATGCAGCGACAGCAGTCAGCGCCCGGACTGATGAACAGACTCATGGCCCACATTTAAACAGACAATGGAAGTTCACAGGCCCAATGAATCACTTGGGGTATGGCAAGACAAGGGAGAAAAAATCTGGAGGAGATTTTTAGATCTGGCTTCAGTAACAGAAAGTGGAGTGAACCAGACTTGACCAGACAAGCATTTGCAGAGGCAATTGGCACAGTCCTGTTCCTCACTCCTATATCCAGGATCAGCTACTCCTTATATTCAAGCATGCGTGACCACTCTGACCTGACTTGGGCATCAAGTGAAACAAAGATAAGGGATTTTGTTCTCATCTCCTGTTTACAAGCTAGGATACAAATCTCATGCATGCCATTTTTGCTCCAATGCTTTTGCAATCATGCCCTCTGTGACTGCACTAAAGGGAAACATATTCCTGGCTAACACCAGAAAAAATGTAGTCTTTCCACACTGCAATCTTTAATTTAACTTCTTTATCACTGGGTTATTTTCAAAAATACTCAATACTAATGAGCATACAGCAAACTTTTTTCAAATACAAAAAGAACATCTGGGTGAGTTCATCTATAGGCCTACACAGAACACATCACTCATATAAAATGAACCTTTCTTTTCACATTTCAGAGTATTTTTATTTCTAGTTTATTGTCAGCAAAGCTTGGATTCTGAGCACTCTGAAATTATTCCAAAGAACTCTTTCAGGTATCCAGCACTTCTCAGCATTTAAAACCAAAACATAAGAATCCCTCATCTACTTCAAAGTCAGTTTTTGCCACTTTTTAACTGAGCAACTTAGAAATGAGGACTTGACAAGGCTTGCCAGCCTTGTGAAGCCAAACAGATGAATAGGTTACTGACCAATACTTATTTTCTCAAAAAACTGTGTACTGATAACAGTTTTAGTTAAGTCTTGGTATTTGTACAGTCTTACTTCTTTTAGCAATCAATTAAGATCAGCCAAAAGTCTCAGGCAATTCACGTGATCTTCCTTGGGGAATTTTACACAGACCATTCTAAAATTAGTAAAAAAAATTTCCGTGTCTACTGAAACGTCAATAAAGGCTAAGTATATTTGCAACTTGTTCAAACAGTGCCAAGTTACTTATCTCTGATGCAATAAAACTGCCATGAGCCAAGACCCTCAACAGAAAAAGAAGGGCTACATTTTGGGTAGGACAGATATACCAATTTAATTAAAAATGTGCACTAATACTATTAAAGACACTTAGGATGTGTCACCATATACTAACCTGACACTGAAAACCAAAGTTTTCCACCTGGAACACAGTAATCTATTCCATTTTTGCTCAGTCATGAAAAACAGAAAAATGCCTTTTTCTTTTTGTGCCTAACTTTCCATGAAATGTGTTTGAAAGGTTTAAAGACCACTGGGAGACAATGTAACATTGTAAAACTCTCTCTGTTCATAGGACATCAATATTTACAGCAGCATTTTCCTAAAGGATTTAGGCTATTTAAGAAACACATTTTCATTATGCTTAAACTAAATTACAGGATTGACACATATGAGAAGAACTGAAATATCTGATGCTAGGAAATGGTCAGATCAATTGTGCAAAAAAAAAAAAACAAACCAAACCAAACCAAACCACAAAAACCAGGCACACACCTGCAAAAACATTGTGTCACCGGTTTGTACTTACATTCTACTTCTACAAATTTCCGAATTTCCGAAAATCACTCAGCATTTACTCTCACTGGTCCTCCTGGCTTAAATAAAGAAGCCATGACAGCACATCAATGATTATATTGGAATTAGCTAGCAAACATACATGTAAGTAGAGGAGAATACAGTTAACTTCACATGAATCAGGCAAAAAGAAAGTTTGCAAAAAAATGTTTGTGAGAAACTATCTAGTAGTCACCAAGGTCCATTCGGCATCATTTTTCCCAAATAAACACACCTCAGTACTGTGACCATGGCTTACTTTCTTCTGCCTTTCTTTTGATTTATCTGACATACATAAAACAGTAAAGTTGAAATTATTGCTTTTCTGCGCTGGAAATGTATGTAACATTAATCACTGGTGGATCTTTTGTACTATCTGCCTTATGAGAAAAAATATTTTATAGAAGACTTTTACAGCACTTCTGCCAATTCAACTTTCACTGAGAATCTCAGAAATTTGACCCACATCATTCATGCTTGAAAACCTTATGCAAAACTTCTTCAAACTGTATTTATCTTCAGTTTTATTGGTCAAACTGTATCTTTAGGACTTTTCCATTAACTTAATAACTGATTTCACCAACTCACTGCTCATTACTTCTTCTCTGAACAACGTTTTCAGATTATCCAGCTATCACAACAACTTCTAACTAGAAATTTAATCCAACAAGAGGACCGTTATCTAAAAGCCAACAAACTGTAAATATCAACAATTTCTGAATCAAGTAACAAATGTCCTAAACTACACTATAAATAGCCACAGCCATCTGTCTGATTTGCCCCTTCTCCTCATTACTTTAACTTGTCTATCTCCAAGGACACAATCTTACCACGTAGCATGCCTGGTTTCATCGCCTGCCTCTTGCAGCAGAAAAGCAGCAGCAAGGGGCAAGATCCCCATCCGTGACCCTTCTCCCAGAGAGCTAACATTACTAAATCTGACTTCCACACCCCATCTCAAATGCTTATCTATTACTTCCATCACATTCCTTCCATTACAGCTGTTTGCTATCATTTAACCACATTTTATCTCATTTCATTATCTCTTTCCCTATCATTTGGGTGGTGTTTTCTTGTTCTTTTGGCACTGTCTTACAAGGACTATTTTTAACAAAGCTGTAGAAACACAAGCACATTGTATCCACCCATTCTCCCTAATTTCCTTGCAAACCTTTTCAAAGGAAAGTTTACCCAGGAAAAATAATTTTCATGTAATGCTATCAGGTCCCACCACTCGTACGGAGTCTACTACTCCAAAGAAACAAGTTACTAGTTAGAGGAAATGAAAACTTCAGGAATGATGAGGACAAAAGCCAGAAAATTCCTTCGTAGGATGGGGGGTTATCCATAAACACAGTCACATACAGCATAGCAGTTTGTTGAAATTTTGACCATTTGCGAAATCAATGTTTGCAAATCTGCACTTTTGCCAGAAAAATGTTTGTCAGAAGCAGAACTTTCTACAGCAACATATGCATTGCTTGCAAAGACAAGATTTCTAGCCAAAACAAAAGCCACACACACACACACCTTCCAAGCTCATCCAGCCTTGTTGCTCGCTGGGACAAGGACGTGCATTGGCAGCGCTGGGCTAGGCTCTGCGGGGTCCCAGCCCCCGGGGCAGAGTCCCCATTGCTCCCTCCAGGGGTGACAGATGGCTAATTAAAAGGGAAATAACATCCTCGGGAGACAGGCACTCTCAACCAGTCAGAAGACGTATGGTTAATGCAAGACACCAATATGGGAGGCAGTTCAACCCCTGCTTGCCTCAAGCAAAAATACGGATTTCAGTGCCCTGCACATGCATTTGATCAAACTCTTTGCTATTTTCGGATGGGCTTGTCCAACACAGAATGACAACCTGAAAAAAACCTGAAGTTTAAAACTTGCTGAACAGGAAACCCTGCCCCGTCAGCTCTCCCAAGCAGCTGCTAGAAGAACCTAAGAAAAGGAAAACCACTAATTTCTGAAAATATATGAAAATAGATTATAATGCCATAAAGCACTGTTTGTGAACACTTAAATGAAGATTAAAAACGTTAGTATTCATCCTAGTTAATTATTTCACAGGGCATCATGGAAGTCTATTCTTAGGATAATTTTTCAATCTGCAGATGTCAAAGTACTGTTAAACAGCAAGCATGCATTAAAAGTTAAATATGTAATCAGCAGATAAGCATCTAGGGGAACCCCATATTAATCTGTTTTCATTCTTCTTTGATATACATAGCTTACTAATGATGCTTGCATAGATATAAATACCAAAGTCCTCTTTTGCCTTGAATGAGGAAGATTATATAATAGAGGCAACAATAATTTCAAAAGGTTCAAGAAAAATAATTAGAAAATCAAAATAAACATAAATATTTGCCAGGCAAAGCAAAACATAGGCACTGATAGGGAGAAAAACCTTGGAAAGGCAGTACCAGACCAGTAACTAAGAACAGATTAAGCTGCCTGGCCTGATAACTCACATGTTATGAGCTTGGGTGTGTGTCCTCTGAACAAGCACCACAGAACACAACAGAAAGGTATTCTACCTGACCACCACATTTAGTTCCACATAGTTAATTAGAAGGATAAGAAAAAGACAAAATAAAGAGAAGACCAGAAAGGAAGAAAAGGAAGCCAGGAAATCACAATGGGACTGACTTACAACGTGTTTTTTTGAGAGAAGGTCGAGTGGAACCAACCAAAAGCCACAGAGCAGAAGCCAAGCACAGTAATACTGTGGCATAAGGTATCCCAGGTATTTCAATATCATGGCAGGTAAGGAACCAGGGATAAAAGAAGTCTACCTCTTAGAAACGAGATGAATTACAGGAAAAAATTATGGGATACTAAGATCACCATACTAAATAGGTCCTTTGCCCCACAGTCCCTCAAGAGTAGATAGATAATCTAGCACTGGAATTTGCATTGGATAAAAGTACAATGAGGAGCACTGCATCTTTATCTCGAGAGAGAGAAACTGTTCGACCTCAAATTTCCATTATTCTGTTAAACATTTCCAAACACACAGGCCAACAAAAGGCTTCAGAAGGAGCACAGACCAGGTCTTAAACTAACACTGCTCATGCTTCAAGTGTACAATTTCTAAAAGTCACCCTGTAGCTGCTGAACCCCCACCACAAACCTCTCACATGGATCCAAGAACATTCATCTGCAAATGGTCACAGCAGACGTTAACGCCTGATGTCTGTAGAGATGCCCAAGAATTTTGCACCTTCCTGAACATGACTCTGCAGCAGATAAATGCTGTTACAGCTTGTGGCAATGCCAGCCACAGCTAATTATAACTTTATTGAGATGTTTTGGCAAGAGTCAAAGGCATTCAAGCAAACAACTTGTGATGGGGTTATCTGCCATTGATAATACATGACTTCTGCAAATAGTCTAAATACTCGATTTCTTTCCTCCTGGCTAATCCAGAACACCAAGCTTTTGAGGATACCTGGGGGAGGAGGAAGGATGGCATGCTGTTGAATGACATGACAAATATGCAAAGTGTTATTACTTTTAATGCACTGGCAAGATTTCCCTGGTCCTGTAAAATAGATCTTTTTCCTCCAAAGCAATATTTGATACCTGTATCAGCTATGAATATATGTCAAGATATTTATGGGCCTCCACTGGATGTACGACACATGAGGTTATTCCTATACATAACTAAGCTAGTAACTTTCTACACAGTATTTACTGGATGTAGTGAATAGAAACATGATTCAGTTACTAACCAATTTCTCATTGAATCATGGAAGTTAAAATAAAAACTACTCTCTTGTTCTCATGACCACTTCGTTCAAATTCCTACAAGGGAACTGTCATTAAAGAATGTCACATCAACCACTCTTCTCAGAGCAGTTGTCTGACGTCACTATAGAAAGTAAAATTACAAAGATGGGAAAAAAGAAAACCAACCCAATAACCAAAAAAACTGAGAAGCGGTTTGCATTGCTAAATCAAGAGACTCAAGACTCTCTTAACAAACCCTGTACTTTCAAGGAAAGCCATAGAAACAAGAGATGGACCGGAAGACAGAGACAAAGAAAGGAGACCTAAAAAGGAAACCCGTAGACACTTCAGTCTCAAACACGGCCAAATGAAAACCACCAGGGCTACTAGCAACAAGGCCAGCGTTAAGGTTTAACACAGGGATTTTCTTGTAAACAACACCAAAGAGGAACGAAGGTTGCATTATCGACTGTTATTGGAGTTAATGCAACGTGCCCATCACTGAACTATCTGACAGCAATGGCTCTAGGCCAGCAGCTCGCAAGTTCTTTAACCACAAGATCACTATCAGTCCTTTCATGCACTAATGAGCGTATCAACCCCATCGCTTTTCAAACGAAAACACTACATAACGTGCCCCATAGCAGCGTAAGGGGATCCAGCCGGACCCGCGGGCCTGGCCCCGTGCGGGCGGGGCGGCACCGAGGGCACAAGCGGCGGAGCAGCGGCACAAACGGGGCCGCGCAGTTCGCCAGGGGCAGATTTTAACAAGGGTTATGAAACTGGTGACAAGTTGGGGCGGCCGATCCCGAGGGGCATCCGGAAAACTCCGGGGAGGCGGGCAGAGCGGCGCA
>VXBB01014416.1:570214-628632 GCA_013399915.1 Illadopsis cleaveri
CGCCGCTCCCGCCGCGTCCCGGCAGCGGCAGCAGCAGCAACAACCTGGGCGCGTCCCGCCCGCCGTCAACGCCTGACAGCCGCCCCCGCCCGCTGCTACGGTGGCCCGGCCGAGACAGCTCTGGGGAGTGATTCGCTCCGCCGCCTCGCGCGGTGTCCTGGGAAATGTAGTTCCGCTGGACGACAGGAAGGATTCCCCGATCGCCGCCTTCTCCCCGCGCCACCCGCAGTTCCAGGGATGGCGTTCGGATGGCTGAGCCTCAGCGCCGGCACGTGCGGTCCGGTCGGCTGGGCTGGAGGGAGGGGCAGGGCAGGGGCAGACGGGTGCCTGCGGCGGGAGCACAGGTTTATGGCCACCTGCACCTTCGGCGGGATTTAAATGGCTTGGGCTCTCCGGCAGCCCACCCCAGGGACGCGGGAAGGGCAGACGTCTCGCAGCAGTTCCACATGCTCCGGTCGGGCCCTGCCCTGGCAGCCCCGGCTTTTCTGCTTCGTCCCTGTTCTGAGCAGCGCTCCGCCTCACACTGCCAAGAGTTGGAAGCCCTGCCCAAGGCTACAGGAGTTTCTTGAATAGGGTTTGCAGTGTTGGGAAAGAAAGCGACACATTTTTAAGGAATTGCTACGCTGCCTGTTCCGCGAGGAAAGCGAAAACAAGAGCCTGTGGGATTGAAGGCGGATGATACTGGCAGCAGTGCCCTCTCCCCATGGCACCAAGGGGCGAAGCTGGGCTCCCTTTCCCACGCCATGTGAGACCCAGCAGCAGAGCCTCGCTGAGGGCAGACGAACGGGCCGCTCCATCGGCAGATGCCAGGTGCCAGCCTCGTGTAAAAGATGCCGTGTGCCACCAAAGCGGTGCCGTGGGGCTCCCGAGGGCGCTGGGGACGCGCCCCGCTTGTGCCACTTGCGCCCTTCGCCGTGCTCCGGTCGCACCAGGAACGCCCCGCTGTGTCTTCTCGAGCAGCGGTTCCTGTTTCTCTGTGGCTGCTCGAAACCACAACCGCCTGCTTCGTAACCCTGGCCGCGGAGTTTGAGCTGTGGCAAGTGGACAGTCTCTCTGGGAAAGCCACTAAGGAAGCTTACACAGAGCATCAGGAGAGCAGCGGGGAATAGGAGCGAAAACACGGGACAGGGAGCGTCATCTGGGGGACCTCGGCAAGGAACCCGTGCAGAACAAGGCTCACCCAGAAAGGAAGGAAACAGCAGAGAGAGAGATGAAAGATGAAGGGGAAGCGGAGCAAACAATTTCATTAAAAAGCACATTTAAAAGGCCATTGACAAAGAAAAAGATGAAAAGGACAGTGACAAACAACAATAAGCACTACGGCCATTTCAAGTTACTTCAGTTTTTTTAATCAAATGGAATTTGATGCCAAAATATTGTGTAAAACCACATGATTATAACTTTAGTATCAGGAGCAAGCAGAGAAGCAAACGAGGACTAAACTGGGGAAGGATGTATACAAACGAGAATTGTGCATGTTGTACACAGCCACACAAAATACAAAGAAAAACCTCTCCCTTCTCTATCCCTCTACATCTATCTAGTGCCATTTTTTCTTCTGCTAACTTTTTTCTATTGTTCTACTGATTTCTTACACTTCCCTCCCGCATTCTGAGTTTTCAGACATCTTGTCAACTAGAGTGTAACCAAAACTTAAAAGTGCTGAGATAAAACTTAATGTGAACAAAACATGATTACAGACAATTTTTTTCCAAGAAGTCATTAATTCCTAGACTATCTGGTGAAGGGGAGGGAATCTAAAACAGGTTATAAACTTGTTTTCTGTTTTACTTGCAAAATGTTTGTGTTGAATTTTGAACTGGAAGAGTTTCCTTAATACATCCAAATGTTAAACTGGTTCAGAACTTCTTCAAAGTAAAATAGATTGGGAATGCTGGAAAGACTTATTAGAAAGGGATGTATTTAAATCAATTTAATTCCCACTACCTATAGTAAGATGAAAAAACTAGTGAAGTTACTTTCCTTCTCATGTACAGCACATTGTTTTTACTTCTGCATATATCTTTACTCCTGTAGAATGATGGAACAAGACTTGATTAACATCTTTATGAAAAAAATAAGAGATTAGAGTACGCACCACTTGCTGTGTCCTCACTTTAGTAATAAAATATTCACTGTGAAATAAAAGCATTTCTGATTTTATGTTAAGTATTTTGCACACAGCCAACTTACCATAGGGCAAAAGAGCATTGTCTTGACCATTTTGCATAGGTACTCAAAGGGATATTAGATAAGGTCTTAGAGGGAAATAAAAAGCCTAGAGACAAGTATCTATGCAAAAATAGTGATTTACAAATATTTTAAGCAGATATTAGTCATATTCAATTCTATTTACTATCCCTTTGTTATATTTGAAGTTTGCATCTGAAATATGCAGTTTTTACAGAGTATACAGAGAAACATCAGAGATGAAACTCAGCAGGCCTGGTAGAGACCTCTGGTTATGTTACTTCTCTCTATAAAGCAAAATGTATAGAAAGATCCCTATAAAAGCCCATAAATTCAACAGCTGTGTCAAAAAACTCATGTAAGTCAGTCTTGTATACACAAGAAAATACATGGTTCCACACTTCTGCCAATAGGAAGGGTGAGGCCTGGCAGCAGACAGACACTGGGAGTCCCTGGCTGTGCAAGGTTAGCACAGCACTTCAGCCCTAAGCCCCAAAATCAGCACATCAGAGGTGAGGGGAGCCACAGGCTTTTGAAAAAAGCCTGGTAGGGGAAGGAAAAACAGGATGAGCTTGGCTCTCACTTGCGTTCTGCCCCTGGGTCAGTACAGTGCAAAGTGCTCCAGTATATCTGCCTGCAAACTTGAGCAAGGACTACAGGTATGATGTATCCAGAAACTAAAATCTAGCAGGAAGGTTAAATACCTAGGAGTCTGGACAAAGGGCAGAGCGCTGACTCATCACATATTCAACCAGTTGCTGGCAGAACAGGGAGAGTGCAAACACAGAGCACTTTACAAGGGCCAAGATCTACACCTACAAAAATGCAGATAGAAGGCAGTTCTCTTTATAAACTCAGTTTCCAGTGCATTCTTTAAAATTTATATTCAAAGAGATAGGGGATTAGATTCTTTGCATCCTTTATTAATTTTCAAGCATGGAAACGGATTTGAAAGAGACACACACCACATAAATAAGGACAACTCATTAAGAAAGCATGCTTTATCATTCACCTTAAGAAAGGCTGAATATTTTCAACTCTTTTGTTGTGGGGTTTTGGGGGTTTTTTTCATGCAAGCTGAAACAATCTACGAAGTCCCTTTCCCTACTATTTTTTTAAAAGGAAAAAATTCATACTTCTACACTAGAAATTTCCCGTGGTTCAGGGTAAATACTTCATAACAGTTTTTTCTCTTCTCTCCATCCCCACTGTGTTAGTGTGTTGGCACAATGGCAGGATAACAATCACCAGACTTCAAAAACTACTGGCGGGTTTGAGATAGCTTTTAAAAATAAATAAAACTATTTAGATACAGAATAATTGTTTTGGTGGATAATTTATAACAGAAATTCATAAATATGATCACAATTTCCTAAAAATCTATACAAATACAAGTAACACCACTTCCCTTGTAATGCATGGATTTCAAGTAATTACACAAAGCTCCATTAGACAGCCTTTCACATACAAATTACACAAAATTAGACATGTATGCAGGGATAATGTAATGCTTCTGACTACTTAATGGTCCAAAAATAATAAAAGTAATTCAAAAAAAGCTAGTTTTCAGTTTAATTGTCGGGGTGGAATGTACTGTGGGTGGTGGTTGCCTAGCAGCTGCTTTTGCTTTGCTGGCCTGACTTGCTCGGACTGCAGTTTCTAGACGTGTTTTCAATTCAGGAGCAGCTCCCATTACTGTCTTGAAAGCATGTGGGTAAAGTGGACCAATGTGCATTAGATTCTGAAGTGCAAACTCGTGAAGATCCTTAGATGCTGTAGGTGCAGAAGCAAAGGCATTTTCATTCAGTAAATAGGAGATCAGAGTGGGAACGAGAAGGGCAAGCAACTGTACTCCTAAAAATGAAAGAAAAAAAATGTAATTACCGTATCAGAGAATGAAACAAACAAACAAAAAATTATCAGTTACTAGACAGATAAGGGCAATATTGTTTTCAGAACTGACGTTAGAAACTGTAATCAAAAAATTATCAAATTAAAACAACTGAAATGTCGATGGCTTCCTGTGCTTTGATCCCTCCAGTCTGTCTTACCAGGACTGGGTTTAAGATTTCTATAATTGCTCTTTACGGTCATGTTGATCCTGATGCTTATTTTGAGATGCTTTTGCACCATCCAATTGCAGATCATTGATGAAAGACTGTAAGATGTAGAGTGCCTATCATATTAAAGGATTTCAAAGCACTTTTCAGGCAGACAGAAATGTTATTCAATTGAATCTGAGCATCCACCTCCCCAGTGAGCATAACTGAACTTTTATCAGTTTGCAAGTGTTCATAAAGAAGTCAGGGACAGCTATTTGCTGTTATTTATGTTGTATTGGTCTGGGAGATCCTAATCCAAAAACTAGCAGGGCAGCTATACTTCAGCTAGCATGACCTAGTAAGGCCACAGCCCAAAATGGCAGAGGGATCAACAGGGTTGACCCTGAGAATAAAAAAGGCAGCTAAACTTAAGCAACAAGGCAATTTTTTGTACCTAGAAAGAATGTAAGTATACCTTTGAAATATGTAAGCTGGTAATTGTACATTTTAAGCTCAAAGAAGTTAAAAATTAATGGTAACTCATTTAAATAAATTGGTTTAGATTACCAGAGTATTAATTACTTTTCCTTAAAGGTTCTGACTAATTCATACTCATGGGGTGATTGTCTCCAGCTAGCAAAAAAATCAGATGTTCTGCTTCCTCATTTGTTTCAGTTACTCTCTAATTTTCATTTCACATGTGTTTCAAAAAACTCCAAAAGCAGAATGAGGTTCAAGAAATTTAGTATTTTATCAAAAAAGAGAAACTCCAACAAGGAGTGTGTTGGGGGGAAAAAAACCACAAAAACCAACCAAAAAAACCACAAAAAAACCCTACCCAAAACCAACAGTAGTATTTTTACAAGGAACTTTTTCAGCATTTGACGTCAAAGGTCAAAGACAGTAAGACTTCAGAATGCACATTGTTTCAGTTGAAGAATAACTAACTCAAAGATAAACTCTAGGTAATATATTCTACCTAGTGAATCTTGCTTCATCTACAATCAAGATACTCTGACCAGTACAGTTCAATTTCTTGGGCTCTTTAAATAAAACTTGTTGAGCTGATAGAAGCAACCTGATTAAAGTCTACTAAAATAATTAAAGTTAACAATGAGAAAAAGTAAATTTAAACAGCATGAAATACAAGCTTCCAAACAGAATGAAATATCACTCATTACTGCAGCTCATGTTTACATTTTTTCCTGCAATCACCAGAAATGCAAAGGCTGCAGCATATCATGCTGTATTCGCTATGCAAGTTCATGTATACAGAAGTTCTAGCACTGGAATTACAAAAGCATGTTGCACACACAGTCCATTTGTGACTATGCCATTAAGTTCCTAACTGCAACATTTCTAATGTTCAACATTCTATTTTAGCATTGCTCATTCCTCTACAAAACCTGAATACTTACTATTCTGCTCCTCACCAAGGGCAACCAATGTTTCAAGGACTTTAATTCCTTCCTGGACTGCTAAAAGCTCCAGATTGTTGTTCGGGCGGTTCCTTTCCACAGCTTTCAACTTCTCAACCATGATAGGGGCCAACGAATGAATATATGGAGTTGACAGGGCACGGTTGGTGTGTTGGAACACAGAAAGCAGAAGCTGGTAACACTTGGCTTGAACCTAATCAAATCAAGATAAATACTTTGTCCTCAAAGTTATTTGTTAACTCAGGGAATCTAATAAACTCTGTTATTTCTGCTTAAAAAAAAAAAAACAACGACTACTAAATGGGAAGGAAACATACTAAGTAAGAGGAAAGCAGCAACACAGGCTATCTAATAAAGCAGTATTAGCCCAGTGTTCAATAAAAGGAAGGCAAATTAGAAAGAACATGCAGGTATTAAGTAGCAGTAACAATATAAACTCCGAGAAAATAAAGGCATAGTTAATGTCATACAAGTCAGTCACACTAGTTCACAGCGAACTACATCTTTAAGTCTCAGAACTACCAGCTCTAATAGTAGCTTAATCCTCAAAATCGTGATATGCTATTCCAATTCCAGAAGGGCAACACAGCCCATAAAAATGACTCAGAACAAAGTGATCTTATTGTTCTAACAAAAACAAAGCTGTAGCCAAAAGTGTCAGGCCTGTTCATCCTTGCTTCTCATTCTCCATTTTGTGCTGGTAGTAGCCTAGGACTATATGTGTAGCCATACTATGAGCTGATCACAGAATGCTCTCCTCGTCCTTCTATTTTATTTTTTATCCTCCTCTCTCTCTGTGGAAAGCAGAGATTATTAAAGCCATGGTTTGGGAAAATGACTCACTGATGATCTTGTTCAGATGAATTTATGAATGCATTTTTTGGGCCATACAAAGATCTTCCTCCAAAATCCCATACAAATAACCCAGAATTTTTGAAAAGGTGAAGCCTCACAACAAATATGAGGATAAAACATGGCACATGTTTTTTAACTGCACTCAAGTCCTAACAGGATGAGTTATCAAGCACATGCTGAACAGAAATGTTCTAGAGGAAGTACTACCTCACAAAATGATCTGTGAGGAGATCCAGGGATTACTGGAAACAGAGACATATTAATAAAAAAATTGAATAAAAATCATGGATCATAAAAACTACTGGTTAAGAAAATATGAGTTATGTAGCTCATATTACTGTTAATTCAATGGTATACAGATGCAGGTTTTCCATACAATATGTAAGGTCAGAAATAAAAACACTTCTCATATCCTTTATATGCTTTATAACAGAGCTCCACAGAAGAGCGTTTTTCCTTAATGCCTTACTTGCCATCATCTTTGACCTTTTCAACAAATTTTACCTCTGTCTCTCCATACTGTTACAAATAATTCTCTTCTCTTTCTGTCTTTCTTTAAATTTCATTCCTTATTAGCTGTTAAAGATGATTAGATTAGGCTTTGAAATAAAGAGTAAAAGTATTTTTTTAAAATGCAGCCATATTTCAAAAGAGTTCTATGACTGCATCTGACAGCAGAATTTCATCCAGGCTTTTTTCCTTTGATCTGTGTAATATAAAACTTTGGACTATTGTGCATTCATGGAAGTCTACAAAAACTGCTGAAAGGTAAAATCAGAGCTTCTTCAAAGCATAAGAGTCACACTCTCATGCAAAACTTGGCCAATAGCATTGAAACTCTTGGGTCTCTCAAGCGAGTTATCTTGTTGGAACAAAAGGGAATTGAGCTCACCAGACTTCTGGTTATTACTATACATGATATTTGACCTTTTCATGTGGTAACAGTTTCAAAAATACTCCTGTATTTCTTTTAAGCCATCAGTAGTTTCTCTGGAAGAGTCTTCTCCTTAATCAGTTCAATGCACTTAGTACAATCACGATCATGCTTTTATTACAAACAGGTGTCTCATTACTGACTGGAACAAGGAATATTTTACATTTAAAAAGCCAGAATGAACACACAACGAGTATTACAGAGTATATGCTCTGCACATCCGTGAGCAGAGAGTGGACACCATCTGGCTGCCGTCCAAACTTGCTCTGTGTGTTACAAAAATAGTGGTAAGTTCCAGCTGACTGGCAGCTTTCCAGCAGGGCAGTGGGTGAGAGACAGTTCTCTCTCACTGTTCATGTGCTTGCACAGAGCTGAGAGAGAGTATGACATTAAAGTTTAGCTTAATACAAGTGACATTGCCATTCACACAATAAAATTCTAAGTAGCTTTCCATCCAGAGTCAGGCTTCAGAATCAACTGAATTTTATGTTCATGCTGGAAAACACCTGCCCTGCTATGGAGAATTATCAGTCTAAACAGGAATTTTAAATGCCTCACCGTGACCCTAAACACATCCACATTTTTTGCATGTTTTTCTTCTCAGGAATCTCTGCAGTGTTTCCTTGAGGAAACATCATAGATTTTTCTCCTTCGCTCCCACCTGCAGATTTGTATACCCATTCAAACTGATACATACATGGCTGGAAAAGTTAAGCTTAACTATCCATACAGTACATTAGCCTGCTTGAACCAACTCAGTCTACAACTTTTCAACTTTCCTCTCCAATGACAAAATAATTCAGAAGGCATTTCACAAAGGCAAGCCAAAGGGCAAAAGTGAAATCATGAGACAAATGAATCATGATCTCTAGATGTTCTTATGGTGCCACAAAATTACATTTTTGCTCACAAACTGAGTTTGGAACACAAAAAATAAGCACAGGTTTTGCACAAACAAATGTAAAATTAATCAGAAACGTGGGCTGTAATTTTATCTATAGAAAAAATGGTTTCGTTTGCATTATAAAAGATCAACGCTAATGTAAAAATGTCACCCCTCTGCGGTAACCAACCTTTCATCTGATAAAACTTCATATACCAAAGACTGGTTTTTGCCTTTTAAAAAGCTGAAGCCAAGAACCTGGCACAAGGCCATGAACACTTTATCTAGAAGCACTAAGTTTGGGTTGTTTTGCTTATGAGTTTGAATAATGTATTGTTGAAAATTCTAGTTAGCTTGACAGCAGTATCTGTCCCTGAAGTAAAGGAATCACAAAACATTCAGGAAATGTGTTAAATATATCACAATTAGTTTTTGGTGGCTGCATATCATTGACATTCCTACAACATGATCTTACCCAAGGATCAGAAGAATTCAGTGCACTTCTAAATCGGTTCATACATCCATTTTGTAAAGACTGCACTCCAATTATTTCAGTGCTTGCTGACCAGAGGAAGAGAGCAATAGCTGTAAGTATGCTTACTTCATCAAGAAGAGGTTTAGAGGCTTCTGAAAAACAAAACCAAACATGCTGATAGCTTACATAAAAAAGGCTTTAGCATTTTTACTAAAAGCCAGTGAACACAGATAACTCACAAAGAGGAAATATATGTACTTGAAATTATTTGCAACTGGACATGCATTTACTTATTACAGTGTCATTACAGACTGTGACAGACAAAAATCTGAGCAACTCTATTTTAAACAGTTGTTTTAATAAAGTAAGTCAATCTGTCTGAAACTTAAGTATCAAGGAAAACATCACTGCCCACACTTTCTCGGACCAAGTCATGCTTTTTGTTTACTGTGTGGAAACAAGAGGAAAAAAGATATTTTTAGATCCTTTCCCCATTAAAGATCTACTTCACTTTTTAAAATTATTATCTTCAGCCGATACAGCAGAGTAAGAAATAGATATCCAGCATGGTAACAACTTTTACTTAACATGAGGTTTCACAGAACAGACTAAGTGATCTAAAGCAAACTGTCATCAATAGGAACAGTCCTACTGTAATCTTTCTTACTTTTCAAATAGCTTGTATTTGCCATTGTCACTTTTTTTTTCCTTGCATAAGCTCTGTCTTCACAGATCTTATTAATAAATTCACAACAGGAATAAAAATAAGTATATTTCTATATAAACTATTAGAATATATATCAAAAGCACTGTTCTCCTGATCTGGTTGGCCAAATTGTGCCTCTCAGGGGAGAGCAGAACCAAAGAAACAGCATATATAAAGTCAGCAAAAAAAGAAAAACAGCATGACTGCCCTTTAGAGATGTCAGCTGGTCACTCAACTGGCTTAGCCATAATGTGAAACCTCACTTCAAAAAACTACTTCAAGCATTTTAAGTGACAATTTTTCTTACATTATTTAAATTATTTTAAATTTACATTGTTTAAATTTCATTGAATGATGAGGTTTGAAATTGAATGCAGTGGACCTTGCTTACATTTTTGTGTGTGTGATCTACCACACTTCACAGAAGATTGGAAAGGAAAACATTCCTCTTGCAAGGAACCAAGAAAAATTTCTGAAGCCTGCAAAAAGGCCTCCAGCCAGTGATGTTTCTGGGAAGAGGGCCTGTGAAATCTCTACAGTGACTAAAGGCTGGAAAACAAGAGCTGATGTGACAAATCAAATTAGAAGTTTGGCTTGGTTAACACAAACCTAGTGATCTTCCCCCTTTGGACATTTCAGAATCATTTGCAATTACCTCCTCTTTCCCCATCTCTCACATGAGTAACTCCATTCAAGTCTCTCTTCACTCTCCCCAAATGGCTCCTTGGCAATGTAATGGGATGTTTTTCTCGCTGACTACCACTATGCAAATGGAAAATCTTTGTGTCTCTCTTTTGCTAACTATGCAGCTGAGACTGTACATCTTTTTCACTTTTTGAAGGGCAAGGCAAAGCACGTATGTGAACCATAAGAGGTGGTCTGCAGTTCTCTGAAGAGACAGTAACCATTGTGCTGGTGAGTAACAGGGATTTTTTGGCCAGGATTTCTTCCTCACCAAAGAAGGCTTTTAACAGTGTTGTGAGTATCCTACTCCAGTATGAACCTTGCCACAATTATCTGTGGCTGTCTTCCCACTCATTCACTTTAACACTGACTGTCATTAAGACTAAATGACTTGTGCCAGCATAAAAACCTGAGGCAGGGGCTGCTAGATGCACTGCAAAAGGAAAAACTTCTAACTGGAGGTTATGATCAACACTGTCAAAGAAAACAGACCAAACAAGGACAAATCTGAGGTGGGAACTCTTGAGATGCAACTACTTTGTTAAAGACAATGTTGTGCTTTTCTTCAATAAAATCTATTAAGCAGCTGAGTTTTGCTCATTCAGGTCTTACATTAAGCTATAGGCAGATACCATAGCTGCCTTCTCATTACAGAAAATCTGTTTTTCTTGAATTTTAACTCCTGCACTGGGAAAGCACTTACCAGGCTGAGAGTCTTCCAAGATAGATGCCAGAGTGCTGCGGATAAGACCCGTCCATTGTTTCTGAGTTTCATCAGTCTTGACTGTTGGAAGAGTAACAATAGTTTTTATGCCTTGAAGAGCTGCAGTGACTGGAGGTGGGACCTGATTATCTACCGACTTCACAGCTGTTTCTTTCAATACCCTTGTTATCAGAAATAGGATAGTGGGTAGGATTGTCATACACCCTAAAAAAAGAAAAAAAAAGATAAAATAGAATTTCTAAAGTGCAGTAGATAACCTCTTTGTCTTTCCCAATATGGATGTGTATGGTTGGAGACAAAGGAGATGAGATAAACTGCAATTCAGGTGACAAGTGATACGTGTCCTTCAACAATTTATCACCAAATTCATTCATCAGTACTACTGAAGTGTATCACAACACAAGTCGTACAAGCCAACAATTGAAATGCTGCTGCCAGTTCAGAAATGATGACTTAGCTATTAAAGCTTTGTCCTACATGGCATGTGACACATGATATGTCATTCAGATTGCTAAGTACCTTAAAAAAGGATCTACATGTCACTAGGGCCCTATGAACAGCAAAAACAAGAGGTCTGGAAACAAGTATCCAAACTAAGTTACAGCACTTTCCAAGTAAGATGGTGTGTGGTGCAAGCCCCAGAAGTGAAGTAAGGAAGCTGTCTGGGTGTCTCAAATCCTGGACAAAGCTGTAGGAGTTTCAATAACATATGCAGACTTTAAGCCCCTACAGGACTGAAAGAAGAGTGCTGTTGGGTTTAGGCATGCAAAATCAAGTCAAGCCTCTTTCCATATCTCTTCTATGCTTCATTTTCCCACATCTGTGGTAACACAAATCCTGCCATTTTCCTACTTCTGGGAATGCTGTGAGGATAAATACATGAAGTAGAACAATTATGACAGGAAGGGGCCGTTCTTTAAACTAACAGTAGTTTCTGAGCTACTTGCAGTGGCCGCTTGCCAAATACTGGGAGTAACACCCTCACTCCAGACAACACAGAAGTAATAGTTACTCTTTTTGCCCACCCTCTTTCTCATCACACTGACCAAAAAAAAAAAAATCAGGAATAAAATAAAAACAGAGTATGACTCCAACTCAGAATCTCTTGTTCCTTAAAGAAGTGCAAGACACAAATTCACAAATTTCTGTTTGAAGACAGGCCATGTTGTCTTTTGAGCATAACTTTGTCTAAATATGTTATTTGCAGTGCACCTCATTAGAGGACCAACTTTAAAATGTCTTTATCTACATGATTGGGTGAAACTTCCCAAAGATTCTTGAGACAACAGTTAAGCAATTTTCTCTCCAAAATGCAAAAGTCAAAGAGCACAGCTTCCCATGTAATTGTGTCTTTTACCCATGAACTTCACTCAGTGCAATTATCCCAGCTTACACATATCCTTTGTGACAGTCTTCCTGGGCAGAAGAAAGCTCCATTTAGTTTATAATCACATTGGGAATGACTGACAGCCAACGGCTGCAAGCCCAAGATGAATTGTGCTGGTTTTCCCTCAGTAGGATTGTCTTTTCATACAGCTGCTGCTTTTCATGAACTTTTCAGGAATTTAATTATCTCCAAAATGTCTCTGTTCTTTAACAATATGACTAAAATTGCCCAAAAGGCTTCAAAAGCCTGAAAAAAGGGGGGAAAAACCAATAAAATCTGATCGGTACAGAGCTAATTTCCTCAGCAAACCCACAGCACATACGCAAACTAAAAATCAAATTTCTGTTATGTTGCTCACTGGAAAAGCCTGAATTTTTATTCAGTTAATCACCTAAAAATACTTATTAATAGATGGCCCTTAAAGCATTCACAGCAATACATTTACAGTTTGTTTTGAGCATCATCTCCTCACTGTGCTACCACTGACACATACTGTGTTACAATGCCTTACCTGCTGGAGAACACAGGGAAGGCAGGTCAGACAGAATATTAACGGTGGCAGCCACGAGACGAGCACTTTCCTCTGAGAGGTGGGATTTGGCAGCAACATGACTTGGAGAATCCGACACTTTTGAACTCAGATGGGGCATGTGTCGTACCAGGATAAACATGAGCAATTCCATGGCTGCAAAGACGAGAGATTTTCCAGGCACGAGACCACCGGTCTCACCTCCCTCTCCTAAAGCAAGAGGATTTTCTTTCTCCTCATTATCATCTTCATCTGAAAAAGGAAAGAAATGTCTCAGGAGACAGTTAAGATCCCATACCAAAGATCATAAGACACACTCTTCACAAGAAGAAGTTAAAGAAGTTAAAAATCAAGAAGAAAATGTTGCTTTACAGTAAGAGAGGAAAAACATAGCTCATGTCAGACTAAACGTTTTAGTTAGAATGACTTAAAGGAGTTTAAAAAGCCTTTGAAGTATTGTGATTGCAACAATACTTACTAAATTCTGGAACTAGAAAACAAATGTAGTCTTGCACAAAATAAAACCACAGTTAATTATTATGCTTCTCTTAAAACTGATCATAAAATTAACAGCAATCAATGCCAAATAAACAGCCAGGATTTTTTTAAAAAAATTTAATAACTATTAATTAAATGTTCCACCCTGACAAAATCTTATTCTAGCCTAAATTGATTATGAAATAAGAGAACAGAAAAGCACTGTAGTATTCCATGTCTGAGTTGATGATTTGAGTGTATTCAGTTCAAAAAGTCTCTCTTTTGATGGCAGCTTGGCCAGCTGCAGTCTTTCCTTCTCCCATTAAACAGCAACAGAGATTCAGTAAGTCAAAGCTGGCCTGAACTACCCCTATAGAGCTCCTATGAATTTAAATGATTGCTACTGTTATCACATTCATCAATCTGAAAAAAGCAGCTTACTGGGCTGACAGTAAACAATTCCATTAATTCATATGAAGGAACAGAGCCTGCATTTTCAGTTGTGCTGGTTCCTCAAGTTCCAGCAAAATCTTCTCCCTGTCTCCCTGTTTTTACATTGTCCTTGGGCAAAAGCTATCATTTGGGGTTTTTTTTAATCAACAGTACATTGTGGCAGACTAAGATAGTAATTTTCCTTAATAAGAGAATCTTCTCTGGGGTTTACTTCACTTCTTTCAGGTAACAGAAAACCTGGCAGATCTACCAAATGTAACCAGGTATCAATTAAATATTTGCCAGGTAGCCTCTTGGAAACTAATTTACCTAGTCAAAGATAGAAACAGTACATGTGAGATTCTTAAAGAAATGGTAAAGGCATGATTGAACAGGGAGACAGTCTCTTAAAAGGAAGAGGTCACTAAAAGTACCTCAGAAAATAGCTTGCAGACTGTTGGTCAAATTTTGAGTATCTCCAAGCATAGAGATACCACATCCCTGAGCACCTGTTCTACTGCTTCACCACTCCCACAGTGACTAATTTTTTCTTGTATCCCATCTGGATTTCCACTGCTGCAGTTTGTGTCCATTGCCTCTTGTCCTTCCATTACATGCCTTTCAGAAGACTCTGGATTGGCACTGTGTTTAAGTCCCCTCTAAGAAGAGGGATTGCTATTCTATCCCATATTAACCCTCTCTTCTGCAGACTAAGTTCAGCTCTCTCAGCCACTCCTCACAGGTCACACTTCACCTCCCTAAGCAGCTTAGTGGACTTCCACTGAACTTCCTTCATGTTTGTCAACATCTGTCTTACTCAGAATGAGGAGGAAGGATGAAGAAAACTAGACACTGCTCCAGATGCATCTTCATAATCATATCCTTAATCCACTGGTCATGCTTTTCTACCACAGCCCAATAACAGAGTCATCAGCACTGCATAGGTTTCACACCAGAGATTGACACACACAAGTCCTCATCTGGCAAATTTGCTATCCAATCTGTCCGCCCACCACCCTATGGTGCAAATTCCAATGCACATTCCATCCCAAATGCAGGATTTTGCATTTGTCTTTGCAGAACTTCGGCAGGTTCTCAGACCTGCAGTTCAAATTCCCCTAAAAGGCAGCAGCACCCTCCAGCACACCCACCACTTGCCCTGTTTGGTATCATCCACAAATTTGCTGAGGGTACATTCTCTCCTATCTGTCCTATATGCTTAACAGTAGCAGGCCCAATACTGATCTCTAAAGAACACCAGTTGCAACCAGCTGCCCGTCAGACTTGAATCACTAAACTCCATTCAAGTGCAGCAGTCCAACAAATTATTCTCCTACTTTTCAGTCCACATCCCTCCAACTTGACAATGATATTGTAGAGTACTGGGTCAAAAGCCTTGCAGAAGTCTAAGTAAACAATATCCATCACTCCACTTCCAAAGCCAGTTATTTCATCACAGAGGGTGATGAGACATTAATTGCCCTCTGTCAGTCTGTGCTATTTCAAATCGCATTCTTCTACTTCATGTACTAAGAAGTGGTTTCAAAAGAAATTTACTCAAAAACCTTTCAACAAGCACAGCAGGCTTACTGGCCAGCTCACTCATACTCAAAGTTAGACACAGCATTTTTGCCATTCATTGGAAAGCCTTCTTCAGCACCACAGCTTTTCAAAGATGACTGCAACAAACTTAGCATGTCATCAGCCAGCTCCCTCAGATGCATCCCATCTGGTGCCAGGGTATGGCTGGCTTTTTTGTGAGCAGGCCCTAACTGGATGCTCACCTGCTGTAGCTAGCATTGCTCTCCCCTAGCCTTGCTTATTAGACACAGACACAGGAGGAGTAAGCAAAGAAGATAATAGTGCCTTAGTTTTTCCTCTATCGTGTTTTGTCATTAGATCACCCAATCCATTCAGCAGCAGGTCCAAATTTCCTCTACTGACAACATATCTATAAAAGTTGTTCTTGTCACACTGGACGTTCATCATCAGTCTCAGCTCCACCTAAACTGTGCTTTCCCAATTCCACTTCTCCACACCCACAAAGTCTTCAGCTGTCTTCCTTGGCAGCTTGTCCCCATTTCCAACATCCATACACTTCCGTGTCACATTTGAGCTCAGTCAAAAGTACCTGTTCAGCCAAGTCATCCTCCTGCCATGATCATTGTGAATGAGTTTTATTTTGTCACCAAAGATGAATATTCCCTCTTTCTTCTGCCCTTCAGGAAAGCTTACCACAAGATCTCATCTACAAGCTCCCTGCACAAGCCAAATTCTTCTAAGTCAGGCCAAAGCTTTTGCTCTGCTGCTCATTTTCTTTCTTTCCCTTGAAATTATGACCTCCACTATCACGTAGCTGGTACAGCCACAACTACCATAAATCTTCATAACCATTTCTTCTGTGTACATGCAGAGCAAACCCACTGAGCCCCACCTTTATTTGGACTGTCCAGCATCTGGACTGAAAATGTCTGTGCTTCGTACACTTCTGAGTGTTAGCCTCCAGCAGTGTCACCCTTCCAGCCCATGAATGGATGGTAAAAGCCTCTCATGAGGCTCCCATAGCTTGACTGGAATGCTTCTTTGGATTGGTTTAACATGGCTTCATTCACCTCCTCTTCTTGATTAGGCAGCCTGTGGCTCCTGACTGGTATCACCCTTCATTTCCTTTCAGTGTTATCAATTCCCGTCAAAGCAGGACAGCTGGCTCCTCTTCTCTTGCCAGATCTCCACAGTGTTCTCCAACTGGATATCTGGAGATAGAGCCTTTTGTTGCTGGAAGTCACAGTATTGCAGCTGTCACCTTCATACAAGCATCATCCTCTAGGACCATATTCCAGCATAGCCTATGGCTGTCTCTCCTCAGAAACATGGGACTTCAGCCCCTGCACGTGCAGGACCTCTGTGAAGAACATTTCATTCCTCCATTTACCTTTCCTGACACCACAGAGTCTGCTCACCTTCACAAGCATTTCCTTCATGTCTCACAGCCGAGACCAGTGTCACTTCCAGCCCTGGCTGCACAGACAAGCCTCTGGAGCACAGGCACATCAGCATTTTCACCTGACTTTCAAACCTGGCCATTAGACCTCTGATGAGCAGAGGTGATTGTCCCTCAGTCAGCAGACTGTGTTGTTGTATGTCACTACCATCATTATGCTGACTCCAGCAGTCCTGTACAGTCTTGGGCAGCACTTCTGGGCAGCATGAGCATGCCTTTCCATGCCAACTGCCTTGCTCCTGTTGCACACCCTGTTCCCAGAGCTCCTGGCAGCTGACACACCCTGAGTGCCCTGAATGTCAGTGAAGTAAGAACCCAGATGCAAGTCTGTTCCACTTCCTGGCAAGATCTCCTGGGCAGGCAACTTTTCATACTGGTTTCAGGAGCAATTCACTCAGCTCATGAATGTCAGTGGTGCCAGGGACACACCACAGTACCATGTACTGGTGACTAAACCATGAAACTTCAGACAAAAGGTAAATGAAGTGCTAAGGAGGCAGTCAGTAGGGAAACATTAGGGAAACTGAGCAAGGTATTAGTAAGGGTGTGCTGGGTATAACTTGCACTAATCTTACTCCAGAAAAATGAATGAAAATCATGACATGAAATGAGAGTGAGCAGAGGAAGAAAAAGATACACCTTACAAGAGTTAAGAAATCAGCAGGTATTTATGAACACAACCAAAATTATCTGTGGAATACACACATTTTCCTCCTCTAATGTAACCATACTCTAATGCAACCGAGATCCTTTTCCAATACGAAAACCTGTTGCTTATGTTTTCTGCAAAGCAAGCTGTGTTTTCAGAATCTTACTTAGTGTGTTCCTTTTTTCCTGCAAATAATCTTGAGCTGCTCTTACTATCTGCTGGACAACTCCTGTAACCAGTAGCTGGACTGAAGGAGGATCCCAGGTCAGGAGGAGTCGGTGAAGCACACTCAAGAGTTCAACACCAAGGAGCTGCAGTGAAACAAAATACATAACTCCTAATTGTTACGTCACTTGCTTATGATGAACAAATATGTTTGTCACACAAAAAAATAATTACAGCTCTTGTAATCATCATAGATGAACGACCAAGACATAGAAAAAGCTGATTGTTGCAACATGCTCATACATTACCTGATCCTCTGCAATATGGATCCTGGCACAAGGGGAATCCAATAAAGTGTGAAGTGCTTGTAAGCAAGATGTAACATGCTCTACAGGTTCTTCAGGTCTTGGGGAACACAGAAACTGTATACTAACACCTGAAAAGAGCAATAATTAAAAAGAATGTTCATATCATCATAAAATCAAGGGTTTTTTAAAATTTTTTTTAAGTATAGCAGGTTCTTAACAACTTTAGAAAGATAGTTGTTTTTCTCAATTCCTCTTCCTTTCAATTAAAAGAGAGTCTTTGCAGAAGAATTGTATTTACTTCCTCTTCTGCATCGTGTCTTCCCCAATATTTGGCAGGATAAATAATACACAGTGACAACAAGCAATTTAAGATTACTGAACAGAAATCCATACTTTGTTCTAAAGATCTGTAAGTCAGATATATGAATCCTTCAGTTGTAAACGGAGTTTCATTTTCTTGAACTCCTTTAAATGTAAAGACAAATGAAATGAAGTTAAGCTCCAAAAATCATGCAATATTCATCTTCTACATATGGCACATAATTCTGGATTTAAATAGTCTATATCTCAGCAAACTGCTAGCATTCCTCAGAATAAGAGATTACATCTACCACTTAAAGCTGTTAGGTAACAACAAAGGAAAACAGTGAACGCTACTCACAGAAGAAAAACTGATGCAAAAGCTACTCCATGTGACTTGCTAAATATCAGTCTCTACTAAGCAATATTTTTATAGGGGTGTGTACTTTAATTAACCTCACAGCTTTTGCATCTTTGAAGCATGACGGTTTGTATCCTCTGCATTATACTACAGTGTAGAACAGTTCCTACTAATTTTATTCAATTATATAAATCACAATAATCACCCTGACAAATATTCTGTCAAAGCTACAAAAAACACTGAAGGCAGAGATAAGAGGGAAGATGAGACAGATTTTCAAAACTTTACTGTCCAGACATGCAATGAATTTTAAACTTCACAGATTTCAAAGAAAGTATCTTCCCATTTTCATAGTGTTTCATGCCACTAATGTGCTGCTACTGAATTCTAAAACTGTAACTCTTACCCAAAATTAAGTGCATTCGATCTTTGTTTATCTCTGGCAAAGATTTAGTGGTGGGCGGAGTTCCAGGTGTCTGGTTTAACATAATGGATGTAGCACGTTTCTGAGAATTGGGCAGTGCTGCAGCAGTCTCTTCTGTTGACTCTGACACATTAAATCCTGTACTGTTTAGCCAAAGTGCCACTGCATGTAGTATGGGAGCCCAGGAGTTTCGGTAATGCAGTCTAGCTGTGTCAATAGTTTCTGGAGTGTAAAATGCTCCTCCTGTTAAATTAACAAAGCAAAGGTAAATTCTGAAGTTCTCTGCAAGTAACAGATAAAAAGCATGCACTCTAAATTCATTAGTATATTTATTCTGGGTATGCTTGATCACAAACATAATCAGGTGTAATATTTGTTAGTGGCAGTACATTCCAATTCTCCCTGTGTAGTAGCAATATTAGTATCTCTCATGAGAAAAGTGCACTGGCCTCAATAAGGCAATGAGCAGAGAGAAAGAAAGGCAGGCAGAATCATTGGGTCTTGTAGCATTTTTCATGTAGACCATTCACTCTTAATTCAGTAAAATACTGTAAAACAGTGTCTGCTCTAAGCTCGAGGGTTATGTTTTTCATACAAGCAAAATCTTACTGCATTTGATACCGACGTATTAGAGGTGAAGAAGTACTCTTAACTGTACAAAGACATGGTTTTAATGATCTCAGTGATTTGAATAATGAGTATATTCATTGCAAATTGAAGGAAAAAGATTCAAAGTTAGAAAATATTGCTATTACATGCTCAGGCAGAAATTAAATCACTTGCATAAAAAACATGCATGCCAAATAATTTATAGAATAATTGTGAATGTCCAGCTACAGTTTTCTTTCTGTTTTGCAGAACACAAAAAGAAATTTCAGTGCATACCATCTGGTGGAAGCTGGGTAGCAAATTCAGCTGGTAAAGTCAGAAGAGCGTAATCTTTCAGCGCAGCCAACCAGAGACGGCTCAGTGCAGGCAGTTCAGGCTGTACAAGTGTTATCAAACTGTCTGGTGGCAACTCATCCACGGTACCAAAATCATCCTCATCCTCCTCTGTGCTCTTTGAAACACGCTTTGGCTTGGTTTCTGCTTCTTTCTTAATTTTCATGGCAACGACATACACCTAGAAGTAAAATATGTCAAAGTATGTGCTGTGAGATTCTAAAAAGAAAGGAAAGCAGCAGCCTTTCCCATATGAATGTAACAGATTCCACACAGATAAAATTCACTAGAAAATTACTGGAAAAAAGAGATTTTTAATACAACTCCATTTTATTTATTTCTACCAGTATATATATATATATACACACATATATATATACACACATACATACATAATGCTTAGGTTCATAAGTGGGACTTTACTAAAACAATCCGGCCACACACTTTCTTCCTAAAAATGTGTCAATTATAAACACTTGACAGTGTTAACTAACTAGTTAGTTAACTAACTGCTATATTTTCCCAGAATATATTTTAAGGTTGTTTGATTTTTAGGGTTTTTTTTTGTTTTCTTGTTTGTGGGTTTTTTTTCAAGTTTAAGAGCAGTAAGATGGGAAGAAATTCAAAATTTGATAGGGTATGAGTGTGTATTTTTATACAGAAAAGTGCAGCAAAACAACGAACAATCAAGCCTCACTGTAAATATGGCTCAACAGAATGGCAGAGAAAAATACTGAGTTTAAAACATCCCAGGAGTAGAACTGCAAGAGGTTAGGAGGAAGGCATGTACAGCCAGTATGAGGTGTGAGGCTGCTGTTCACTGTAAAACATTTCCAAACTTTTAGAGATTTAATGGTCACTGTTTACCTCAGCCCACGCTTTCAGAACCGCGAGTTTTTCCATAGTAGTCGCACTCTCCCGGTAGAGCTGGCTAGAAGATCCCTTCCCTGCTTGCACTTTATCCAGGGAAGAGACAAGAAGGTTGTGAACTCGGCGAAGATCATTCAGGTCACTTACAACCCCACTTCCTATCCAAGCGCTACATACCTAGACAACAAAGTTTACAATCATTCTAAACTAGCAAAAAAACCCAACAACCTTATAAATGAAAAAAACCAAAATTAAGTTAGTAAGAAAATCAAACCCAAAACAACCACCAGGAAAACTTATCCATTGTCTTCCTGCTTAAGACAAATGAATCAGGTTTTCCTTTTTTTTCTCCCCACCCATGAGAACAGAATTTCTCAGGTGAGTGGTTATAAAGGCTATATTTGCAATGCATACTACAAGGGAACTTAAGAGACATGGAAAATATTTTAAACATTTTTCAATCCTTCATAAATAGGTTATAACAATTTTTTTATTCCGTTCCCAAGTGTCTGGTCAAATCATTCAGGTAATGAGTCACTGCACTCTCTATGAAGAATATACTGGACAGCAATCAACAAAAGTATATCTTTAAAACCCTTCACATCTCAAATCAATATATAAAGCTCCATACTAGAGGGAAGCTTTCAAATTATTAACGTCAAGAAAACACCTAGAAACTATTTGATAGACTGAGCTATGATTTGAAATCCACATTTCTATACCTAGAACAATTTGTCCACAATGGTAGACAGACAGTTGGGTGTCTCTCAACTTTTTATTTGAATTAAATGGATCCAAACAGGTACTTAAAATAACAAACATCACACAGATGGGCTGCTCCTGACTACTGCTACGCATTGGCACTCATCCTTTGAAACACATTCATGACACACATAATGTAGGCAACAGAAGAATTCTGGTGCAGCTGCTTTAATACAAAGAGAAAAAAGGACAAATTCTTTCAGAAGAGTTGCTTTCATTCTTGAGATTATTCTACAAGTATGAGGATTAGAAGCAAAAAAACTCACAGAACCCAAGCAGTTCAGGTTTTACAAACTCTCTTTTCAAGGCATTTTTGACCTATCTTCAATTTATTTATTTTGCTTTTAGAGAACCAGTTCCATGAAATGCTTTGGGGAAGGAACTCTCTCATGACCTGGAATGATGGACATATTTAAAATATTTTAAACACAAACACTAGAAGTGTCCCAAACAGGTACAGGACAAAGCTGCTGAAAACTTCTCATAAAATTGCTATTCATTCAGAGTAGGAATAAGACCAGTTTCAATCCTGCTGCTGAGCAAGTCAACATCTGTTTCACTAATGACAGGAAACGATAACAATGTCCAACTCCTTCAAGGAAGCTCATCTCTGTCCATGTAACTTCTAGAGAGAGTTAAATATCCAAAGCTAATCTCCAACCATTTGATCCTGTAAGCGCACACATCTGCTTTGGAATTGGTTGAATAGAGAAGATTTTGACAAGTTATAAGGAATGTTAAATGTTCTAACACAAACTGCCTCTTCATTTAAACGTGCAGAACCATTCTGTAAGTCAGGATGAACATTTTTTTTCCTACACGTAGATACCAAGTTATGCCGAAATTGATCTACCCTTTGCAAATTTTGCTGAAAATTAAGAGTGTAAAAGAACAACATAAAATCACACTCCTGATGACCCAAATTTACTAAACAAAACTCAGAAACACAGAGTTATCATTTTAAAACTTATGTTTGCATAGTTAACAAAACTGCTGCTTTAAATCACATCAGTTTCTTTAGCTGTGAAAACCACATACCACTACAGCTGTGTTGCTGATAGTTGATTTAAATTGCAGTACACGAGATCTCACACAAGAAAACAATCCCACACACATGAAAAAAAAAACCCTTTTAGCAAACTTTCAGTAACAAGTTGTTTACTATGACTGTAATGAGAATGCTCAGATCTTCTAAATTCTAAAACAGAGCATTAAACTGAATGGAAGTTTAGTGTTTAAAGGTAAATTATCAGTAATCCAAATATTTGATCAGACTGAAAAACAATAAATAAATTTCTACTGATCTCATTAAGCAAAGGGGTTTTTTTCTTTTTTTCCTTCTTTCTTGCAGAATTGACATGAAGATATAGTTAGTTCCAGATACATTTTTTGATGTAGCTCCCTAAAAGGACTTCTGCACATCTGAGGAACAAAATATATTACTAGGAAACTCAAAAGATGTTGCAAAAACATCACAGCTTAAGTTTACAACATCTTCCAGCCATTTGATGCTACTTCTCTTTTGCATCCTTCTTTCCAAAGAGAAGGAAAATTAGTTTTGCTTATAGTATGTGAATGTTTTCCACTGTACCTGACAGGCCTTTGCAGTTATATCAGATGGTGTATCTTGGGAAAAAGCTGGCCTCAGAGCAGCTCCAACCTGTTGATAAGAAGGAAAGTTATAATAATAGGGCACAGTGTTGTTTATCTCACCTTGTTTAAGGCTCAAGGACAAGTACAGAACAAGCAAGACAAGACTGCCAAATCTGGCATTGTAGTGACATCCCAAAATTATCCTTGCTGTCTAGCAAATATTTGCAATAGCATTCTTTAAACATCAACAACAAAGTCTTAAACTACTTTTTTGCCTACTTGGCCATTGCCTTTTTAAGGCCATTGCCTTTGTGAAATAGGTGGTATTATCTCCCCTCTGTTAATGAGTATCCCCTTCATTATTACAGTGTTACAGATGCAACTTCTGCTAAGGATCAATAATCCAATGACAATTTGATGTCCAAAGGAACAGCAATGTGAAATTAAATGTTTATGGTTGGATTTCCATCAAGTCCACAAAGTGACCAATACTGACTGAAAAATGCCTTTCAGGCAGTTGCTGTAAGGCAATATTTTTCTGAAACAAAAGGAACCAAGTCCCAGAGAAAGAAGCAAGGGTTGCTACAGAAGGAAGAAAAAGGCAGGAAGTGAAAAGAATGAAAGCCTGCCTTTAAAAAGTATGTGGAAAGATTTTGAAGACGGAGTGAAAACAAAAGGGGTGAAAGAGCTAAGCTATGCAACAAAAAAAGCACAATAATATCCCCAAATAAATCTTTAATTACCCACTTCCCAGTGATACACTTCTGTAGTTTTCATTTAAACAGAAGTACATTCATTAATTCCCAAGAAAACAATTTTATTAGATTAAATCTAGAACGGAATGAATGATATTTTCCAATTCTTAGTTCGACAAACTAATAGCCACTTTTGCCAAAAAACTAAATGTAACTTACAATATTTGGCTTTCAAGCTACTGAACTTTAATTTTATCAGCTACTAAATTACAATAAACAGAACGAGATACAAAAAATAAAATTTGAAGAGGTAAGTAAGAGAGTCTCTGTAGCACATTTTCACACACAGAAAAATCCCCTCACAGCTTTTTTTTTGAAATTACAAAATGTTCTCCAAGCTAATACTGGCATATTGGCATAAATACACAATTTCCTGAACTTATGAAGGAGGTCTCACATTGGCCTGATACTGCTCCAGTATCACGTGGCCTGGAAACTCTGGCTCGGGAACGGATGCGAATTTCTTGATGATGTCCTCCAGGGCCTGAAGGCCGGCCATCCGCAGCTGGTTGCTGTGGTCAGTGGCAGCCATGAATGCCATTCGGATAAGGTCAGACAGATGGAGTACCAAGAAATCATCTTAGAACAAAACAGAGAGAACTATTAAGTAACTTAAAAGAATACTTGTAACACTGACATGCAGGAATTTTACCTATTTGTTTTCAAAGGTCCACATTTAATGCATGGAAGAAGCAGGAAAGAATGCAATCTACTTTTCTTTCTTGTTTTCTCCTTCCCCTCCCCTCCCCCAAGCGATTCTATGACTTTTATTCCTAAGACAACCTTAAAAACTGAGCAGAAATTGTGTAGAATGAAGTATGTAAATGTGGCTAAGTAGCTTAGAATATATTAAAACATTTAGTAAAGCTAATTTGAATGATCCCCCAAATATACAGAAAATCTTCAAGGCAATTCCTGCTCCTGTTAAAGTCCTATGCTTACAGTGACCCCTGCTGATGTCAAGCTTAAACACCTGAAACTGAGTATGTCCCTACTTCTCCCAAAAACCACATCTAAGGCTGTAAGCATGCAGACAAGAAAAAATCATAGCTTGAATTCATAGCATTTCTGAAAGGATTATTCTTCTCTATGTATTCATTTTATTTCTTTTCTTACTCTCAATTTGAAATTACCACGTGTTGTACAACTCACATGAAAATAAATTATTTAACAACGTTTGGTGTGACTAATGAAACCCACAAATTGCCTAAGCTATTTTCAAGTCTCAAGGTAAACAAGGAAAACGTTTTGGTGGCTGAAATTTTTCAGAGGCATATCAGCAAAAAAAGACTGAAAATCACTTACAAACTACAGTGATAAAGTCTGCACTTACTTTTTCAGACCATCAGAGACAATAGTAAAATTTCAGTATTTTAGAAGCTACATTTGGGGGGGGGCAGAAGTTTGCTGAGTTTTCCTTTTCACAACAATACCAATCACATCAAAGTTCACTTTAATTAAATAGAGATAAAATTCTCCAGATGATGATATGCAATTCTCTGCAGGACCCTATAAGCAGCAGTTATTTCCTTATTTTCTTTGTAATACAATGCCATGACAAAATAAACTTCCCTGAAATTGTTCCTTCTTAGTCTTCAGTGGCCTTGGCCTCAAATCAAATAAAAACCAGAATCTCACAAAAGCAATGCACAGTGCTGGATCCAGGCTGCACTAAAGCAACACGGGCAAAGACCTGATAACTCTCCATATCATAACAAATACCCTCAACAACACAGACATCAAAATTCATTAATGTCACACATTCTAGGATGCTCACAGTATTCATCCTACATACACAAAGTCCTCATGAGCACTACACAGGTGAACCCAAACAACCACAAGCATGGGACAACTCAAGGACAGACACCTCACACTATCTGAAAAACATTTCTTCAATAAACTACTATGCCCTTTAGCACCTCTCAATTTTGATCCTCTACCTCATAAAATTATTTTTGGAACATGAGCTTAAAAACTAAGACTTATCACCCTCATGGATACAAAAAGAACAAACTTTATGAAGTCCATGTCTTTTTATAACTCCCTCCCACATCTCCCTCTCTTTGCAACCAATGCCATAGTAATAATTACCTAGCTTGATCCCTTCTTTATTTCTTTTCAAGCATCTCTTCAGATTGGGGATGTTAAAATAATCTCAAGTTTAATTCACTGCCATCATTACGTCAAACTCTGAAAACACTCCCAGTTTGCCCTTAGCTAGAAGTTTATTGCTTCTGTTTCAGAATTGAGAAAAGCTTTGCATCTCTAAGGTTTTTTTTCCCCTAAGCAGACCAGTCTTTCAGAACTGGTATGTTCCAGAAAACCTCATTCTTTGTGATCATGGTAGTGTAACTACTGTGGTTATAAAGACACAGTGACTTCTGCTGGGCATTTCCTTTGGTTTTAAACATTTGAATGAAAGAATAAGCGCTTTTTTTTCCTGGTTGTGTAATCTTCAGCTGTAAAGAGGTGTCAAAATTAAAATAAAAAATGAAGAACAAAACCAAAGCAGGCAATTACTTTTTGGGTTTTTAAGTCTGGCTGAACGAGCCAGTGCCAGGTCAAAGTGTGCCTTGTTGGCATTCTCACACAGCATGATAACTCGGCACAGACAGTCTGCGGCGAACACTCGAGTGGCCCAGCGAGGCGCCACAGAAGGCTTGGACTTGTCCTCTTCACCCAAGGTGGTAAACATTGTGTCATCATCCATCTCATCCTTCTTCTCCAACTCCTCATCCTTCCCTCCTCCCAAGGGAGCAGCAGTGCTCATGTCTATGACACAGAACAATTACAAGGAAGAAAAACATGTCACAGTTAAAATCCACAGAAGGCAGCTAAGGACAGGAGTTCCTTCCTTATACTGAGATTTGGAACAGACTAATTCTTCTCTAGAAAAATTTGACAAATGTCCAAAAGCAAGAGCGCATCATTAAAATAAATAGTTATCATCTGTTCTGGGTTAAATGACCCTTTATTTGTCTTACATGATATGAGATAAATTCCTATCACATTGCTTCTCCACAGTTACCAACTATAGCTGAATCCCATACCTAAATTGCCCAGCTTTGTAAATTAACCCATTAAATTGCCAATAAACAGAATAAGGCTCAGAATTAAAAGAATTATCAGGCTCAGAATAAAAGAATCAGCTTAGCTTTGAATTATTCAGCTCCCATTTCAAGTGGAAGTTAAAAAGCAAGTTAAACTGAAACAAAATTACAAAGCTCCAGGCCACGGGACAGCTATGCAGCCCAGTAGGCCACTGATAGCACCCAAAAATGTGATTAACATTCAAACATCCTTTCTCTAGGTGTAGGTTTGAGACTTCATTTCGGAAAATAAAAATTATTTCAGGGATCATATAAAAAACCAAAAGCCAAAATGGGCCAAAAAATCCCTTGCCAAACATGCATAAACACTTTTGCTATTCAGAAATGAAAACTGAAATCCTCAATGACAAGGTCTGAATCAGCAAAATGCCAAAATACTGACAAAAGTTACTCCAGCAATAATTAGAGGAGAATTAAAGGAAATTATTGCAATGCATGCTTCTTAGAAACTAATGCGCGCTTCTTAGGCTAAATTTAAGCAACTGAAGAGCCAAGACATTCAATAAAGTAAAAGGTTATGGCAAATCAAACATGGATGATGCCAATTCATAACAACAGCGTTTTGAGAAGGCATCCAGGACTTCATGGGGCTGATCTGTAAATCTCTGCTTAAAAGCAAACCACATTCTGGTCATATGCCAGTTAGTTGGATCAAAGGAGTTCAAAGTGAAGTTGCTGGCTTACAGTACACCTGAGAGAAATTTATTCAAATACGGTTTTCTCCAAGACATTTCACCTACTAATAAATAAATGAGAAATTGGACAACCATGTTAAAAACTTAAAGACCCATCCCACATGAAATAACAAAAGGGCATGCCAATTTAAAACTAAGGAAATGAGGTCTTTCTCACTGGGCAGATTTGTGGTAACCACATTGCATAAAGAAATTATTGGTAACATTACTCATCAGTAAATGTAAAGCTGGCAGCATTTAGAAACAGCTTCAGGATGAACTCACAAATGCCAATAAACAAGTATAAAGGCAAGGGAAATTAGTAGATTCTGCGTCATAACCATCCTACAAGCTGAAAAACAGGAATAAGGTCTCAAAGGACAAAATCTGTACAAGCAAATCTGCAAAGCTGAACAACAAACAAAAATTTCATCACCATGGTAACCCATCACCACATCAGTAAGTCACAAAACCTCATAAAATAAAGCTCAGAATGTGTACAGGAGTTTTCTCTCTGTACAATCCTGATGTATGTGGGCTAAAAAGGATGTCTGTTTTCACTAAGACACTGAAATGTCAGACTTACAAACATACCATTCTTCTCCATTGGAAATCCTACCTCAAGCAGCTAACTTTTTACTTTCATGAGCAATATTCTAAAACTTAACATCGATAATTCCTTCTTTCTATGGCAATTTAATTGCACTATAATCGATACAATATAACCTACATCTTAACTAGGATAAAAGACAAGGTCCAAACCAATATTGCCATCACATGCTAATGCTGAGGATACATTGTCATTTATGTGAACAGGACAGAACACTTACCACTGGAAGCTGCAAGGACATCCTTGCAAAGCATGAGCCAGTGAGAAAGGTTTTCCACTGCCAGAGACGAAAGCATGTGCCCCAGAGTATCGTGGATATCTGAGCACAATTTCCGATCAGTCTCCCGATCCAACATTCCAAAGAGGACACCCTCCAGGCCTGTCTCTGTTATATTAACCCCCTGATGCCGGGAATGAGCATCTCGCCGAGAGCCAGCTCCTGGTGCAAAAGGATTCATGTCTGCAAAATGAGAATGAGAAAGCTTTGCCAAAATCAGAAACTCAGTTTGAAAATTTGGAGCAATAGACTCGAACTGGACATTGTGTACCTGTGTGTGCATAGTTCAAAGATCACCGAGATGTTACTGATAATTTTCTGAATCAATGCTAGAAAGATTCTAATACAGCAATTAATTTCATGTGCAAGGCAAATAACACCTCCAAGTATTAGTTTAAAAAGCAAAAAAATCCCCTTCTCTTTATAGCACATAGCCCATGAATTTGTAAAAAACCTAATAGTATTGGACTCTAAAGACTCTTTGCAGAGACAGACTTAACTGGTATCATTTGAGTAAGCTCACAATTCTACATTTGTATGAAGACTGTGCTGATCAACACTGTTGAGCCTCCTATTTTCAAAATAAAATGATACATGTAAGAATTAGACCAGCCAGCAAAGCCCACAGGCATTGCAGATGTGATGTTAACAGAATATTACACAACCAGTCATCTAGATCAAACAGCACACTGTTAAGTCAATTTTCAAAATAACAAGAGCTGTAATACCAGAAAAACTGTAAAATGCTTCCTTTGTTTACATACTGTGTTTCCTATTTGGTTGCCAGCCTTAATGAGAGAGAGAGGTTTAAGTCTGAATTTCACAAATAGTTAAATTATAAACAAAATTCCAGAGGTAAACAGGGGTGTGGGCAGAAGTTACTTAAGTCAGAAGGGACAGTTAAGGGGTTTTTTCACTAAGGGTACAAGGGGGTTTTGGGCTTTTCCCCTTCTTCCTGAAGGCAAAGCACACGCATGCACACATGTGCATTTAACTGTTACAAAAAGGCCACATGACAGAAATAGAAATACATACTGATGCCACTGTTCTCTTTGTCCCCAGCATTTTTTGCTAAGCTCATGGCATATTCACACACTTCTGATGCTTCCCTCTGAGCAAGCTGTCGTAAACACGCAACTGCAGCCCGGCGGAGCAGCAAGTGAGAGCTGCACAAATGAACCTGAAAGTCAAAACCATTACAGACGAGTGAACTGCTGCACTTCAGTATCAATAAATCAGTGCTGTTAAGGACTAAACGCATTCTATTTTTCAGTTATACGCCCATGTCTGAGCTGCTGGGAATCAAGTTCTGAAAGTTCAGAAGTAAGCACTTTTCATAATATACAAATATGAAAATAAACCTGACATACACAGAGCTGACAGCTGTCACCTGGTTAAAGAGATAAAAGCCTAAACATTGGAACCACTGTGCCAGCGTGATTTAGATTAATTACAGTTTCTCATTTGTTACACTCCAATACTACTCTGCCTCATATTCTGCTATAGCTATATATCACATTATTTTAAACAAAAAGCCATTATCAGGTGCACCGCACATGACAGCTATCATAAAACTTGCATTTCACATTAGTAACAGAATCTACAGCATTAAATTCTTAAAAGTGCCTCTCAGTAAGGCAGCATCAGATTTCTTTGCTAACTAACACTGGCTTCTAATTCCTTTGAATCACCTCAAGCACAAGTAAATATTTTCCTTACAGCAGAATTGTGCATGGGCTCTATTTTCCTGAGAGGAAGTAGCTGAAGGAAGCACAGAAAAGTACATGTTTTTCCATGGTGAAAGAGGTGAACTGTGCCCTTGAAAAAACTCTTAATTCTTTATTTACTCCAGGGTAATTTGGTTTTAATAAACCAAATATCCATTTGCTTTCTTGGTATTAGGTTATTATGGGGATAGAAAATGCTTCCCTAAATGAAAGGGTTCTACAGTTTATAAAGCATTTTAACAGTACATCTTTATTCCTCATATGACCATACAAGGATTTAGTCCTAAAAAAGACAGGCAGTTTTAAAGAACTTTTAAATATCACACTGAAGTTGTTTTAATGACCTAAAACACAGAACATTTGAGAGATTTATTAATGTAAAAGGTATTCCCTGTTTCAAGTTACAAAATAAATAACTACAAGTTATGAAGCCAATGCAGGAAGAAGAAATTAAAATGAGAGTGTGGAACTCCATGATTTAATTTTGATACCTGACATTAATTCCACTCTGAAGAGTTGGCTAATGGTGCAGGTAAGGCAGACCTTGCCTACATAACTATGCATTTGCAGTGTGAAGAAATGCAAAGACAACTCAGAGGAAATCCTAACAAACTTACTATAACTTGAAAGTAAGGAATATGAGAAAGCAAAACCAAGAATAGCTTTCATTTAGCAGAAGATCATAAAATAACAGGAGAGAAACAGTAGAAAACCATGGGAAAAGGTTTCAAAACAGCACTAGTTATTCATGTATGAACTTCATTGTCTGCAACATCACCCACAGGTATTTACAGAGTAAATGGCTGTAGGGATTTTTTGTCGTGTCATACATGGTATTCATACTAAAGAGCTTACCTACTTCTGGGTGTGTTGCATGCCTTTCATGGAATTTTGTGAAGGGACAAGTGACAGATTCTGTAAACACACTGCACTCCCAGGAGTGCTTGGGGCAGGGTGGGGCTTGGGTGTGTACCCAGCTGAGGAGAAGCACCTAATCATGAGAGGACATCCTAGGGAAAATCTGGATGGCAGACTAAGAAAATGGTCCAATATTTACATAAGTAGGATTGCATTTCTTCAGGTAACACTGAGTCATCAGTACCACAAAGAATGGCATAAACAATTTTGCAAAACATCTAACAGATATTAAGGAGAAGCTTTTCAAATTTTTCAGTATTGGACTACTGAACCCTCTAAAAATAACTTTTGCAATAGTAATTATTTTAAAAAACCCGACCAACCTACACCAAAACCACACCCACACCACCTTTCCTCTTATACTCATATTTGGTATGTTTTGGGCTCAAGCCTTTGCCTTACTTCCAGGCTTAAACCAAGACTTGCTGACAGAACACTATTGAAAGAAGAAGGCAGCAGCAGCACAAGAATTTGTATGTCAGCCCCTAATATGCTGACAGTGGTAACATAAATCCAAAATCTGCTACCTTTCTCCAACTCGCTCACTTCCCTCTTTGCATGCAATTAGTTGGAGCAAGCAGAGCATTTCAGCATCTTTTTTACTCATTCATATTATTCATAAATACTTGCTATCTTACATCATTGAGATGAAAGAGAATCAGCCCCTATGACTTCAGTCATGGCTTGGGGACTCCAGTGTTTTTGCAAATATAACTTGCTTATTACATATGGATATCCCTGACATCTTGCTAAATATTTCCTGTCCTCTACTAAGCACATGCATAAACCTTTGAGGACAAAAGGGATGCATTTGATACTCACACAAAGACTGGGAACCAGACTGGACAGGTTGACATGCCGTGGTGCAAACATATGAAGCTGCTGAAGGCAGGATATAGCAGCTGCCTGAACAAGGGAGTCTGAATGGTCTTGTGTGATTGCACATCCCACCAAACAGGAAGAACGGATTGTTGAAATCGTAGCTCCGTTACCTAATGATGTAAGAGGACATCCTTAACACAGCAAAACTTTTCTATCACAACTGCAGACTTTAAATCTTTGAGAAGTAAGAATTATTAAAGCTTCAATATCACAAAAAAAAGTTCTCAGATTAACATGCAACTTGCCTCATTTGCCCCTACAGAGTGTTTCAGTATTTGTTTTTTACTCAGTTAAACAATATGCTGTCCAAATGAAATTCTGGATCGATGATCTCCAGTCAGAAATATTGCGAGACTATCTTCCCAGTTAATTATCTGAAGTTAGATTTTAAAAGTCTCTGTCATTCTATATATGTATAAGTAACATTTTAGAGACTGAGCCATTTCCTAAAATACCAGGTAACTCTTAAGCTCATATCTATGTATCCTGGCAATTTTAATTAGCTCAAATAGATGAGTCGCATTGCTCTACTAGAAAAGCATTTTAAAAGAAAAAATTAATTTGAAGAACAACCCCATTCTGTATTTTAAGAATTAACCCATATTCAACTAAAATATTTCGAATTACAGAAATATAACCTACAGAAGACATCCTACTTAAGTTATTTTAAAAGTTAATCATATTCCAAGTCAAAAGGTTAACACACAAATACACAAGTTCAATTATATCATGTAGAACTATTTCATAACTCTCCACTAGTGGCTCTCTGGCACTGCATCAAACACTATCCTATAAATATTCCTAAAAATCCCAGCTGGACAAAGTTACAAATCCGTGGTTTTAACACCTGAGGCACACAGACTTTCAGACACAGTGTTTGGCATGACAAGATTTTACGTTTCTACAATAAGGTACAGAGATCTAAGGATATCAAGAATGAATGGAAATGAGTTGTAGTTCACAGTAACATCGATTGTGTAAAACTGAAGCTCTCGCCATTAGTTTAAAATAAAAGACACACGTTTAAAAAATGGAGGAAAAACCTTGTCTTATGCCCCACAAAAAATATACACAGCAAAATATGCAGTAAGGGTCTCATGGCTTACCTACCATGCAAATTTACCATTAGCCAAAACACCATACATCACTGCAACTTCTTTATACAGATCTCAAACTGCAGTCAAAAAAGCCCCAAGCAGTCATATGGAGGATCAAAGTGTTTGCAGGACTGTAAGTGAAACAGCCAACATTGCCTCCCCCACCTGCAACTAACAGAAACTTATATTCTTCCATTTAAGGTTACAATATCATCCTTATACAAGGTAGATTTTTTTTTCCCCTCTTCAAATTCCCACTAACCTTGCAGCTCAGGCCCAACAGTAGTTATTATAGCTCCAAGGCACCTGCCCAAGCACTGATGTACTTCGGTATGAGATGGTGGGACAGTTAAGAGCAGGGTGAGAACGAGAGAGAGCGTTGGCTCCACGTACCCACGGTACATCGGTCCACTGGAATCCACAATCAAGGCAAGTGAATGGAGGGACCAGGTCTGCCAAAAACACAAAGGAGTATTTTTCAGTAATGCATTTAGTAAATTCAACAGTTTTTTATGCAGCTGGAGCCTAACTCTGTACTTCCATTCTTAAGCACATCTAATTCACTACTCTGACTCCAGAATTGCTTCCAGATTTTCAGGATGTCAAATAATCACCTGAGAGTTTAAATATATCTAACATACTCTTTGGTTATCAGCAGTTTTGGGGATAATGGAAATAAGGTGGCAAAGTATTTGAGAAAAAATATGCTTAAGCACTTCAAAGAAGAACAATACAAGCACAAACAACATACCTACTTAAAACGAAAAGGAAAAAAGAAAAATGACTCAAAACAGGAGAAAGAGAGAATCATTCCACTATAAAACTGGAGGCAGAGTCTGAAACAGGCAGCTTACAAAGCCCTCAGCAGAGATAGTCTTTTATATTCCAACAGGAACTGATTTTCATGAGAAGCTGAAAGGTTCACATGCATTTTTCTAACTTTCTTTTAGCAAGTACCAGAGAAAAAAGCAGTGTTGTTCAGTCAGTGTGCTACAGCATGAGGAGAAAAAAATGGAGAAAGACAGACCTACTTCAGTTGAAGGTGAGTAAACAACAAAAGAGCAAAGTAATTTATTGTAATTTTCAAAGAAGCAGGCAAGAGGACGGTCCTTTTGGATACTGACGTTTCATTGGAAATAAATTCCACTGACAGACCTGAAAGCATTAGCTACCTCTCTGTAACATCCTACTAAATTATCTAATTTCAGAATTTTCTCACATTAAATACACGACTAAGATAAAAGAGTATTACTATTACAAAGCTAGACTCTTAGGAATAAGTTGGAAAACCTGCCTTTAAAACTGCTACTTTTTAATCCTCTCTGATGCAACCCAAAAAACCATTAGCACTAGCAATCATCTAACTACCTCTACAGTCCTAATCCTGCGGTAGCACATTACAGCTTATCCTTTTATTCCTGCAAACTTCCATTATTCATACTTCCATAGAATTCTACATAACCACACTGATCCAGTGAGAGATGAGGTTTAAAAGCTTAGCTTTTCGCAGTGGCTGGGTATTCTCAACAAAAAGTAGGGTATATATACAGGTTCTACCTGGACTTCCCCTTTATACTTCTTTTTCTTTTTTTTCATAAAACATTAACCTTTCCAATTTCTTTTTGAAATTACTGGTGCACAATTACATGCCTCAAGTTACCCACTTGAAGTTGGTTACATATGAAAATTGCACTTTGTTTTTCCTTAAATAAACTAAGAAAATTAAAAAGACACTTAAAATTGTATTTATAGATTTTTTTTAACATTATCTTCAAAAAAAACCTAGGCTTGTTTTCCCAAGTGATAAGCCTTGTTACTTTGATTTTTTTTAATTGCTCTGAGATAAATAAATAAGAAGGTACTCAAGTACATGTTCTATCAAGTTAACAGTAAACCAAAGTGTAAATATGACTCTTTATAGCTACTGGGGGCTTCAACTTCTCAGGCTCTGGGTATCAAATGCCCCTACGCATGGGTGGCACACAATTTCCCGCTGCTAAAGCACAATAGTTGCCATTTCAGATACTCATTTCCTTGCAGTAATTTATGAACAGGATGACAAGAAGTTATCCATTATATTATGCAATTACAGCAAAATCTTTGAAGAACAATAGTTATAGACAGGATACCTGCCTTTACTTTAAGTTTCCTTTTTTTTTTTCATTCTCAAGCAATTATGTTAGTACTTTGATACATTTCATTGCTGAAGGGAAAAAGATCAGCACTTTCTCCTCTAGCATTCAACTTCTTACTATAAAGACACATGCACTGGCCCATCTAGCCCTCTCTTCATTTTACAACAGCCAAAACAGAGGTGTAAAGGAAAGTAAAGACAGACCAGGACACTGACCCCTCATATTTCACTTGAGAGAGTAAAGACATTTTCTTCCAATTTTCCAGTATTTTCAACTTAAGAAGCATTCTGAACACCACAGTGTCTATCCACATTCAGCATCTCCAAAAGCACTACTCTTTGAACAGCACATTTAGTCCCCTTTCTACTACACGAGCAAATTTTAGTAGTCAAGTTGTCCTCTTGTGAGACTTCACATATCTATAGTCCACAACAGACAGGAACCCCTCCCTTATCTTAGACTGGGCTCCTACTGATTCCCCTTCGGTCCCCTAACTGCAATTTAGCTCGCAACAGATTTCTGTGTTCATTACATAGCCCTGCAAAGATGATGTCCTGTACACGTATCACATACACAGGAATTACTTGACAAAGAAAACTACTGCTCATCACCTGAGACGCCAGTGATTACATGTCAGCCATCAGCTAGCCATTAAAAGCCTCCTTTTAGGCAGCTAAGGCAATAGCAACATATGTTGCTTTAAAGGCAGTTTGGAATATGCCCACAGTGCATCACTCTGGCACAGCTGACAAGCAGACACATGTCCTTCTGAATTAACCTGACCACTTCCAACTGCCTCCCTAAAATAGCTGTGAAGTTACATTTTAATTACACTACATCTTTGAGGTTCTGTACTCCGGGAGCTTACAAGAAAAGATTCACTTTCTTCACGCTCCCTGGCACATGCTACACATGTTACATGTGACAACGTCTACTAAAGAATGTTTGAACAGGTAGTTTAATTTTTAATCTTCATCTTGAACATTTTAAGAAATTTTATGGTGATTGCTTTTTCTTACCTGGACTTCAGGAGAGGTTCCGTCTTGTGCCAAAGCCAAGAGAATACTGACACTAGTTTTCAAATGCTGTCCAGAACCTATTCCACCAACATACCGATGGAGACAACCCAGAGCCAAGGAATGGCCTGTTCTTGATACAACATCTCGAGCAGATTTTAACCTATCAGTGTTTAAATATAAAGAAATCACATCATTCAGTAAGTCTGTTACACACAATCTTTGAAGCACCACAACAGTGCAAAACACTAATAAAATTTCGCAGGCCATCTTACAAAATCTTGAGAAGCCTAAACAACAGCAGAAACAACGTACTTACTCTATATTGCTATTAATCCAGCTTACATATAAAACAAGAGGGGAAAAAAAAGGTATTTTTAATAATGGTTTTCTTTTTTCTGGCCAAAACTTGACCTTTTAGATGCAGAAGAATTTTGAGGGATACAGAAAAAGAATCCAGATTTTACAAGTGTTTCACAGCAGACTGATTTAATAAGCATTCCAAAACTATTGCAGTGAAAAGGAATCAAGGATAAAGAAATGACAACATATACTGAGAAATGACAAAGAAATCCACAGCTACATCTTCCACTGCAAATCCAGTTTTTCATACAGCTGTTTTTTCCTACAGCTGATTTTTATGACTTTTCCAATAGAGCCTTTTTATTTTTTTTTAATAGAAAGCCCTTTATAATGAAACTAAAATAGAATGAGCAGCATTTTGAATGATCTAGTTGTATGAAGTTGAATGCATTGACTTATTGAGTATTTTCCACAATATTGCTTCCAAATGCACATCACACACATCACTTGGCAATTAGAAGCCTTTTTGGTGGGTGAGGAAGAGAGATAAAAGAAGGGATTTCCTAACAAGGACAAAGAAAGATATTTTCTTTCCCCTAGTTGACTGTGTATGAGAGACTGCATGCTCTTGGCCACCAGTGAACAACAAAGTAAATGCACATCTCAAATACAAAAAAATTACTTGACTGTCAACAGAATGACAACCATTAACAACTTACAAGTTAATCTAGATAAGAAACCAAGGAAAGTCCCAGTGATTGAAATTCAAGGAAAAACAGCAAGGATGATGTGCTTTATTACAAGATGAAAGGGTGACAAAAATTTAATTACTCAGAGGTGAGAGAGCTGGACTGAGGCTATGTGCATGCACCTGGCCCAGCCAAAACCATGGGCTGGAGCCCTGAGGGAGTTGCATTCTGATTCAAACATCATATGCTGATGCCTTAAATTTAAGCAAGAAATTGGGAAACATACTACCTTGTTGCTTCTACCAGACATCTTTCTAAAGACTCAAGATAAACAACAGAATACAAAAAAAATACAGGCCAGTCAAACAGTTAAAACAATGTGTAAAGAAGATGTTTAAGTGAAACAGAACCACTACTACATAATTCATATTACAGACATACTTAATGTAAGCTGTGCTTATCTATCTGAATCAGTTTAGTCACCTTCAAGCAACTCATCAAAAGCTGTTCACCAGCATCATTTCACATCCTGAGTGTTTTACAACTCAGCTTTTATTCTTCACATGAAAGAAATCCAAAAGAGAAGAATCTGTTTGAAGGTCTCTTAGATCTACATAAGCATAGGGATCAAGCATGAAAGAAGAGAATAACGAACACGGTATTTAGAAGACGAATCTTCCAAACTACATTAAATTGCAAACTACATTAAATTGTAATTTTATTTCATTTTCTGAATAAAATCAACTTACTTATCAAAACTGTACTGAGCCATTCTAGCAATGAAAGAGGCTTCACCAACCACTTGAGCCATTCTGCCAAGAGCTTCACCTGCTGCACATCTCAAGATCGGGTTAGGATTATCAAGGGCACCCATCACAAGCGTCAAAGCAGATTTGCGGACTTCTTCTGGTCCTAATGTGCTTTTATTCTCAGCTAAACCCTATATAAAAAAAAAAAGAAGAACAATTCCAGCATCCCAATGTAGGGGAGAAAAAGAAAATATATTTGAGGCCACCAAGTGAACACTGTGCACTTTTGCTTTTGTTTAAATTTGCGGTAGTTTATCCTAAAACACATTGGTTGAAAACATTTCAAACTCAAAATCAACAACATCCTCAGTCTCATGATGTTTGCCAGTGCTCTACCTATTTCACATACAGGAAGACCTGTTGCACCAGTCATTTTATCAAATGCATTAACTACATGCACCCTAGTCCTACCAAATCTGATCTAGCTTTACACAGGACACCTCAGAAAAAAAAAAAAAGAGAAGTTTAAAAATCTAACAGCAAATTTCTGACAGGAAAAACCACAGACTAGTTACCTTTCTACAAGAATCCCTTAAATTAAAAACATTATAGATACATGAAAGTATTTTTTTCTTTATAATCACATCCTTCCAAACATTTATACAGCCTCTTCTATGAACACTCTACAGAACAGTAACACTGAACTGTGCTTCTGCAGATTCTTTTACTCTGGGAGAAATAATTAAACATATATAAAGTAAAAACACTGCATGTACTATAAAGCAAAAAGTCATAGGCTCTACCTTAGATTGTAATTTTCTGAAGTCCTCATTTCAGCTGAATTTTGACAATTTTTTGACCACTTGGCATGGATGGGAGCTTTCAGAAATCTCCCTCAGAATCTACATTTCAAGTTGTAGCAATGCAGATCACATTTTCAAGAATAATGGAAAGAACTGAGGTGCTGTTCTGCCAATGTATTTTGCCAATCAACCAAAGACATGGAGTTCCAGTAACAGTTTAAAGTGGGCAGCCATTATTTGCGACTTGCCGTCTTAGTTTCTGACTTGATAGCACCAGGTTGCATTTCCAAGTCTAGCGAGCACACAGCAGTACCTGCTGTCAGTGGACTGGGCATAAGCACCTAGAATTCTGTGCAATAAGGCAACCAAAATGTAAACTCAAAGCTATTTGTGTATCGAAATACACAAGCCACATCTGCACAATACTCTGTGACCTGAGGGCTTTTCTGAGTATATATGACAAAGTACTTAAATCCACAAGTCCAGTGCAAATAAAACCACAGGACTGAAGATGAAAAGACAGTCTGAATACCACAGAATGCTGATGACTGCAGAATGCTGATTACATGAGCCTCATCTGTTCTCTGTACTGATACATGAAGACAAGAGCTCAAGCTAGTATCCAGAAATATTTTGTTCTGGAATTTCGAAATTTTTGAATTCTTGAGTAACTTTAGTAACATTCTTCTAACAGCCCTTTGTACTGAATGCAAACTGATGAACTTGGGCTTTCATTACAAGTTGACAAGTCCTACCTTCAAGGCACTAAGAACAGCAGTAAAGATATTAAGCTGCACAGCTTGCTGGCGAACACCTTTAGCCTGCTTGACACATTCAGCAAAGTGATCCAACATCTGTAACCTAAAACAAAGGAAAGAACATAATTGAAAGTGATAGCCTTTCAAAATACAAACGAAAGCACAGCTGGTAAAAACCACATGTAACAAAAGGGCCTTTCAAGTTCATTAACAGAACTTATGCTTCAGGGGCTGCAGAAGGTATTCAGTATAGGTAATAACAGCAGAGTTACTATGAACATTCCTTTGCTGATTCTTCTAGTTCATCCACAAATATTTACTATTCCTTTGAAGAAAACACCACCAAGAGGAAGTGAATCTTCAGGTGCATTTGGCTGTATAACTAGAAAGCTATGGGGATCAGAGTGGAAAAATGCTGTCTTTCCTCTACCATTTAAAATGGTGTTACCCTTCATATTTGTTATTATTTTTCTATTGTTTTTCCCATTTAACCTCCATTCCTGCCCCCACCTCCTCCCTAGGAAACATTACTGGGAGGAGGAACATTCCCTAGAAGATACCAAAACCAGGAGTGTAATGAATAATCTGCATTCTTAATTACTCAGCAGTTCCCAAGCTACATCTTTTCACAGTTAACAACAGGTATAGACCAAGGTGAATTACTGCAAGCTGGGGTCAAGTCTATCCTGCATTTACTACAAAATGAGGTTGACTGCTACAAAAAACCTGCTCCCATAAGGTCTGCACTGAAAGATGGTTTTACTTTGAAATGCTTCTTAGAACTGCTTTCGCTCTGTGCTCAAGCACAAATTGCCTGAACTGAGTAACAAAATTAGTCCTGACAACTCATAACTCTGCAGAGGTAATGGGAAACACAAAGGAAAATACGCTGAATTCCATTTCCTCTTTTTCATTGAGCATACAATTCCTTGTTGACTATAAATCAAATGGTCTTACTTGTGGAAGCCAAATGAAATTCAGTGGAGGCCTCTGTTGTTTTCAAGGCTGATTTGAAGTTAATTGCAATGGGTACTTTTGCAGGAAATTTTGCTTGCAGAGATATTACTACGGTTAAATGCAGTATGAAAAGAGAAGAATCTAGTCTCCACCTCTGAATACTAATCTTCAAAAGAGATAAAACTGAGGATATCACTCTTTTTCTAAAGTGACTACTCATATTCTGGAATCCTGAGACACAATGGACATCAAATACTGAAGTCTAAATTTAGAGACAGCTGATACCCAGCGTAACAGTATGCAGAGAAACAAAGCATTCATTAGGTTCTGAAATCGAACACTGATGTAAACTGACCTATGCTTGTAGGAGACATGAGGAAAAACCACACCAAAGAGAGCCACAGATGCATCAATGACAGATACTCCTAAAGGAAGAGGACCAGGTACAGCTTCACCAGCAGGGATGCGCAAATAAATAGAAGAGGGATCGTGTTCCAGAGCACCACTTCCGGACGCACTGTTTGGCTGAAGCTGCAAAACGCCACACAACATGAATACCCCTGAATATACCTTTGCACATAACATTTGGAACTAGAGAAAACCAAAACACATATGCAGCAGTTAAAACAACAGAATAGCTTACAAACACCTGAATACAAGTGCAGTACCCTCATGCATACACATTAGCATTCACAGGGTCAGCTGAATTCTGAAGGGTCAAAATCATTAACAGCTAGATAAATGCACAAACTATCACTTCTGGTATTAGGAGATGAAAATTAAGAGAAAAGCAGATTAATTCTGGTACTACTAGTAGCTTCTGAATAATGAAGTGCCATTTCAGAAAGAAGGTTATTCATTCACTCTCTGAGCAGAGTTACAATACAATACAAAAATTTCTTCCTAATATCTAACCTAAATTCTCCCTTTCAATTTGTGCCTCTCAGTCCTTGTCCCACCACTACAGTTCCAGATGAAGAGTCCCTCTCCAGCTTCCCTCTAGCCCCTCTTCAGATACTGGAAAGTTGCTCTGAGGCTTCAGTGCAACCTTGTCTTTTCAGTTCAACAGCTCCAACTCCCTCAGCCCATCTTCACAGGGGAGGCGCCCCAGTCCTTTTATCAACTTTGTGGCCCTCATCTGGACTTGCTCCCAACAGTCCCATGTCCTTCTTTATGGTGGGGACACAAGAGCAGAGGGGCAGAACCACCTCCTTTATGAAAAGCCTTTGATGCAGCCCAGGATTCCATTGGCTTTCTGGGCTGTGAGCAGCCTGAGTCCTGTGACAGACTACAGACCTCCACTTGCCAAGAGCACCACTGGTTTACATACAGGAAGTGAGAAAAAAAAAAAGGGGGGGGCAGGAGGGAGTGGAAAAGCCTTGTGGATTGAAGACTGCACTGGAAGTCTACTATGTCCTCCACAATAAACAAAGGAAGTTTGTAAAACTCTTTTTTGCTTTGACATGCTGATCTTGGCTCAGAAACAGCTTCCCATACCCTTGGTATCAGTCTTGGCTTTTGAATCTGCTCCATCAAACCTTCTGAGAAACCCTCCTATTATTAGATGGCTGTTGGAGAAGAGGCATTTTCAGCCTCAACATTGTGTCAACACTTTCAAATGAAATGTAAGATTTCTTACTACACCTATAAAACCAGTTAAATCTTGTTCTGCTATAACAGCATTTGCAATATTGATATTTTGACAGCAGTTTCATTATAAAACATGTTAAGTGGAACCTAAGTTTCTGCTAGTCCAAAAAAATCTATATGAGAACTTCTAGGCTAGGAAGATTGGACGATGGGAAGAGACACTGAGTTAGGTTTTCTTTTTTAAAGCACAACTCTACGAGTAGCATTATGCAATTTATATCTCAGCTGTAGGTGGTTTTTAATCAAAACAGTACCCTGTAGATGGAAGCTCTTACATCTAACAAAGCTCTGAAATAAGACTAAAAACAAGGCATGAAGCTCCAGTTTTAGATCTCCACACACACATCACACAGACAGGGCAGATAATTCATTCTTGTAGCTTTTTTGTTACCTGATCTTCAATTGACTTATGATCTGTTTCCTGCAGCCAAGAGCCGAGCAGAACACTATCATCATAATGACAAAGAGACCTTAGGAGTGATGTGGTTGTATTAGCAGAGTTGTCTGTCAAAGTAAATTCGGCTACCAGCTCTCGAAGAAGTGCATTAAATGATCCTAAAAAGACAGACATTAAAAAGAATCATTGCTGCTTCTTAGCCAAAACATTTCAGCTAGTGATCAGAAGTTATAAATGTACCATTACTTCAATTTTAGAGGTAGCTAACAGAGAAGTGAACCTGACAATACTAGAGTTGAGAGCAAGATTTCAAATGCAACTGTAGGCTCTCAATTCCCAAATCATGGGTACTCAAATATCTAAATAATAGGTAAGGTTGGAAACCACTGGAGGTCATTTAGTCCCACCTTCTGCTCAAGCAGGGTCCACTAGAGCACATTACTCAGAATTATGTCCTGTTCTAAACAACAGATTGGGCCATCCTTGCAGGATGACAATCCAGATGTAGAAAAAAACCTGCTCATCCACATGATCTTATAAACATAATGAATTAGCAAAAAAACCAAAGAAATCTAAAAAGTTAACTTGTCAGACCACGTGACAGTGCTTGGCAATTTTCTAATAGCAGATCTGTCAAATAAATCAAATCAGGTTTAAAAAAGAAAACAACCAAACCAAACGAACATAAAAACCCGAATGTAACCAAAACTAAACCTTCACTGTGGCATTTGTTCTTCAGTATACTAAGAAATAAAGTTCTCTATCTTTTAAGTATCAATTACTTAAAAAAACATTATTTGATCTCAGACCATGATCTCCATACCTCTCAATCCTATAAAGGGGACCATAACTGCTATACTCCAAGTGTTACTGTATGAATGCTTTACCACACTCATACTCGGTAATTATACTGTCAAGATGACATTTAGAAGATGAGCAATATAGTACAAAATTCTTGGAGATTCCTAGAATTGCATTTTGACTCTTACAGGGGCTTCAAAGATAAGCATCACGAGTACTAAGTAGAATTCTTACTTTAACAAAAACTTTTAAAAATTTATTTACCTTCATACGTCTTCGGAGGCAATAAAGCCAAAATATCATAAAGTCTTAAACGAACCATAGCTGCACTGGCTTTGAGATGAGCTCCATGGGCTTTAATTACTGATGGAATGCTATAGAATTAAAAATGAAAAGGAGAAACCAGAAATGTTGCAGTAACAGAAAAGAGTATTTTCAGATTTCTTTTCACAGGATACAACTCTAGGCAAGGCAAGAAAACAGTGTTCAGAGAACTACTCTGAACAGCGTTACTCAATTAACAATACATTTTCAGAAGTAATTGTAAAGAGAAAACTTATATTAAAAACTCAACAAATTCACAACACATGCTGCCATAGATCATTGACATGAACCTCCTCAGAAGTCCTATTATAATTACAGGTGGGGCAGGGGAAAGGGGCAGACACTAAACCACAAAACCCAACTCTAAATTATTTCCAGTATTTTAAGACCAGGAAAAGACAAAAGCGAATAAAGAGCAAGAACTGCCTACTTACTGTGACATCATTGTCATGGCACATTCTATGGGTGTCATCAGTTTCCTGATCACATCCTCAGTAAGGAGCTCAGGGCAGTGAGCAACAAAGCTTCTCATAGCTAATAACAAAACAGTTTGAATTAAACTTCCACTGAAACAAACAAATATAAGACATAAACAAGATACAAATTCTGAGAATGTCAAAAGAGCAACAATTAAAAATGTTTATTTAGAGACTGTGTGATCTGTTCATAAAATTGTATGTCAAAACCAGGACACACTGATGAAAATGTGACACATTTTACTCATTTTCGAAGAAAGAGGCAAAGTTACAGGAGTTCTCTCTGCAATACTTGGAATCACATTTTGCTTTACTGTGCAGGTATAATCTCAAAGTCTGAATTTCTTACCACACAGAGCTCCAGCACGGCCTTCCAGTGTTACTTGCCAGGTGAAAGAATCTCCTCTTGCCTTCTCTGCTTCCAGCTCCTTCAGAGAACGTGGAAACACGTTTCGCCACAGCAGCAACATCTTGGGCAGATGATATCGGACAACAGAAGGACCTATGTAAAAAAATGAAGTGACAGCATAACAAAAATGTGTATTTAAGTGTGAAAAATCTGCTGTGAAGGCTTTTGCTCTTCAAACTATTTTTGTCTTATTTCACTTCTCTTACTTTTTGTCCTACTTGAAACAATGAAAATCAAATTAAATTCTTTCTCATTCCTAGGTTGAAAGTGTGGCATATAAGTGCTAAACATCACATCTGCTTGTGGGTATCTGTCCGAAAACAGGAAATAGACTACCCTACCGACTGTCATGCCATACAAAACCGTGGCTAACTGTCTTTTTATTCTTACTTCTAATCTTTCTATATCAATTTTGAAGGCAGGTTCTTTAGCCTACTCTAGCCTGATCATAAAATAAATAGAAAAATAACTGATAGTTATTGATTATGTAAACAAGTTTAACAGTCAAGTTTTTTTTGAAACTTCTGAAAAAGATTAAGTGCAAGTACATTAAAAATATATTGGAGGACAACTACAACAGGAACACATTGTTAGAAAAACATGATGATAAACTGGGAAAAGAGACAAATTAGAGAAACAAGATCAAACACAAACGGTACTTGATGAGAGCTCAAAATACTGCAACATGCATCAGAACTTTATCATATTTTCTAGTATAAAAGAAACTCGAAAGAACAAAAGAAACAGAAAAGAACACCACCGCTGCAAAATTCAAGAGTATACCTAAAATCTCTCAAAATGCAGCTTGTGATACTTCTGTAATGGCAGATACAAACATGAGGCTGGCTTTTTTAAAAGAAAACTGAAGGGCTTTTAAACTGACAACACTTCTTCTAAGTACTGTTGCCTATCTAGAGACACAAATGCAACTTGTTGGAATGCTCACTGGGTTTCATTTACTGTCCATTTCTTCTGCACCACAGTATTAAGGAAGGAAGAGTACAGGCACATTTGCCCTTTCAGAGAATGAGTAAAGACTGGGTTTCTAAAAACAGAACAGAATTTTTTTTCAGGTATGACACTTTCTACCATACTTCAGCTTAGATAAGGACTAATATTTCACTTCTCCCCAGCACAATGTTGCTGAAGTAAGTGCACTAACGGTCTCCTTCTCCTGTATAAATATTCCTGTGCTGGATAATGAGCCCATTATTTGTAAAGACCATTTGCCAGAGTGGATAATCAAAAGTGTTGGACAAGCTTTAAAATAAAAAGAAAAAACAAACCATTTTTACAAACCTAAAGTCATAAGTGCTCCAAGTAAAAGCCATCCAGCTTGAGTGCGCTGCAAGGAGAGCCTGCTGTTCTGTGCAGCAGTTCGTAACAGATCCTCAGCAATACTGACCACCATCTGCACCAACAGAAAAACACAGAGGGTTTTAAAAACATACCCACTGCAAGCTACTTCTATATGTTCACTTTTACAGACTAAAGATGTTCTCAAATCACTTCAATTGACCTTCCATAAAGAATGAATGCAGATTACATTACATGCTGATGATTAACATTTTTCATATGACAACACAGCCAGTAATATTCTCTTCAGCAATTATTTCAGCAATTTTTCAATACTTCAATTTCTCTTCAGCAAATTTGAAAGAGGAAAAGAGCTGTTAAATACTGCAACTGAGTTTCTAAAAGCATGTGCTCTGGCCACTACTCTCACAAAAGGCACAAGCTCAATTTCAACAATGCTTTAACTCATTAGCATGCCACCCATTATTCACAGCTGTTACTTGTAGATAAAAAGGTGTCTTTTAGTACACTCACAGATGAAACACTATCTCACCTTTCCTTTGGCATGAGGAATGCCTAGAGGACACTGATGCACACCACCTAACAAAGCAGCCATTGCAAAACTGTAGCCACTAACAGCTTCAGGGGAGGTCTTCAGATTGTTGAGTCTCTCTGCACATCTGTCTAAAAATGGAGTCAGCTGAAAGGGCAATGCCACAGCCACACACCGCAAGCACCAGGCAGCAGCCAGCCGAGCAGCCATGCTGGGATGGAGAAGAACTGAAGTCACTGTCTCCAACAGACCTACAGAAAGGAGAGTTTGCAGTCTTTACCTTACAGTGCACTTTTTAACATACACATGCTTTTTAATGTACATAGACAACAAGTAAACTGAATCAATACTACACAGCCAATGTAAAAGTTACGAAAGTCAGAATTAAAGCACTTGAATTTGCTCACTTTGCCTTTTCCTCTTCAGGAAAGATGGTAGTTGTTACAGGCATTATGCTGCTCCCCATTAGGTTTTGTCAGCAAAAGTGGAGCTGTCTGACTCCTCCAGAGCACTGACTCCTACTACTTAAACACTGAAAAGAGGCAGCAGTACTATATAAGAGAACAGGCACTGGATGAGACAATTCCTGTAACATTTTAGATTGCTAATAACAGAGCAACAGTAACACTGATCTGTGGGTTTGCTTCACGTTGTAGCCAAGCACATGCTGTAGATGTCATTGACTGCTATATTCTGCTTTTGACACAGTGATGTGCCCCCTGCATCAAGTTTACATCCTTCTACACTCTCCAAACTTCTGTGCCTACCTAATCCAATTTCCTAACTGTGCCCTTCAGTCCAATTTGTCTCCACACCAACACCTTCTTTAGTCCAAATCTTGGCAAACTTCTACTTCAAAGTCCCCACTGCTGCTTGTTTTCTCTGGAGCTAGTGAACAGCTTCAACCTGCTGAGTTCACAGCAGCCAACAGAAATAATACTGAGATACAGTCAGTCCCCTCTGTTCTTATGGGACACAGCTGCCAGAAGGAATAAATAGGAGCAGTCTTCCCTACTCCAAAGCTGGCATAAAATCAGCATGGGAAGAACGTCATATGCAACAAGACTACAATCTATTATATGATGAAATGTCTAAAGAAGCTCATATTTCCAGTGAAAAACACATAGACATCCACAAACCCAAAAAATGTAAAGCTGTAACACTGCAGAATAAAAGTGGATTCAGATACTGAAACAAACAAGAAGAAAAGCCCACAAAAACCCTGGTCAACTTCAGCCAAAGAACTACTTCTTTTTAAACAGCTTCATCTCGACAAAATACTTTTGCCTCCCCACAGAAATTTGGTATTTAAAGGCAATAGTTTTCCAGGAGCAAATATTTCAGACCTTTCATAGCAGAACAATGTATTTAAACCATTATTGTAAACAAACCAATACCAAAAATTACAACTTCACTCACCCTTAGAAAGAGCTTCAGACAGACTCCAATCAAAATAGCTGTTTAATACTTGGTCAAACGTGAACTTCAGTTAGGGTACTACACACAACGAGCTGGACAAATGTAGCTATCTGGAGTACTACAGGAAGCACCAATTTCATAGACTTATTTCTTTCCTATTCATTTATTATTTAACTAGATTTAATGATATTTCATATTCATTGCTCAAATGCTTCACTTAATCTATTTCCATTTATTTACATACCAATGGAGGGTTCTTGAATAAGAGGAGATGCAGTGGCATTCAGGCTCTGAACCAGACTACCCAGCTCCTGGAGGGCACACACCATTACATGCTGGCTTGCAGCTACATCAGCAGCTCCTGATTTATTTTCACTGTTAGCATCATTCACTACTGCTTCTGCAGAAAAGAAAACAAGAGTGTCTTGCTTAACTACCATTTGAATCCCACCCAAGCATTCACAGGACAGAAAGTGACAGTTTCATTTTGACATCAATCCTACATTAAAACAAAACCACAAGTCTGGTCATAGTGAGAACTAACAAAATTAACATATTCTGCAGGGAAGGAGTTTTATAGCTATTGGCTAAACACAGCTGTCCAAAGACCATAAAAAACAGACGCCCAGCAGCTACTATGGATAGCAGAGTACTAAGAGGTAGGATAAACAGTGTAACACACTAAAAGCACTTATCAAAATACACATGCTGTATGTGTGTATCTATACACAGTAACAAATTATACAATCTTGACATATCCAGGTTCTGCATACAAATTTGCATGAATATATGTTCAGCGAAACTAAAGAAGAGACCATCAGTAAATAACTAATCACAATTTCTAATCATCTCAGTGTTACCCAATTGAGTCCTTTAATCCCACAGTACGTTCTCCTACAAAATATCCCAAAAGCAGCAACTATCTCTTCAAAAAGGGACTTCAGTACCAGCTTAATGTTTGTGTGTCTACAGAAGAAATTTAGAGAACGGTCTGCTGTATATGAAGGGAAGCAATTACTACCAAGTAAAAACCCTTCCCATTGTTCATCACATTCAGGAGAAACCCTCAAGAAAATGAAAGTTTTTCAAACTATCCAAATACAAATATCCAAATGAATTTCCAGTAACTTTGACAAGGTGGCAGTAGGAGTATTTTCTGCAACTGTTTCCTCTCAGAAACAGCCTTTTCAATAGAATTGTTTTCCTGGAAGTAAAACTTTCTCATTACTTACAGCAATGAGCAACCTTTTAAAGTTCCATGCCTACTCCATCAAAAAATAGTTACAGAAACCTGGAAAGGTTTCTAAATCAATTTCATTTCCATATGTTAAATAATGTTTTAAACTAAATTAGATGTCAGCAGAAAAGAAAGACATGTTTGGTAAATAAAGAGATGTGTATTCCCAATTCACTCTTTTACATCTCCAGCTTGAGCTAAGATGCCAGAGAGTTTTGTTAGCCCTCGTAGTGATTCCATATTCTGCAAAGTTTTGCAAAGGGGTCATATTCTTCAGATTATATCATTTTTGTCACAAAATCCAATTGGTTATTAGTATGGATATTAGCAGGGAAGACATGAGGACCTACAAGATCTTGACCTACAGGACTTTCAACACTGTTAGTAAAGAACTCTGCATGACTTTCAATACAACCTATCCCAAGACAGATGGTAAATGCATAATCTTCTTCTCCATTTCCATTCTAGGCTATTGGCAATGCATTTCCTATCTGGGCTAAAAAGCCAGTGTCATACAATCACTGCTGAAGCAGAACTCAACCTTTGAACATTTGAAACAGAAAACAGATGAACTATCATTTCCCATAAGAACAGAATTACTCCTCACAGTAGAAGAAAGCTGAAAAAAGGCTGAAAAAAAAGCAGTAAAATGACAGTCACTTTCAACTGGTCTTGAATGAAGAAAAATGGTTCTCACCCACTGCTTTCATCTGTTTACCAATGGCTTGACATATTTCTTTGGCAGCTGCAATCTGTGCTTTCTCCCCCAGCAAGCTGCCCACAGTTGCTCTCAGGATGAAGGACACACATCTCCGAGAGTACACAGCCTCCACGTGGGTCTGAGTTGCACGAGGATGAGAGACCAGGTCAAGCACATGGGACAGAAACGTGGCGAAGTTGCGCTCCAGCCACTGCCCTCCCAGTGTCGTAACAAAGACAACGTAGGCCTGCGAATCCACAAGTGACACAGCAACACGATTAAAACAGAAACAAAAGACTATGGGCAACTACAGCCAGACTCTAGCACGGTGCACAATAGCAACACCAGTTTGCAATAAGCAACTCCAATCTAAAGAGGTTGCTCAGCACGAACCAATTCAGTATCCACATCTTTGTTTTGCTGCTGAAACTCAACTTTCTCCAGTACCAAGAGTAGCCCCGATACTGTGATGCATGAAATATCCTTGGGATGACAGCAAAAAGACCCAGCTCATTGCTTTAAATGTGCCTTTTCTAAAAAATGTTAAGAACACCATGTAAATAAATGCAGCCAGATCAACGTGTTTCAGTTCACAATGAAAACCTGGCATATTCATCAAGTTCACCTTATGAAGGCTGAGAAAAAATAAAGGGTTTCACAAAATAACCTAAGATCAAAGAATCTGGATTCTGGGAAGTTACTACAGCATACTGAAATATGAGAATATTGAGTGAGAATGTCTGAAGAGATGCTGCCACCACCTTTCTCTCTCAGACAAGAGGAGCTTCTGTATTCATCAGATTTCATCTACTCATGAGAGACACATGGAAAGAAGAAATGTAGTTTAACTAATCTGAGCTGCAGCTGAGCAGGGAGCCACAAAAGAGTAACAGAGCACCCTCTCTAAAAAGAAACTAAATTTTAAAAAGGAACTAAAGTCTTTAACATACTAAGTTTTCAAATATTTTTGCAAGATAATCTCACCTAATATACACTAAACAAATAAGTTTTCCTTAGCTCGTATTTTAGTCTATTGTTACTGCATATCAATAATAAAAAAGTAGATCAGTGAATGATACCTCATGTACACCTCACAAAACAGAAGAGCCAAATTAGACCTGTAAATTAACTCATACAGAAATACAGAACAGAAATGTGTATTTTTCCTACTAAAAAAGTTACAATTATGTATAAATTTTACTTCATTAAAAAAATTACAAACCTGGGTAACGCCAACTCGCACTTCCCTATTGACAGATCCTCCTACTTTTAACATCTCTCCACCACTCTTCAGGAAACCAGATCCCCCTCGCAGAAATCCTGTGGCCATGAGCTCCAAGACCTCCTCAAGTGTGGCTCTCTTCACATTTTGCCGCATCACTTTTTAAAAAGAAAAGTAATAATTTGTTTCCAAAGTTCCAAACAACACAAGCAATGATCTTGAAAGCAGACTTATTAATTCAAAACTGTCTTGTAAAAAACAAATTTACCCAATATTTCAGATAAAAATTTGCTTGCATGCTTAAAAAATAAGCCACTTCTCCCAAGTGATTATTGACAGTTTGCTCTGTCTTTTCTATGTATGACTACAACAGAGATTCTGCACTCTTTTCAGCTTATTGTTTGTAAAAACAAATAATCCACCCACAAGCTTCCATTTACTGGAGCAACAATATGTCGTGCAGCACTGTCATGTAACATGGTACTGAAGGTGCAACCAAGTCTACCAATGTATGCATGGAATCCAGAAAGGCTCGTACCTGTTGCTTGTTTTGGTATCAGTGCTGTAGCCATGACTGTTCCCAAAAGCTTTGACACTGCAACTCGCACACCATAGTTTGAGTTTTCCAGAGCTTTAAAGCACAGCGTTGCAACATTCTCTAGTTCAGCCGTCCACATAAACACTGCTTCATTCTGTAATTCCAGCAGACACTACAGGAAAAATAGACTTGTTAAGCACCAGGAGGCCATTCTTACATTTTATCTCAGTATCAGACTGCAATCGTCAGGTTTATTCAGAAAATATTTTAATATGAAAATTTCAAGAATTCATTTACACACACTCTCCCATACGCCAACTAACTTAGCTGAGTAAACAATCAGAAGAGTCATGGAAGAGGCTAATGCATAAATTTAAAAAATTAAAAGAAAGCTCAACACAAAAACCATGTTACTAAAAACCTCTCCCACTGAGGCTCACAGATGACATATTCTATCTCATATTTTTTATCAAGAGGGTACATATCACATTTTTATATCAAGAGGATACAGTACTACAGTACTTGCGAAATAAGTCAAAAGTCTGAGCCTGCAGTATAAAGTATAGTAAGAACTTACCTTGTCCAACTAATTATCCAATTTCCCTTCCTAAAAAACAGGTACCAGTTCAAGTGCAGGTACTCCCCAGTACCCAAGCACAAGAGTTTGTGTGAGTGCTGAGCAGACACCCACCTTGGCCACGGCACAGCGCACGGCCATCGACCTGTCCGTCAGCAGAGACCGCGCGTTCTTGTAAATATCCCGGTGACAAGAAGCTGCTGCTCCTCCAAGCCCATTGAGGACCTTCTGCAAACTCATCAGAATTTCACTGCGGCCCTGAGACTGCACAAACACAAAAGCATTGATGCAAAAATGTGGACACAGCAGTTACATTAAGAACCAGGTGTATACTTTTGTATTTTCCTGCATCTATGCAGGAATGTTTTTGCAAACATTGAAACCGAAGGCATATATAACTGATGTGTAGCTGATTTTAAATAGAAGTAAACACCATACATGGATTTTCTTAAATTCTTTCAGTTGTCACATAAATTGAGCCCAGGCAACCCAACAAACTGGCTGTAGGTAAAATGCTTCTGCACTGCCCCACTGTTCATCAACTGCAGACTTCGGGGAAAAAAAGAAAAAGCAGCAGGTAAGAGAGAATGGGACGCCCAAGTAAGTTAGCAGCTTCATGCTATACCTGCACACAGGCAGGTACTTACAATCTGAGAGCACACACAGACACAAAAACAGATAAATAAATAATCACACAGTACAACAGCACAGCTGAAGGAAACAGCTGCCACCACAAGATCCACACAGTCAGTATTCCAACTTGTCCCAACAGAGATATTTGCCTAAAATTAGACCCACTGACAGCCCAGGATACATTCTCTCAATATTACAACAGGCTCTCTCTTTCCAGGGCACAATGTATTCTGCTCACATGCAGAGTAACAACTCCCCTACAAAATTTAAGTATTCATTGTTAATTTTTAACAACTGAATGTTTATTCAGAGTACATGGGCAAAAACCCTAACACAGTAGTTAGAAATGACAGATAGTCATTTTTGAATTTTAATTACTGATGCCACTATGAAGTAACTATTACAATATTCATACGATAAAGCCTAAACTCTCTGCAGTAGACTTGAAACTAGCTAGGTAAGGGCCCTGCATTCTTCAGTGCAGAAGAAAAACAATCTAGACAATTTGGCAAACACCTCTGGAGGAAGCAGGTTTCAGTTTAAAATGGAATTAAAACCACATAAATAAACTAAAACTTACCTCTGCACTTTTCAGAGACTTTAATAGATTATTCACAGTTTCTGGAAAAGAACTACCCAGCATTCTGCCCATTTTTTCATAAAATGCTCCAACACATGCCACAGCAGCTCTATGAGGAAACAGAGAAAAAGAGTACACATATTAACTTATCATCCAAATGAAAGCAAATAGTTAAATAGAAATTTCTGTTCTAATCAACATTGATGAATAAAAATCTATTTTCTATCCACTACTTCTACTGGCTGTTTAACACAGTCCATTTAAATAATTTTTTTGTTTACCAAAAAAAGTAACAAAAAAGTTACCATCTTTTAAGAATACAAATGTATTTGAAAAGGTTCTACAGTTACGATAGGTTCTACACATAGAGTGAAAAAATCTGGAGAAAAAAATATAGGCTGAAATCTCAGCAAGCTTAGAGTTCTGCATTTCAATAAACTCTTTTCCAAGCACCTGCAAAAAAGCCCCAACCTGTAATATATCCTGATACATTTTTGTAGATACTGAATTATGGTGTTTTTTCAAGACTATGAACTTAAAATGCAGAAATTATTGCGTAACACAAGAAAATTTCCAGGCACTGTAAAATTTCTGGATCCATAAACAGCTATTTACATGTTTTTCCTGCTCCATCATTTGAGATAAGGAATATTTAGTTATCACCACATTGTAGTTACATATACAAACAGTTCCAGGACAGTCCCAGAAGCAGCTCCTGAAAACATGCCCTCTTTCATCACAAAGGAATGAGGCTTTTTTTGAAATCTGCACTTGCTGGCTAAATAGTTTTTTAGCAGTCACATCACAAACTCATTACCGCCTCCCCCTTAATGGGCATGTGTCCATTAAAAAACCTGCTGGATTATGACTTGGTAACATAAATTTCAGAGCATATTATAGTAGAAAACACTTCCCACTTATATAAATTCCTCACACAGCTGCAAGAGTTAGAAATAAGAGGACAGTATCTACCCAAACAGTGACTATTACAGATTTTATTGTCAAATCCTGTTGTAATCATAACATCTGAAGGCAAGACCAACTTTGGGTTCACTGGACACTGTGAACATATGAAGCAGTACATGGGGAAGTATCAAAAACAATTTCAGTGGGAGTTGTTTGTGGCATTAACCAAATTCCTACCAATGGCACTGCTCCCATGACTGAAGACAAACTGGATCATGCATCCATGTACACACATATCCACATGCAGAGACTCTGCTTGAGAGACCTGTGCAGCTTAGCATGGCAGGGGAATAGAAAAGGCAACGTTTGATGGGGAAAAAAACTTGAATATTTGGTTACAATTCTCTAGGCACAGATAACACTCTGGTTTGACAATCTGCAGGTTCCACCTTTAACAAGGCACCTGAGCACAACCAGCAGTAATTCCACTGGTGGAATGCCTTCATTAACTGTTATCCTCTCCATGCCATAGGCAGGTGAAGAGTCATAACATAGTACCTTGCCTAGAGAAAATCGTTTCACTGTCACATAGACATGTAAGTGTCACCTTTGAGTCCTGCCCAATCCCAATCCAGTGCTTTTCTCTGCTATCTATAGCAAGTATATGTAACTCCAAACAAGCACACAAAGTATAAGTAAACAAAGCGTGCATATATACAGGCAGATTCTTCCGTAATATCCACGACCATTTGGCTTAAAAATCATTCCCCTTTCCCCAGAACATACAGTTTAGTGGGCAGGTAGGCTGCAGTATCATCTTTGCTCTTGATGATGTCATTACACTTGTCAAGTGTCTGAAAAACAGTAAATGTGTCTCCAATGCTGTAGAGAGCAGCAAGATTTTTTGCAAGCAGCTTCCGTGTGGGTGGCCCAGGAGAACTGCTGATGAGTCCTGTTAGCTGTTCTACAAGTTTCTTCTGCTTTTCCTTGACATCTGTCTGTTAACAGACCAAAAATAAATAAGAAAAGTAGTTTAATCCTCTGTGTTGCTTCTACACCCAGAAAAATCTACAAGAAATTGAATTATACCACTCCCAATTGTATGTAACTCACCAAATTGCTTGTCTCAGAGAGATATGAGATACATTCAACAACAGCAGAGACAGATGCTAAATGCTCAAAATTAGCTGCTGTCCTATTTAATTTTTACTTCTCAAAAATACTTACTAGCTGCCTACTGACTGTCTATAATTAAACACTTAAAATCTATAAATTAGCACAGAGACTCTTCAGGCTGAATCTGAAACCATACAGGTACCATCTGGCCATTACCAGTCAACTTTCTCTGGCATGAAATTATTACAAATGCTTTTAAAAAGAAAGTTTCTTTAGAAAGAACGGGAGAAAAAAAACACTGAATTACCTTGTTGGCAGCTACCAGCACTTTATCCAAAAATCTCAACCATTCAAAGATAAAAACTGGTCTCTTTGCTTCTGTGATTTGAGCTAGTGCTTCCTCGTTCAGTAACAGACTATGAGCCAGCTCCATAATGGATTAAATTTCGATTTTATTCAAATTTATGTAGAAACTCTAAAATAAAAATGCAAATATTAGTATAAAGTACAATACATAAGTACAAAGCTTTGAAAATCGAATAAAAATATTCAGCTTGCTTAGACTTGTCTTAGCTAAATAGTCCCACATAAAAGCCACTACATATTTACAAACTGAGTCCATTCATTAGTATTTCAGGGAATAGAACAGTTAATTGTTAAAAGAGCACCTACAAGCAATTTCAGGGTACAAACTCACAGCCAAGAAAAATATACCAAAGTCCCTATTTAAAGAAGGTAAAGGAATGATCTCACTGTCTCCACTTACAAGAAAAAGAAAAAGGACTGTTGTGAGTCAAGACCCTTGAGCACACTCCCAAAGCTGGGGCATGAACCTGGCCCCCTCCTCAACACCCTTCAATAGACGAGCTGAGATGATGAGCCTACCACATGTAGGAATTTCCAGCCAATGCAAGTTTGGGAGAAGCAGGAACAGTGATAGGATTCAGCATCACTGACCTAAGATTTCCCTGATCCCACCAGCCTTGCTTTAAGTGCTGGACAAGTAAGCCCCTGAAATCCAGCAAGCCTTAGGGGTGACAGCCTAGAACACAAGACAGCAGCCAAACTCAGGTATCCCCAGCAGGCAAAATCCTGCAGATGGAACACTGGTGATCCTGCTCAATCAACAGGAGCTGGCATCAAAGCACTACCAAAAGCACATTATCAGTGTAAGCAAACACTCTGCCAACTTCATCTTAGCAAATCACCTGAAAAAAAAGTGTAGGTATTCAATGCAGAGCTGACAGAAGACAAAAAACCCACAAAATTTACATAAAATCACAACATTAACCAACCACCTCCAGCAAAAAGAAACACAAAAAGCAATCCAACCCCAAAACCTGAATACAGCGATGCTGAAACTAGGATCTCAGGCAAAACAGAGAAAGCAACACAACTACAGAGTATTATGTAAGGCATCAGCTTTCAATAGACATGATCTTCTTGACAGCTGCATTGTTCCACTTGTGCTTTCAAGAGCTCATAGCTACTTCCTCATTCATGGTCAAATTCAACAAATTCTTAAAGTCAAACGAAGTGACTTAAAGTGATTTTTTTAAACAGTCCTCAAACGAGGCATTAGTACGATAACATTAATTATAGTTCTAAAACCACCTTAATGATTTGGTCCTGATGAAGCTAAAGCATCACAATGTCTTTAATGTTAAGGCTGTTCTCTGCACTTCAGCACTTTGCATATTCTTCACTGCATACAGTTCCACCAAAGGTGGAAGAGCCACATATGGAGCACACACAGCTCTCCCTAACTCTTCCAAAGACATTTTTTGTCGGGTATTTTTGGTTTTTTCTTTACATTTATAAAGAGCTGAGAAGGCATTGCCTGTCAAGAACTCAGACACATCACCTCAAAACACCTTTACACGAGAGCAGAGAGAGATGCAATGAATGATGGCACTGTGATTCTTTGGATATCATCCCAGAGATATGCACTGCTTGTCACACCCACACAGCACATAAATACCATAAGTTCTGCTGGACAGCACAGCTCATTATTCCTTTTCCTCCACACACAAAAGGTTTCATTTGCCCCTGGCCATAAGAGCCATGGACACCTTATGCACCTTCCCCAGGCTCCCGTACTGCTTCAGCTAAAATGTAGGAAACACAGGCTCCAAGCAACAAAACCTGCACACACATTCGGCTGTGCTGGTGAAGCACAAGGCATCAGACACAAGAACAATTACACAAATAGTCAGCTACCTGAACAGTCAGTCTAACACGGAGCTACACAGGTAGACAATCCAAAGCTCACTGACACTGGCCAAAGGTTTGCTCCAAAAAAAAACGTGAAAAGCCTAGCAAGTTCTACCGATGCTGGTATGGATCTTGCTGTGAATGCTACAAGAAATAGATACATTGTGATCTTCTACAGGACGCAGAGCCAAAGCCGATCAAAGTCAACCAGCAGCCAGTGAGGTATGTTGGAGCATGACAGACACGAAAACGTTCAGATGTACTAAAATTCCTTTCTACTCCCCAGCTGTTTTCCTATGCCTAAACCAACTATTAGTATCTTCATCACGCGCGCACTTCACTGGAGTGAGAAAGCCGAGAAACAGGCAAGTTTAGGCGAAGTCACACACTCCTGAAGGACTCCATCAGGTGAAAAGGCTTTCGCGCCTGGGTCTCCCTACGTGTATCGCCTAATTTAATAAGCTGCAGCAGCTCTCAGGGCATCATGCCTGGTTCTGAAAACCTCTCAAGAGGTACTGCCGCGGTGCAGCGCCGGCCGCCAGGGAACGATGCTCAGGCACTGACGCTGAGAAGACGATGCCGAGGGAAGGAACGATGCCCGCAGCCCTCCGAGCGCGCAGCCCCGCACGCACAGGCGCACACCGACTCCGCACGCCGCCAACGCCGAGGGGCAGCGCGGACCCTGCCCCCGCTCCCCGCAGCCCCGGGGCCGGGCCGGGCCGCTCACGGTCACTTACGCTCCTCCCGTGTGGCCGCCGCGTCCCGCCAGCTCCGGGCT
>VXBB01014416.1:628679-666905 GCA_013399915.1 Illadopsis cleaveri
GTCGCGTCCGCCGGTGGTCGGCGGTAGCGGAGCCCGGGAAGACGCGCTGTGGGCTTGGAGGCGGGCGCGGGTGCCCCGGGGCTGGCAGGGGACGGCCCGACCCGGCGGATTCAGGTGTCTTCGTCCCTCGGCCCCTCTGTCCCCCGCCTCGCAGGGGAGGCGCAGAGAAATAAAATGCTCCGTAACACGCGCTGACGGCGACCACAGACCAGGTGTCGGCATAGAGGCGTGCTAAGCATGGAGGGAGATGAAGAGGAAGACTATATGTCTGATTTATTTATAAAGTAAGTAGGTAGTTGGGGTTTTTTTCACCCCTTTTAAGTGGTTGTAAACCGGTTTAAAAAAAAACCAAACCGCTAATGTTTGCTGGAATTACTAACTCGCAGACAGGATGTAAGGCCAGGCTTGCCCATGGTGAGGCGGGTGAAGGAAGCTATTCAGAAAGAAGAAAAGCAAAAAGAAGCCAATGAGAAGAACAGACAAAAAAGCATTAAAGAAGAAGAAAAGGAGAGACGTGACTTGGTACTGAAAAGTGCATTGGGCAACGAGAACAAAGGCTTTGCTTTGCTCCAGAAGATGGGCTACAAGAGCGGCCAAGCCCTTGGCAAAAGTGGTAAGTTTGCCACTCTCTGGAAGTGTGTGTCTATATTCAGCTATACCTTAATATTTTACAGACTGCAGCTGTCACTTCATTTGTTGACAGGTCAGTAAGTGCCTTTTAGAGAGCCATAGCATTGCAGAACTGTGAAGATGCTGTGAGAGAACAAAATATGGCAGCAAAAATTAGGTAGTAAAGAGTAAAAATAGTACAGACTTACTGAGAGATGCAAGGGAAGAACAGCACTTGCAGCTCAATAAATGCACTTGTATACACACATACCTACAGGAATTGCATTAAGGATGTTTTGATGGTTTTGCAAAGCTAATAGTGTTCAAAAAAACATTAGACCCTCTTGAAATTTATAGTTGGATTTTGAAAAAAAAACCAGTGCACACTGGCCTACCCTTATGAAGCCTTAATGAAGTAAAATCAGTAAAACAAGGAATCGATAACTGCTGTGCCAGTTCAGCATCACTGGCAGACAATCACAATGAACTGGCCCAGACAGATTCTTTTTATTCTTCATCATTCTTGTGAGATTGCAGAATGAAAATGCTCCAGAAGGCAGTAGCAAAGCAGTCCTCATCACAGACGCGTTACACCTGTCACATCAACACATTTTCTTTCAGTTTGGTCCTGTCATGAAAAAGTACATAGGATTCAAGCAGACAAGCCAAAAAAAGGGAGTTTCCAGTACAGCTGTTTCATTTGTAGTACACTAAATGTATATTGATTGGGAAGTTTTCAACTTCCAAGCAAAAAATCACAATGATGGCAAAAGCAGCTTGCCTGTTTGAACATACTGCACAAATGATTGTTTGAGAAAAAGTCAGTTTTTCAAATTGATGTATTTTTTCTCTTACAGGAGAAGGCATTGTTGAACCTATTCCTCTGAACATTAAAACAGGTTTGTGGCATTTTCTCATTTATTTAGCTGCATATCAGAGCTTCTCAACTGCTTACATTCATCTTTTGAACCTACATAGGCAGAAGTGGGCTTGGTCATGAGGAATTAAAAAAGCGAAAAGCTGAAGAAAAACTGGAAAACTATAGACAAAAACTCCATATGAAAAAACAAGCAAATGAACAAGCTGCAGATCAGTTCAGGTAAAGTCATACAACTGATATTCCAAGCAATGTCTAAATAGCAATTCTTTTTATGCTTGAAGTTTGGTTATTCTTTTAAAGTGCTACTATATTTGAATGTTTTGAATGAAAGGTGAGAGTTACAATACAGAGCAATTGTTTCCCAGTTCTAAAGCAAAACTAGATGAACACTGTAATGCTAAAAGCATGTGCTGCACCATTTAGTTTTGTAATTGTTCAATATACATACTAACTTTTCTCAAGTCATATGCAACTTTTTAAATTGGAGAAACATATATTTTGAAATATAAAATCCACAGACATTCCTGAGCAATGTTAGTGCAATGGTTTTAAAAGTCAGGGTACATTTTTCAAGATTGTATTGTTTTGGTTTTCTCCTGATTTGCCTGTAATATATGGAGAAGAGAAGCTTAGAAAAGGCTGTATCTTTTGTGGATGTTTAGTGAACCGATTTTTTATGTCTTAGGAAAACCTGATGAAGAAACAGTGTAGTGTGGTCAAAAATGGTATCTTGAAAGTATAATTCCCAAAAAGTACAAGTGTGCTCCCACAGAAACAATGTCCAAATTACTTCTTAACTTCAGTGTTGTTCAGCTCTGAGAAAGTTAGTAGGAATAGAATCTTAGATTTTTGGGGTTTTTTAAAGTTGTGGACTGTAATACGTCTGTCACTGTGTGTCTGCCTGCTTATTTACCTGTTCTTGTTCTTAACAGAATAAGATTCAAAACCAAACAAGAAGAACGTAAGATGGAAGGGGACCTGCGAAAAAGCCAGAGGGCCTGCCAGCAATTAGATATGCAAAAAGTGAGACCTGGGGGGTTTTCTGGGGGGTTAGAAGGAAGACTTAGAGGTTAGAGATACAGGCTACAGTGTAGTGGTCCACTTCTTGGAAGTTCTCTAAAATTGTAGGGTAACTAGCCTAAGTCTTGATGTTTGGCAACACTTCAGTCCTGTCTGAAACATTTCAAAGTCTATGTTTGTACCATTAAGATAGTTGAATGTGCAAACCCATCTCATGGTAATTTATGTGAGGACCTGTGGTTTTGCTTCTGCATTCTTGTGGTTACTTCTGAGCTGTTTCCATATCTTCCAGTAGCCAGTATCAGGCCATCCTAAATAATGCTGCTGTTTGCTTTTAAGTGAGGCAGCAACAGCATCACACAGTGATTGACATTGGGAATGGACTCTGGAAGTCATCTTGTTCAGCCTTGCTCCTCAAGCAGAGTCACTTAAAGCAGGTTGTCCAGGACCAGGCAGATCTTTAGTATCTCCAAGAATGGGGAACATCATTGAGGGAATGAGCAGATTCACCAAAGCAATGTTAAAAAAACAAACAAAAACCCATACAAAACTTAAGTGCCTTCCACTTGCAAGGAATAATATGAGTAACAGCAGTGAGCTACTATGAATTTTTGCCACTGGAAAACTTAAAGGTTTTTTTTCTCCTCTTAACCAGATGTAGGTTGATACCACCTCACAAGTTCTGCTGAGATTGTTCAATACCACTTAGTTTGCTTCAAATGAAGTCAGCTGAATTAAGCTTAGTCATCCTTGCTTACTTTTCTTCCTGTAACTTTACCTGAGGTGAATTAGGAAGCACTGCGTGATCTCTTGATACAATAACTTGGGGCAGCATGTCTTCAACTGATAAACAAGCTCACAGGCTTGGTGTGAGATGATGTTGCTGTGTAGCCTTGCACATACCAAACGTAGATGAAATAGAACTAGGTGTTAGCAATGGCATGCATTCCATTGTTTAAAAAAACAAAAACAGTGAATAATCCTTCTTGTGGAGTACTGTATTTACCTACAACTTTCGTAATTCTTGGTTATACTATACATGCAAGTTTTAAAGGCTAACAGCTCACTTCCTACAAATTAGTTTTATCCAGCATCTTACAAGAAAACCTATAAAGACAGATAACTTCCATTTAAATCTCTTGTTATTTAAGGATATTGATGTTCCCAAGGAGACTTGGTTTTGGATAGAACCTGATGAGGAAGACAAAAAGGATGAGGAAGACAAGGAAGATGAATGCACAAGCTCAGACTTAAGTGTAAGCTTTTCAACTGAATTAATTGCTCAATTCAGAATTAAACATGAATATTCCTTGAAACAGTATGTATACATGTTTCCCACATTGGAAAGGGCCTCTTTGCACTCCCAGAGCAGTGACATTTATAGCAGTTACATGATAAAATGTAAAACATTAAACCACTGGTTTATTGCTCATCTGTTTTGAGGCTGATCTTTGAAAAAAATAGCCTAGAAATTAAATTCTAAACATTTTTGTGCCTTAGCCATGATATGCAAGATCACAGTTATTTGCTTTTGAATTTTAATTTTGGTTGAAGTTTAGAGTCACTAATTAATTTCTGAAGATGCTTCACAGATTATCTCAAGATGGACATTGGAAATACATATTTTTAAGAACTAGATTATACAGCTGTTGTTAGCCTTATGTGTTGGATTGGCAGAGATTAGGTGTGAAAAAATTCACAAAATATGCTATATACATGAAATTAGGTAGCTAAGTAATATTTTTAGCTCTCTCTCTTCAGTGCAGGTTTCTTATCTGGACAGAAGGATGAGCTAACAACAGCCATTAACTTTCCAGAGATCATGAATTACTGTGCACTATTCTACAAATGTGAGAAACTTCATGTCTGACTGAGCTACAACCTTGTGTAGCTTTTCCATAGCATTAGGTTAAACACTTTATTTTAGCAAACCAGTAGCTCAGAGTGGTTTATGTCATGTGAGCCCCAGGTCACCACATACTTGTACATATCTCCAGGTATCAGAAAAGCTGCACATCCTGACAGCCTATCTGAGAGAGGAGCACTTCTACTGCATTTGGTGTGGGACCACCTATGAAGGTGAGAGTGAACCAAGCTTTTGTAGGTGCTTTACTTTGCTTATGCAGCTAGACTCCAGCTGTAGAATACATCCTTTGTGTTCCTCTTCCTGCAGCTTCCAAATCTACATAGCAAATTCACCTTCCAGGCTGCTGGGTTTTGCACAAATTGCAACATATTGTACATATGTTGTTATACATATTGTTTGTGTATCTTTGTACATATTGTTGTTGTGATTGTTAGCCAATTTTTAGGTTTATATGCAGAAAAACCAAAACCAACCAAAAACCTCCACACAACAAAACACATCCAACCATACTGACATTTATTTGAATTTATATTATAATTTAATTAGTTTTGAGAAAACATAATTCAGATATTAAAACAAATACCATAAAAAGCTGCAAAAGCTGGCAGGTGTTTCTGAAACAATTAGAATGCCATCCAGTTTCACAGCACCAAAGAGAGTAGAATTTGTATTTGCTGTTTTAAAACAAATTTGAGAGTTACTAACTTGTAAACCTTGAATTCTACTTAATCTGTTCTACATGGATTCTAGAAATATTTCTAGCAATCATTTTTTCCTTCCCTGAGCTGCAATTACTCACTTTTTTTTTACTTATCCTGTAGACTCTGAAGATTTATCTTCAAACTGTCCTGGAGACAGTGCTGCAGATCATGACTAAAGCCAGTCTAAAGGAAGGAGCCCTAGATAAGTATGTATAATTCATAGTATCTTTTATCTTTTAAAAGGCTCAGAGCTGTGCCATACTCAAGAGTTCATACCAAAGTATGCAGAAGATGAGTTTAAGCTGACAAGTTAAATTCATATTTTCTGTTTGATGCACAAGTTAATAGGAATTAAAACTTAGTATTTGTAATTGAACTAACATAATTGAGAGGTAGGTTAAGTCTTTCACATTTGTTTATGCCCTGCCAAACTTGTAATAAAATTCAAATATGAGTAAAGACGTAAGTATTGGCTAATCACTTTATTGCATAATGTGTTAAACACAGTTTTTTCATCTTTACAGAGATGCCTAAATACCAGACTGGTTTTGCTTACTGTCTTAAACTTGGTGGGGGAAAAAAAAAAAGCTTGTGAAACAATGACAGTGACATTACTTGAACCAATATTCTGTTGTATATAAAAATGCATATTTTCCATAATTAAATAGCGTTGGATCATGATGGTGGGTTTTCATTTTTTACATAAAAATACATTTAGGGAACAGCAGTCACTACTGTAAGTAGTCATTTATAAAAAGTTAATGCTGAAGTATACAAATACTATGCAGGGAAAATACATCAAAAATTACTGGGACAAACTCAGTATTACTTAACAGCAAGAAGATAATGATAGTATGTTGCTCTGTCCAAAAACTGTAAAGGAAATGCAGCCAAGATATCAATTGTCATATATCAATTTTCATATTATGAGTAGTTTCATAGAATTGTTTAGATTGGAATAGACCTTTAAAGATCATCAAGTTCAGCTATATGTTAATTTTATCCCAATAAATTAAAGAGAAGAGAAAGCAGAAATAGTAGTATTTTGTCTGTAAGGATATATAATTTCTCACAGAGCTTGACTTCTGCAAAGAAATACTAATTAGTCTAGACTAGTGAAATACGTTATGAATTCCAGTCAAGGATAAGGTTAGGAAAGCATAAAGCCCTGATGGAATTCAATCTGGCCAGGGATGTCAAAGAGAAGATGAGATTCAAGAAAATCTAAAGAACCTAGAGGCGCACAAGTCCATGGACCTCTGACATGCATCCACTGGTCCTGAGGGAACTGGCAAAGGAAGTTGCTTGAGTTGGAGTTGTTCAGCCTGGAGAAGGCTCCAGGGAGACCTTAGAGCAGCCTTTCAGTACCTAAAGGGGGCTGCCAAGAGAGCTGGAGAGGGACTTTTTTCCAAGGGCATGTAGTGACAGGACAAGGGGGAATGGCTTCAAAGTGAAAGGTTGAGACTGAATATTAGGAAGAAATTCTTTACTATGAAGATGGTGAAGCACAGGAACAGGTTTCCCAGAGAAGCTGTGGATGCCCCTTCCCTAGCAGTGTTCAAAGCCAGGTTGAACAAGGCCTTGAGTAATGTCATCTAGTGGAAAGTGTCCCTGCCTTGGGCAGGGGGGTTGGAATTGGATGATCTTTAAGGTCCCTTCCAACCCAAACCATTCTATGATTCTATATATGTGATTCATGATAACGTGAAAAAAAGAAAGCAGTGGAAGGCCTTACAAAAGTATGCACAATCACATTCTTATTTAGCAACAAATGCTTGCACCAGAACATCAGTAATTTCCCTAAGAATATAAATACATTCATTTGTATTCTTTCTTTTAGAGCAGTCACCCACTTTTAACCCATTTAACATTTCAGAAAAAGCATGCAGTACTTCACATAGTACCCTTTTCTTTTTGCTTAAAAATCCCTGCTGATTTGCCCTTACAGAGTTCTGTTGGCCCCACATCTATGAACAGTTTGACAGGATAGAGCTCAAAAACCTCAAAGAAAACCTTCAAGCGCCTGAAGGTCCAATGTGCCTGTCTTTTCACCACACACAATTCTTTGAGTTCAGGCAAGGCTGAACTCTGAAGGATATAAATGAGGAGTAGCAGAGAACCTACTGTTACCTTTTGTGGGGCTGGCAGTGGGCACACCAGAGGTACTCAATGCAGTTATTAAGGGTTAGGCATGCTCAGTATTACACTAAGGGACTAAAACCTAGAAGCATGGGTATGTTTTAAAATGTTCTCTCAGCCTAGGATTTCAAGTGGTTACTACTGAGGCAATTGGAGAATTTTCCTATATTAATAGTTCCTTGAGTGTTCCTTTCCAAGAAAAGGCAACCATGAAAACCTAAAGTTTTCAAAAAATTGAGATTTGTTCTAAATTAGATTTTGTAGAAGTGGAATGTTTAACATTGAAATTCTTAAGAAATCCTCATTTTACAAGTTTAAAGTGTATAGCACTGAAGGTGCTAGATCATCAGCAGCTATGAAGAGATAAGAAAACTCAGCTTAAAGTACTGGAATTCAGTGAAGAATAACGTGCACCTATTCCTAGTATCTTTTCTGCCAAAACTAGTCTTGGTATTAATGGCACTATTCTGGTAATTATTAACAATATCACTGAACAAATCAGAAAGGTTTGAGTCACATAGCACCAGACAGCACTTCTTCCATGGAAAGCAATAGATAACCTTAAGGCATAACACATGAAGCACATGGAGGGATGTGCCACAACCCAGTTAGCACTTTAGCATATCAACATAATCTTTGAGGGGAAAAGGACTAGGTTCTATTACTTATTGTACAAAACAGTCCAGCTCATCCACAACCTATCTTTCCAGGTGAAAAATTGTACATGATTTCTTGCAGAAGTGCCCTGTCCTGGTTGCAGCTGGCAGACACGAATGATGAGGTGGTCAAGGAAAAGACACACCCCAAGTCTTGCTGTTGCTTCTGACATCTGCTGTCATTTCATCAATTGTAATAAATCCATCAAACTCTGGATTTATAAACAGTGTGAAAGGACATTTAGTGAGAAAAATTTCTAAGTGTCTTCTCTTTATCAGCAGACTTAACAAGGTCAAGTAAATGAGATACAGTGACTCTTGCCGAAGGGTTTTCTGAAAGCATCTTTTTGATTATGGATGCCTGCAAAAAATTAAATGTCAATAGATTTTTTTTTTTCTTTTTTGAGTTTATACAGTAACCAAAAAATATATTAAAATCCCATACCTCTGATGGAAATTGTTTGGTGAAGTACTCTGGAAGCTCACCCTTTCTAACAGAAGGCCATACCTGAAATTAATAAAAGAGAATAGTTTTCGTATGCTTTTATTTGTTATGTTTTGTATCGCCATCTTATGACCCATATAGTTTACTGAAGCAGTTAGGAAAACACAAATCTACAAGAAATGTAAGGCTTCAAAAAGTAACTGTAAACAGTTTGAAAGTTGGGGGTTTTTTTCATTTAGTTGTGCTTTGGTTTGGTTTTATGGCCTTTTCATCAACTATTATCCATTTTTAAGCTTAAAAGCTTCACACACTACAATGACATGTTTGTTTCAATAGTCTTCTCTATTTCAGAACCATTATCTTTCTTAATTTAAAAGTAATGGATTTATATTGTCGAATGACTTTAAAAGAAAAAAAAAGCAAGACAACTGAATTTCTGTTAGCAAGCCAAGCAGGTGTGCTTCCTCCTTTTCATCATATTCAGTACCACACATTTATTTCTATGTCATTGGATAAAATGCTACATGAGTCCATGTAGCAACTTCAAAGCAACTAACGGAAGATTTGTCATTACATGCTTTATAAATGGCTTTTGGTTAACAATTTTTTCCTCTATATGACACTGTCTCTCACAACATCTGATAGGCAACCTCATGAAGAGCAGGCTGGACAAATGGATGGTGAGGTGGACTGAGAACTGGCTGAACAGCAGGTCCCAGAGGGTCCCATCAGCAGCACAGGGTCTAGTTGGAGGCCTGTCACCCTGTAAGTCTGGCATAGCAAGCCCTTTACAACCACTATCCAGTAAAATAACAGCTCCTGTGAACTTCAAGTTTTTCCCTTACTCTTTAGCAGTACCTTTAGACCCTCTGTGCTGGAGATCATCAAGTGAACCAGTTATTCAGCACAGAACAATCAACTTTGCTTTTACATGATGTTCTTGCAGCAAGGGCTTGCCAGCACTGGAGTTTATCATCTTCCATTAAGTGAAATTCTTGCTAATCTAATGGAGCAGAAGACCTGCTGGCCTAATCTGAAGACCATCCTGGGACTTTCCATCCACATAACTTCCCCACCTGCCTGCGGAGCACAAGATTTTTATAGTTTAAGGAAATTAGGCTTTTCCAGTTGTAAACACCATGGGACTGTGCATGCATCTGCAGTCAACTGTGAACAGGAACAGAAGATCTGAGCAAGTACTGCAAAGTGGCTGGACAGAGCCAAGTTGAACAGACACACTGGTAGGATTTTCTCACACTGGCAAAAGGATCTGGCTAACAGTGTTCAAAGTCTGAGTCCAACCACAACTACTTTAGACAAGACACCCAGCAGCTACATCACTGTCCTACCAATATGTAGGTTTACGCATAAAAAGCTCAAAACACATCCAAGATAGCTTTTAAAAAAAAAACTTAAGTAATATGCAGTTTCTTTTTGAAATAATATCGGTTTCACTTAAAGCAATGTGTTCCAAATCACTGTTGGTTTCATCTTGGAAAATTGCAAGGGTTTTGATGGAAACTGTTCTTGCTCCACCGTGCAGTGAAGACAAGAGCATGGCAGAGACAAAACTCGCTCATCCATAATTTTTATTTTCTAAAATTAAAAAAAATACTCCCTTCAAGTTTCTGATCAAAGAAAAAGATTTAGAAAAAACTTGACATCCTTTTTTGCTTGACATTATCCTTGAGCATGCTTGGGTTTTAGTGTATATGTAGCAGGACAGAAGTGAAATAAACTGTAATTTCTTTCCTTCAGTTACGACATTTCAACTGAGGTGTGAGGACTTACAGGCTTTATGGAAATGAATTAAGGAAAAACTGTAAATAGAGATAGTACTCTAGATAAAGAGACTCCTTCTAGAATGCTATCAATATGTGATACCAGCAGCAAGGCAAAACAACAACAGTAGGAGTTTTTAAATTTAAAGATTACATACCTTACTTTTTTCATGGTAACTGCATGCTGAAAGAATTTCATACCAAATTAATCCCAGTGCATAAATATCTACTTCCTTTCCATACTTGGCCCCAAACTAGAAAGATTAGAACAGAACAATACAGACATCAAATCCAACTGGAGAACAGCACTTCTTAAAGCAAAATTTGAAGTCAGCAGAAATTTCCACCCCAAGGCTACAGGACTGGCCCTACTCAGTATCTCCCTTAGTTGTTAAACTTCTGCCTCAGACCTGTTAAATAGTGACTGTTACGTCACATTGAACATCCTAAAATGAAGACTTCTACAGACCTGTACAGGTAAAGCATGCCAATATTGCCCTGTGACATAATGAAACAAACAATTACATCAAATTACACAATTAACAGGGGCTCTAAACTCAATTTTAAATATGTGTCTGGCAGCCTGATTTTACAAGAGCATTCCTTACAGCATGCAGCATCAGACTGTTCACACAGAGCAACAAACTTTACCACAGTTGTGATAAAGCTTTCTCCAGACTACAGCTATCCTCTCATACAGTCATACCAGGGAACTTTAGGCAACTTGCTTGAATACTGAGATTAGGATTGAGAACATCCAATGCTGAGTTTATAGTGCACATCTAATTACAGCAGGATAATTACCTGTTCTGGTGCCATATATACTTTTGTTCCTCTCTCCTCAGTCAGAGTCTCAAATGCCACAGAAGTCACAAGACCAAAGTCACCAATTTTTATTTTATCATCTTGTGATATGAATATATTCTGAGGCTATTTTTGTACATATAAATAAAAAGAAGAAAAAAAATCACCAAATGACCAAGGTTTATCATCAACTATTATCAGCCACAAAAATGCTCCCCATAAAGTTTGATAGCTGTTCAGAAAGTTGCATTAAGAAACTGATGGTGTGGAATGAGAAATAAGTTAAATCAATTTTTAAAAACACAAACTAAATTTCAAGTACTACACCTTTTTTCCACTAGCTCAGTCATAACTGTGTCATGCTTTAATTGCTCTTCAAATATATTGTGCATATAACATTCTATATCCCGAAGTGCTTTTCACTCTTCAATCCTAGCCAGCACTTGGACAAAGCATTTAGTCTCACATGGAATTCCACTCAAGTCACAGTTTCTCCTAGGCACAGAAGAATCGTGTACTAAACCAAATGCAGGGTTAAGGCTTACTACAGGTATCTCAGGGCATCACTTTTACATTTCCCTTAAACTTCCCCTTTTTAAATTTGACAGTGTCATGGCTTAAGGCCAGTTGGCAACTAAGCACCATGCAGTGGAATGGGAGGGAGAATCAAAAGTAAACTTGTAAACTGTGTTAAAAACACTTTAATAATTGAAACAAAAGTAAAATTTAATAATAATGGTAAATAATAATGATAATAAAAGGATTAGAAAAAACAAACCAAAACAAGGAGAAACAAGTGATGCACAATACAATTGCTCACCACCGACTGATGCCAGATCCCCTCCCTGAGTCCAGATCAGCCCCCCTTCCATGTAAGAAAAAAATCTTTGACTTAGCATAAACACTACCTAGTAGCAATCAAAATGTGTTACCAACATTGTTATAAAATTGAATCCAAAACAGCGCTGTACTACCTACTGAAAAGGAATTAACTGTATCCTAGCCAAAGCCAGAACACAAAGTCAACTAAAAATAGAACTATATATGCTTCAATGGAGTTTCCCAAAGAAGATAAAAACATTCAGAACTGTACTTTCTTTAAAACAAAACCAAACAGCCTCACACTGTCTTTTACTCAAAGAAGCTCCAGTGAACCAGAAAGCCAGAAGATACTTAACAGTAAACAGGAAGAGATCTTTGTGTAAAGAATGCTCACTGTAGTTGTTCTGTTCAAGTCTGACCATGTCCACGCATTTAATACAGTACCTATAGCTGGCTACAGTATTTAATTCTGTTTCTGCCAGGCACAAATTACTTTAATCTCATATTGAACCTATCCTGCAACTTTGGTTCTGGGCTATGGAGATCTCAGATAGCCAAGCACCTAAACTGATAGCAGATCAAAGAGGAGAGGAAAGTTCCTCAATTCAAGCACAGGTAGAAGAGTTAGCAGTATAACTTGGTGCTGGTCAGGAGAGGGTTATCCTATACCACCTCATGTCATTTTCTGGGAATGGGGAAAGGATTCGCTTCTGGGTCATGGGAGCATGGCATGATCAGGTAGGGCTCCACAGTGAACTTTTTGCATGTGAATCACTCTCTGTTTTTAGACTTCTGGTTTTAATGTTGTTACTGGTTTTGTTTGTATTTGTTTTCTTATCTCATTGCTGTTTCCAGTAAATTGTTCTTATCTCAACCTGTCCTCTTTACCTTTTTTTGCCTCCAATTCTCCTCTCCAGCCTGCCACAGAGGAGGGGGAAGTGAGTGAGCAGCCTGTGGATTCAGTAGGAGCATTAAAGGTGAAAACCACTCCTGATCAACCACAACCTTATTCCTACCTCAGCTGGTAGAGCATGAGACTCCTCAGGGTCAAGAGTTTGAACCCCATGTTGAGCATCAAATATGGCCGGGGTATGTCGAGGGTCAAGTGAGGCACTTGTGGGTTCACTGGAGCTGCCTGCTGTGAAGGGACTTCAGTCCCAGCTGCCAAGGTCTCTGGTGGTGGGAATTTACCTGCCAGAGTGGCTCCTGAGTGGTCAGGCAGGAAAGTTAGCTTAAGCCTAGGAATGCCACCACACTAATGATGTTTTTCACAAAGTGAGTGATTTAAAACTCTGTAAGCAGCACTATAGCTTCCATCCTGAAACTGTGAAGGCTTTGTCTCTTATAATCTTTACATTGAAGTAAAATCTTCTTAAGACTGTGCACATCTAGAGGCTGAAATTCTATCCAAAACTCTAGCATTCAAACATTTGTATGCATACACAAGACAAAAGTAATTAGAGCCATGTTGTTATCAAACACAGCATGTACTAGGATAGATAAACTATCCCTTTACAATATGGCAAGAACAAACTCTCTAGACTCAACTTTCTTTTTCCAATAAGCAGTCTTGTGACCTAGTAACTGAAAATGCCTGTTACCTGATGACTACTGATTATTTGAACTATTGCATTCTGAGATCCTCCAAGTTTACCTTCTGATTTTAGGATGAGGTTCAGCCAGCTGCTGAAATAAAATCAATCACTAGCAATATCCAAAGAAGCACACTGCTAGGGCACACAACAAAGTGAGCAAAGACTAACAATTCAGCATTCTCTGAAATTCCAGTAAGTATACTATCTTTAACTTTTGGGGTTTTTTTTTTCTTTATTTACCTATCTTACATACCTTGAGGTCTCGATGAATTAACTTTTCAGAATGAATATATTTCACTCCTTTCACTATTTGTAAGAATTTGTTTTGTGCCATTGCATGATAGTTTCGGTTTTCTCTATTTTTTGCAATCCACTTATTCAATGTCCCTTGTTCACAGAATTCCATTTGGATGAAAAGGCAGAATTTTGTGTCTGAATTCTGGCTTCAAAAGAAAATTACATACCATATTAAAATTGGCAAGATACAATTCCCCCCAAGTCATCTTCAAAAGCCCTTTTGGCTAATAATCATTTTTGGAGTTACTCAAAACAAAGTCTGCAAGTCCCTTAATTTTAAGATCGATCCTAGAGCAATTTGTATTAAACAAATTGGACTGCAACCCAAAGAATCCCTGCTCAGTTGCTACATACTCCTGGAATATTTCTGAAGTTTTGTCTGCTTTCTAGTTTCATACCTGAAGTTTTCTGAAAGCCCAAGTTCCATTTCCCTCATACCTAGAGGCATGTCCTATCCAGGAAGAAATATCACTGTCCTTGGCTCCCACCTGGCCTTGTAGGAACTGCTGCAAGTCCCTGACACGTGTTCCCTATTCTGCTCAAGAGACACAGCATCAGCCTTCCTATCCTGCCCAGAATGGTCATGTTCTTTCCAACTCTGTCCTGTCAAGAAGGTACTGCAGTGATCATTTTTGACATTGGTCTGCTAGTCACAGAAACCCTTCTGAGAACTGGAAATCTAGATGGTTCACCCATCTGGCAGCCTCACACATTCCAGAGAAGCCCATAGGACAGGCTGAGGGTGGAGATGGCGAGGGGAAAGAAAATACAAAGAGAAGTATGCACAGTTTTTTCCTATGTACACTCTGATGAGAGCCCTTGAATAAAGCTGCTCAAGGCACTGAAAGAATAAGCATTAAATGGCTCAGGACTCTCTGGAGCCTTGAGGTCAGGGCACAAACTGCCTGAGTTCCTCAGTTTTAAGGATTTTTTTCTGTCTTTTACCCAATAACTGTTTAATGTAAAATAAATACATTATATTGAGGCTCCAATATATTAACGGTTCAGTTTTGACAGACCTGTTTTCCCCCCATTTTACTCCTCATTTAATGAACACAGTTATGAAGAGGTATCATGCCAACCGTAATTTTGAATCCATTAATGTTTTATGGCTGAAGAATATGAATTCACAGCTAGTGAAAAAAGCTTACCACAGAAGCTTGGAAAAGTTAATAGTCTAACTTAAGAGTAAAACTCTCACCACTGTTTTACCAGAAGGCTCAGTGTCAAAAGGCTACCTCAAAATTAAAGAGCATTTCATTTTGTATTCCTTTTCTAAACAATCAAAACTGTTTCAGGCATCACGGTTAAAATACTAACTTGGGAAATAATTAAATTTATGATGCCTACTGGCTGACCAGTACTTCTTACAAAAAGGAAGCTTCTGATCAGGAATTTGGTACTCAACTGTCAGACAATTTTCTAATTTCTGTTGTTAATTCTTGCCCCAAATTTTGGGTTCTGCAGTCTTGCTGTCCTCTGTAAATTCATTAAGTTCCATATATTGAGAAAGGAGAGAAATATAAAATTATATTATGTACCTTATTAATCAAGGAAAAGAAGATAAATATACTTAATAACATAGAACCTGCTGCTGAAAAGTACTGTGCCTTTTCTCCTAGTAGTAAGATTGCACATATGCATTTATATTTGTATATTAATTGGTAACCAGTTATCAAGAGCATAAAGTTCACGATGGCAAAAAAAGTTTGTGAATGCAAACTATTATTTTGTAGTTACCTCCAGTCTGGGTGCTTTATATGGTCATACCCTTTCCAGCTGCAATGATACCGCACTATGTTCTCATGTGTAAGTCTTGCAAGTCCTTCTGCTTCACGTTCCACTTTCCTATCAGGAGGGGGGGAAAAGAATTAAAAAAATAAAAGGCATTTCCTATTACAATGTAATACCAAGTTAAATAAAAGATATGCTATCAAGTGGCAGGATACAGATAGTTTTACATTAATTTAAAAACAAAGCGTAATATTCTCCTTCATATAAGTTCAAAACTGAAGTTACAAATTTGGTGGGTTTTCTTTCATCTGCTCAGTTATTCAACGTGCAAAAAGTGTTTTAACCACATTAGGAATTAAATCCCCACTCAATAAAAGCTGAAAAAGCAGACAGCTGCAAACCTGCCAGCAGAGCAGCAGTCATTACTTGAAGAATCAGTAGAAGGTTTTCAGTATAGTTCTCAGGACAGCAATACCAATGAAAATAACATGTATTTTCAAACACAAGAATCCAAAGGGAAATGTACACATTGCACAATTTAAGGGACAAGTATCTTCAACTATTTAAAACATTTTCAATAGATAACCTAAAAGAAATTAATTTTTTCAACTGCTGATAAAATATTCCACTAGGTAATGGTTACAGAAAATTACTTAAAAAAAAAAAAAATAAGATCATCACTCTGTTGAGATTTATAAAAGACAAGTAACACAGCATGAGAGTAATGACTACATGGGTCACATATAAAGCATTTCCCAATTAAAAACCACAAAATTTATTACTTGGATTTTTTTCTATTTCCATAATTATAGTTATTTTGCCTTACTGACATGCAAATTTTCCATGTAGCCTGTCAAAAGTAACCAGGCTGCTTTCAGTGTATTAATAATCATCTGGTTTTCTTCAAACACATTTTGCTATATTAGCAACCAGAGCACTACTGTGTTCAGGGAAAAGAGAACTTAACACATTTTTACAGCTCCAGCAGAAATTAACCTGTTACATGCAAAAATTAACAAAGGTTCAGGACCACTTTCAGCTTCACTTGGAAATAAAGAAAACAGTTTACTACAAAGAACAGAGTTAATAATAAAAATCACCTAAATGCTCCTAGTACTGTTAAAGAGAGAAAAAGTATTAAAATCTTGATTAAGGTTGTCCTAAAAGGCAGAAGTAAATATACAGTACATACTCTGTTAATTCAACTCGTTTGATTGCATAGATTTTCTTATCACTCTTCGATGTTGCCTTGAAAACATTCCCAAAACCACCTGCACCAATAGGCTCTATTTCTTCAAAAAGATCAAGAAATCTTTAAAGAAAAAAAAAAGGAAAACCATGCTTAGTTATACTTAATTTTCAATTAGGGGTATAAAAATAATCTTGACAGATATAATGTATCTACTGCAGTATCATTCTTTAATGATCATTTGACAAATCTACAGGACTTAATCACAGCCCTGGAGATTAAAACAACAAGGGAAACTGACCCTTTCAGGCCACTGTCAGGTAATTACCCTCATCTCTTCACATGAATGACGTTTGGTTGTGAGCTTTAAATACCATTGTTTGCCAATTTCTAGGCTAGATTTGAAATTTTCAGGAAAAAGAAACTAATTTCACTTTTCATTGGAAGTTCTTTCTACAGCAGTTTTTTCTTCCTTCTACCATAAATAAAGAAACAAATCTAGATTCATACATACTGTTGTTGCCTTACAAATACTAATTAAAAAAAAAAAATCCTTCTTACGTTTTATTGACAGTGTGTGGATTCCTATTCTCTTCTCCAGCATTTGTGTCCACATCTGGCAAACTTTCATTTAAATCTGACACGTTTTTTTCCTCTTCCTTGTTTCTTACATTAGCAAAATTAGCTGCCAATTTTCTTTAACAAGGATAAAAGCAAAATTTATAATGAGCCATTTTTCTAACACATGATGAGAAAAGAAATGTACTTCCCAATAGCAGCATTTCATTACTAGAGATAGAAAAAATAAAATTATTTGCAATACAGTTTACAGGAAATAGCAATCTCGAAATAAACACATACCTTATGGGCTTCAGGTTAGAACTTTGTGAGTTTTTCTACATGGAAAACAGAAAAAAAAGCCTTACTGAGGTATCCTGAATATTTTCACTGTAGTTCGTTTAAAACGTGTCTGGTAATGTATCTAGGAATTGCATATAAATATGATCACACCTTATGTAAGCAATGTCATAAGAGTCAACCTCAGCTCAATGTTCTTCACATATGCTATGCATATTATCATTGCAAAAACATACATAATATTACCATTGTTAAAAATGAGCTTAATTTGACCCTTCTCTTGGGAGTACTGCCATTTGTTAAACACTATATAAATTTGATCCACAATATAGAAGGAAATGACTAATGGTTAACACTACTGAATATTCTTAGGAAAAATGCATGTATTTTCCAACAATTGGTGGATAAAAGATCAAACTGATGTTACACTCTGACAAGAATCATGCCCCATTCAGGGTCTAAAATGTAATTATGAGAAAGACCATTTTCATACTGTACCTGAAGAGGTGAAGGCTTTTCACATATTGCCATGCCTTCCATTTTTTCTACCAACTTTGTAGATGAGTCCTCAAAGCAAATGCTATTTCTATTGAAAAATAATGACTATTTTTAGATGAAAGTAACAATAATAAATAAAATTATTGTCGCAAGAAAAGAAGTACCACCAAAAAACCCACAGTTTTTAAAGCAGAACCTGAAAAGGCATTAACAATCATGGCTAATTTAAACTACAAAATATCCTGCTTGAAAGCTACCAAAATAACAACACTTTGTAATATTCTCCTTTATTTCTATTATTAAATGAGTCTATGATATCTAGAAGAGAGAAGAATGTAAAAGTTGTAGTGGCACTATGGTCAAACTTCTGGTTCTCAAATCAGATATCAAACTTAATGTATATTCGGTTTTTTTGCTAAGCAAATTTTTCCCTTTGGTGGAAATGAAGATTCATGCTGAATGAAAAAGGGGGGAAAAAAAAAAAGGAAGAGAAGAAAGCAGAATATGGAGCACAGGAAAGTACGGAAATTGAATTATACTGAGTTTACAAGAGTGTCACAATAACAAAATGACTGTTAAAATGGCATGAAATAATGCTATTGAATGAGGTAGGGAATCCATTTATATCACAGTAAAAATGCTTCTGAAAGAACTACCTATAGCAAAATATGAATAAATCAGAAAGCTCTAGACTTACTATAAGCTACCCCATACAGACTTACACAAAATTGCACAAATAGAACAAACTTTGCTATGAAGTTTAAGGAACAGAAGATAAAATTAGATGACTTTATACTGCAATAAAATAAAATAAACAATAAAATGATATCTTATATTTAGAATTGTAGCACATTACCCTCTAAGATTAGTAAATATATTGTTATCACATTAACAGTGAACCCAACTTACTCTGAGTCAGACCCAGTTGGCCCTTGAGAAACATTGCTATATTTGCTACATCTCAAACTGCCATTAGATCTTTCGGTTTCTATCTGGAAAAAAAAAAAAAAGAAAAAGAAAAGACAAGAATGTTTAATAAAATCACATAAATAAATCCCTAATGCAAAAGATGTCCTCCAAAGAAGGCAGAAGGAAGATTATATGGTCTTAAGAGCAAGTTGTTAACTGCCCTAAACATTCAAAGCCCTGCAGAAGAAACGCATCTGCCCAATTTCCGCATAGAGGAAGGAAAAACACAAGGCCCTGTCACAGTGAGATACAGACACATTTACAAAAGTAGAATCTGGATTCTATTCAAAACCAGGATAAGAGTTATGAAAAGCAATTTTCTTCGTTGTTTGCTGCACATGCAACTGCTGTGTGGAAAATGAGATCTACGTAGGCTTTGATATATGTAATCAGCAGACCTGAATATCTGAGTCAGTACAAATTGACATTCAATGTCTTCAGCATGAAAACACTGCGAAACTCATGTAACTAATCTGGGGTTCAATAAAAAAAAAACTTATCCCAAATACTTCGTAGAGGTTCTTCCCCTTCCTCCCCCTACCCATGTCATAAGAGCATAAAAGTAACATTAAAAGTAACACCAACACCTACAATGAATATCACATCACAAAAAGTAAACAAACTTGTTTTCTTTTTATGTTTCCTGGTTTTCCATCATGGTATCATGGAAACAAAAACATAGGTTTTATGTTACAAGGAGAGCCAACAAATAAATCTCTTTTTTATAAATAGGATTACTGTACCTTTACTACTATTTGCCAGTTACATTTTGCTTGTTACACAGACATCACTGAGAATTAATAAAAATTAAAACCAAACCAAAACAACCCGCCCCAAATTTAGACTAACTGGTATACAAGTTCTGTTTGAAGTAGTAAATTTCAGACTACAATGAAAATAAAAAGATCCCTGGGTTTACAACATAAGAAAATATTAAGAAAGGCTCTTAGAGCTATAATAAGTCATTAATTAATTACATGATTGACTTAAAAACATTTAAAAAGCACTGAAAACTCACAGTAACAGCCAAATAATTTTAAAAGTACTTAAAAGTAAAAAAGACTTCTTCCCTCCCCCATACTGCCATCCTTAGCTTTAAACTACACTCCTTTTAAGTTAGTTCATATGTTCTGTGCATTTCAGAAGTGAGTTTGGATCACTGTGGGAATTCTGGTAACTTTTTGCACAAGTGGAAATAGAAGTTGCCAACATGAAGACAACAGCTCTGCTCTCCAGAGAATGGTGCCAGCAACTGTTTCACTGGACTCTGCCTTGGAACACTACAGAAGGCCAGTCCTTGCTGATTCTGACTCCTGCTTTTGCCTTTCACATTCCACAACAGATTTTTAATCCAACACAAGACAGTAGAAGAAGTATGTTCATAGCCTGCTAGCTCAACAACACTTCGCACAGAAGACAACTGGTATATGAGTCAGAATTTAGAAATTTTTAATATGTGTGCATCCTTGAATGACAACATATCAGACCTATTCTGCAACAGAGAGGTATCAACTGTTGGATTTTCTTTTTCAATCCAGAATGGAATATAGAAACACAACATAAATTCTACTAACAGTAGCCCAACCAACATACTAAAATATGGATTGTTTCCCTCTTTAAAGGCATCCATGGAATATGCTTTTAAATACAATGAGGAAATTGGTTCAAAGATTTAAACTTCTGTGTTTAGGCTAAATATAGCACATACTGTCAGAGAGTTTTCCTTATTTACCTTCTCATATGCTTCCTTTGCAGCAGCTTGTTTAGCAGCAGCTCGGGAAGGTCCAGTGCCCCTTCCATACAAATGACCACTAATTATACAGCTAATAGAATACCTGTAAAACACAACAGGGAATCAAGTCTTATATCCCATACGACAAGTCTTAATTTAATGATTTTTAAACACTACAATCAACTGACATTATAAAATGAAAATCTGAAATATTCAGCTTCAGGACAGTGTTTCCAATACATATTTAACCTAATAAATAATGGTACATAACTAATTTGTTGTGCCTTCAAGATAACTCACTTTCAGATCCTGGTACAATCATGAAAAAGATTATTCTGGGAGGTATTGATAAACACCTGGAGGACAGTACAGTCATTGGTCACAGCCAGCAGAACTTCTTTTAGAGAAAGTCCTGATTTCCTTCTATGGCAGGGTATCCCACCTAGCTGATCTAGGAAAGCAAGATCATGTAGCTATTTTGGACTTTGGCAAAGCTTTTGATACCATTCCTCAGTGTCCTTCTGGACAAATATCTGGCACACAGCTGGATAACCATGCTTACATGACTGGTGAGCAACTGGCTCACGGGTCAGGCACAAAGGGTTACAGGGAATAGGGTGACATCAGACTGGGGACCTGTCACTAGTGGGGTTCCACAGGGCTCCATTCTCTGCCCTGCGCTCTTCAACGTCTTCATTAACATCTTGTACACAGGACTCAAAGGATAGCAAGTAATTTTGCTAACAAGACTAAACTGGGAGGAGCTGTTGACTCCCTTAAGGGCAGGGAAGCCCTGCAGAGAGACCAACACTAAAATTAAGAGATGGGGAATCACTAACCATGTGAAATTTAACAAGGGCAAGTACTGAATTCTGCAGCTGGGATGGGACAACCCAGGTTGTGTGTATCGACTTGGGAACAGGAGGCTGGAGAACAGCACTGCAGAAAGGCACCTGTGGATCCTGGTCACTGGCAAGTTGAACANTTTTGGGTAATGGTCTCAGGCAAATGGCGTGACTCCTGCTAAAGATCCAGCTAACATGACCAAGAATAACTAATGGCAGCATTAGTAAACACAACAAAGTATTAGAAGGAATCAGGAAGATAAATCATATCTTACGTGGGAGCATGGGCATCTCCAGTACGAGTTTGGTTAGCATAATCAACTATTAGACACATCCTTTGTGAAAGAATATTTAATAGGCTGACATAATCTTTGTCTAGGCCCGGTGATGAGGTTGTTTGAGTTGTCGTTAACTCTGCAGCTGCCATATTTGAGGGATTCTTTTCCTATAAAACAAACAAAACAGGTAACTTAAAAACTTAAGCTTAAAAATTACATTAAGATAAACAAGTGCACAAGAACTAATATAGCTGCAAGGTTTGTCCACATTTCAAAAGACTCTTAAGAAGTCCCAAGTTTCCATTAATTGAGTCCTTTGTGGCAAAGGACAGCCAGCCCAAGCATAATTGTTACATTTTGAATAAATGTAAACCCCACTTTTCAAGTACTATACTTTTGCGTTTAACAACCTCTCACCATGCCTCATGCCACCCCTTTTAGGAAAATATAGGGAACGAGCTGTGAAGAAGGGATGGCAGCAGGATGCTGCTGATGCTCCCATTTAGCAAAGGCTGCAAATGCTCCTGTGCATATACAAGAGGGGAAAGCAGGACTTTCCAGCTGTCTCATGATTAGTCAACATCAGTAACACATCAGCAAACATGCAGCAATTGTTTTAAAGTAATGACAGTGACACAATAAAAGCCATACAGAAAATGGTAAGGAAAGATTTTCGTCAAAAGGTGCTAAGAAACATTCAGAGCCAAAAAGAAAAATAAAGAATGGCAAATAAAGAAGGGCAAAACACTCGGCAGAAAACTAAGATGCAAAATTCAAACCTAGACTTAATCAAGGAGAGATAGAGTATATAACCAGCTATACTGTAAATAATATAATGAAAAGGAAAAAAAGATCAATTAGAACAAGTGAAAGTAAGCAATTTCATTAGCAGAGTGGCAACAGACACACTGAGTAATGCCCTGCAAATGTTTTGAAGACCTTGAATTATTGAACAGTTGTCAAGATATAAAAGGACCACTGTCCACACTGGATATACCAAGGCAGCTTAAGAAAGGGAAATACATTTCCTTATCCTCCTGTAACAGCAGAGCAGAAAGCACTCACAATATTAGATATCCACCTTATTGGAAAACAATAAGGAAAACAATTCATGATAAAAAGAAAAGTGCTGAATAAGACAAAACAAAGACAACTTAAGTAATTAGGAACTGTTTCAAAATAAATAACATTTTATTGAAAGTCTACTTTTAGATATTCAACATTTACTACATTACATGTGATGTACACTGCTTAGTAACGCCCCAAAACTTAATCCTACTATTTACTCACCTGTTTCTCAATCATTTCCCATGTTTCTTTTGCTGCTACTGCTTTTGCTTCTTTTTTACTTTTACCAGTGCCTCTACCATATTCCTTACCATTTATTTTGATCACAACCGTGAACCTGCAATGAAAGAAACTTGTCTAAAACATCGCCACATTTTCCCCACATACATACTTCAATAACCTTATCAGATTAAACTTTAGGTTTATTATCTACAAAGCACTACAGGATAACTGGGAAGTATTGAAGCATTAATGTGTTTTTACTATATCAAACCTGTGATTATTGTAATTCTTTATTACAAATATTTTTAAAATTTTCCTCTCTATGCATGTACTTTATGAGTTCCAACAGTATTTTTAACTGCTTAACTGCTTTTTAAAATCAAAATAATTTAATTTTTAAAGTGTAAGAAGGGATGAGGTCAGCATTGTTACAAGCAAGGTTATGAAGCCCTAACACCAGCACATATCTCAGCAGTGTGACACTAAAACAAAGGAAAGATTAGCTAATCTTGATTTCATGATACCAGATGTGACATTACACAATACCCTGTGATGTACACTGCTTAGTAAGAGCAAAAAACACGTCTGGTGCTTGTGAGACATTAATTTAAAGGCAGTCACAAAAGAAGCTCCACCAAAACAAAAAAAATTACCAACAAACAAACACACACAAACCCCAGTCCTGCCTTTCTGTGCTCAACTGCTGATTCCTTCCCTCTCTGTCCCTCCATTGCACATATGTGCATGTCCTGCTTCCCATATGGCAACTCCATCAGTAAGAATGGGAATCCGATGGTACTGGGTCTGGCTGGGATGGGGTTAACTTTCTTCAGAGCAGCCAAAATGGTGCTGTGTCCTGGCTTTGGGGCTAACACAGGGTTGATGTTTTACCTACTGCTGAGCAATGTTTGCACAACACCAAAGTTTTTTTCTTTTTCCCCACTCTGGCCTTCCAGCAAGCAGAGGAGGGATATGTGAGAAGCTGGGAAGAGACACAACCAAGGCAGGTGGCCAGAGGGATATTCCATGCCATAGGGCATCACACTCAGCAATAAAAGCTGGGAGATGAAGAAGGAAGAGCAGATACCCAGAGCTATAGTGTTTACCTTCCCAAGTAAACATTGGGCATGATGAAGCCCCACTTTCTTGGAAACATCTGCCTGCTGACGGGAAGGAATAAGCAACTTCCATATTTTGCTTTGGTCACACATCCAGCTATACTTTGTCTATTAAACTGTCTTTATCTCAATCCACAAGTTTTTCTCCCTTTCACCTTTCTCATTGATTCTCTCCCTGTCCCACTGGGGGAAGTGAGTAGTTGGCTGGGGGTTTCACTGCCTCCTGGGGTCAACCCACTGGTGTGCCCTAATAATGAATGGTTTGATTTCAAATTAATCAGCCCTTACAGATCCGACCTGTCCTGCAGCTGCAAATCCCCTAATGCTTCTGATACTGCCTTTGCACAAAAGGCAACAGAGGAGAAAACAAAAACTGGATTTGGCAGCAGCACACACTTGCACCAAGTCAAAGTGACCATTAGAGCCTTAGGACACCTCTGTGCTTCAGATTGCAGCAGAGCATGTAGAGCAGAGCATGGCTCACAGCCAGCAAGATGGACTCACACAGTCAAGGTACAGCACCGTGAGCTCCTCTGCAGCAAAATTACTCTCCAATAGTGAAGTGACTTTAGGAACTCACTTTTTTCATTATTCCAACCTCATTCTCAAATTTCCTTTAATGAAATGTTTGGGTGGGAAACAATGAAGATGCAGAACAATGCTTGCTCTCCACTCTTCAAGAAAGGCTCAACAAGAAATCTTAACGGGGAAAACGGTAGGAAAAGGCACACTCATAGTGTGCCACATATTCTACACATAGGAAAGAACAAAATAAAAACAAAACACATAAGAAAGGTTGTTCTTTGGGAAGGAGTTTGTCAGTCAACCCAGACCTAAGCACTGAATACTACACACATTCAGCTATGACACTGCATCCAAAATGCACCATTTTATTTAAGCATCCTGAGGAAATCTGCAGTGAGTCTCCATCACCAAGTTGAGGATTATCTGCAGGAGCGTTACATAAATTGGTCATAAATGCAGAGTCATACTTACTCACCATGAACCCCGAACCCCAAGTTAATAAGCAATTCCCAGACTTGATAGGTTTAGGCAGGACTGGCCTAACTGTCCACTCTTTGTGTTCCCAGACCAAGAAAGCTCAGGACTGAGCCACCCTGGGCTCCTTTAACCTTCTACATTGCGTTCAACACTGACCCTGTCAGACAGTACTGAAAGCAGCCACAGCACCAGAACCATCAAAGGATGGGAGGTATCTCTGCATCATGCCTCAGACCACTGCAAGGTGATTTATGAGATGGGACACAGCTCAGAAGAGTTAGGGAGCCAGCTTACAACCAGCAGTGGTCAATGCATCCAGTTAGCAGGCAGAACACCAGGAAAGAGCAGCACAAGGGGACTGAAGGAGGTTTACAGCACATATCACTACAGCCAGACACTTTACACTGTATCCTTGGAATAGCCCAAGTTACCCAGGATTTTCCTAGATACCGCTGTCACACAATGGGCTGAATTTCATTTGTGAATGTAGCAGAACACACATAAAAACAATGAAAAAAACACAATAAATGCTATAAGTAATTTGGAATGTATGTCAATTCTGTCAGTCCCATGCCATTCTTCACTTTTGAAGAATGAAGACGTTGCTGTGTAATCACAGCAGTGGTCTTTACTGCAATAAGGATTACTTTTTTGAATTACATGAGCCACATGGGGAAAAAATTAAGGTAACTGATTAACATTTCAGATCCATATCATATTTATTAATTTATTGTGGGATGGTAGTCAGATTTAAGAATAAATTTGCATAGACAGTGCTACCTGACAACATGCAACACATCAAAAGAAACGTATTAATTATTAGCATAAGGCTTGTCTTCATCCAAACTAGCAAACAAATTTTAAAAACCTCACACAAGGAACTATTACAGATCTTGAGTATCTACAACCTTTGGCAAGCAAAAAATACACTGTATCAGTATTAAAAAATAAAATATATTTCATCACCTCTAATTGTCTCTAAAAGGGAAAGCAAAACTTCTTAAACAAAAGATCCTTTTCTTGTAAGAGATGTTAAAAAATATACTACACAATAAATATGATACTATGCAAGCAGTTAACAAACCCAACCTTTCTGGCTGGAAATCAACAATGCTTTGTAAACACTTTGCTATGTAGCATTTAAATAATAAACTGAAATTCTGGCTGCAACCCAATCCACCTTCTGAGAGGAGATGCATAATGTGCAATAGAGTTACTAGTAAGTAACAGGTCCAATGCTGGTACTTTGTGAAAAAGAACCATCACCCTTGAAATAAGTTTTCACTTTAAACTGTACCTACTTATGCACCTACCATTCAATTCATTATTTCAACTAGCTTTCCCACTACATTTGTGCTTTCAGCAAATTAACATTTGTGACTGCAAGCTTTACACAGTTTGTTTATTGCAGGCTAGTTACTGACATGCAGAGTAAACTTACTCAGGATCATGAGATGGGCCCTTCATATCGATGGTGTCACAAGTCATTTTAAGTTTATGTATTTGACAGTAACGGTTGATCCTCGTCACATACTCACAATCCATTTTGACACAATCTTCAGTAGATGCTGCAAAGTAACATTCAAAGATGTGTCTGTTGCTCTAGACATAGAATAAAGGCAGCCCCTAATCCTGGTAGATAGGTCACCACTATGATAGAAAAATCGTGCCAGTAACAAAGTCCATGGGAAACTAATTTGAATATCTAAATCAAATTATTGATTTGCAAAGGTTTTAGAAGTCATTGCTTGGAATAACAGTTTTAGAAAGCAGAGTGGAGAATTTAGTGATTAGAGAAGATTTTTTTAGCAGATTTCTTGATAGAAAAAGATTGAATCATTCCCTGAATTCTGTGGGAGGAAAATTATCAGTAACGTTTCTCCAGAATTAGAATCGATTCCTTCAGAGGGAAGGCCCTTAACACATCGCTTCAAGCAGCGATGACGCCAGGCACAGCCACACGGACCAAAGACGACCGCAGGCTGCCGTCACCGAGCGCGGTGGGCCAGGCCGGGGCAGCCGGGCTGCGGGCAGCCCATCCCGCACGGCCCCCTACCCTTCCTCCCGCGCCCCCGCCCGCCGGTACCTCCGAGCCGCTGCCGACGCTCCGGGACCGCGGACGCTCCAGCAGCCGGCCCAGCCCCGCCCGGCGTGCTACGCAGACCCCGCTCAGTTTCGTTTCCCGCAGGCACTGCCTCGCCCGCGTGAAAACGAAACTGAAAAGGAGACCAAGGGGGAGCCCCGCAGCGAGCAGGACGGCTCCGGCCCGAGGCCGCGGGGAGCCGCGCTGTGCCCGGCACAAGGAGCGGCGCCTTCGCCCCCTGCGCTGTGCCCAGCGCTCCTGAGCTTACGCGGAACAAGGGCTCCAAGCGAGCGGCTCCGCAAAGTCCTGACCCGCCCGGCCTTGCCTTGACTCGCTGGCGCCTTTTTCTGCTACAGTAACCACACGCTATAGCTCCGCAACACGGCCGGCGGAGACCAGCCCACACCCAAATACATCCAAACCCCCGAAGCCCAAGGACCCACGGGCTTTTATTCCCTTATAGTCTCCTCCGGGGCGTCAGTCACGCTCTTCCTCCTCCTCTTCTGTCTCCCCGCTCCGTGTTCATCTATCGCACCGGCGTCACCTTATCCAAAAGGTCGGCAGTCACTGGCTTCTGCTATTACTCTCAGTTGCCCATTTACTTGTCTCAACGTCCTGTGCTATCCCAGAGGCTGGGAATTCATGGCCTCTTGTCTCAAACTCCAACCAGGAGCTCAATCTGCATTTTAATCTGCAGATTGCAGGCCAAAACACCTGGGTGAGAAGTATTCCTCAACACACTGGGCTTGAAATACATTATGGATATCACTGAACATGAATGCACCTCATAATAAACCTCTCACTGGGATAAAGGGGAAAAAAACCAGCCACCAAATTAATAATATATTCTGTGGAAGTGGGAAAGAAAAATCCCCAAGATTAGTTTTCAGGGGCTAGATGTAAAGGATGGAGCAGATGACTTCCACTGTGCACACAGGCCACCTACTCCTGATCACCCAGATTTGATTCCCACCCCCTGCAAGGTCTCCCCCCAGCAGAAACCAGACAGCCGTGTAAAAGGAAAACAGCAGTAAGCCTTAGGTCTTCCTCAGTATGAGGAAACAGCTTGGGCATGCAGGAAGCTCACCTGCTCTCTCATAGTGCCAACATATCACAGCCAGCACTGTGATACCAGGTCTGCTCTGGCCGGGCGGAGCATGGCGAAAATGAACGGGACAGGAACGATGGAGTGCCTGAAAATAGAACTTTAATGGTGGTCCGGTCACAAACGCAGAGACTGCACGATTCGAGGGGCAACACCCACAGGCCCGAGGGCGTGGCTAATTTAACACTATATAAGGTTATCTGGGGGCAGGGGTCCAACCCCGAATGGGGGATAGGGGCATGACTTTATATGTCAAAGGTCCCAAGCCAATGGAGAACTAGAACTGGACACATGACCTATTTTGGAATGATGCCATTAGCATCTTAATTTCCATATCCCCCCTCCCATGGTCTCAGGTTTATGGCTTCTGCATAAGCTACCTGGGCTAAGGTATTATCCACCTCAGCTAGCTCAGTTACCACTAACACAACTGAAAAGCAACCCATTGAGACACCAGTGGGGAGCAGGAAAAAAACACCAGAGAGTTCCAAATGCTGAACTCCTAAACATAATCATCTTGTAGCAAAAAAAAAAGGACAAACTCCAATATGCATTGAATAATTCACAAATTATTATTTATGTATGGACAACAAGTTTTCTTTAGAAGTGTTTGTGATGTTCTTCCTTTTTAAAAGACACCCAGAGCAATTCCTCATTTAAAGATACCAAACTGGCAATTTAAAGATACCAAACTGGCATTCCTACATTATCACTTCTAGAATGTGCAGTACATCTTATGTTTCAGATTGTTCTTTTCCTGGTTCTCAGCTCCTGCAAGGGATTTCCAGCTTCCAGTAAGCCTGCAGAAAGAACAAGGAGAAATTAATGCACTTGCTGGTAGATAAACCTATCAGATAAATCTATCAGGAGTGAGCTTATTTGCTGACCCTGGGGTCCAAAAAATAATAGCACATCAAACAGCTGGCTGAAGTTCAACAACCTTGCAGAGATTTTTCCAAGTTTACACAAAAGCACATCTTACAATTACAGTCATACTCTAGAGTGAACAAACACTTTTCATGCAGTCAGTTAGTGAGAAAAGCAAAAATAAAAAAAAAAATAAAATAAGTTTAAAATGTAATTATCATTCATGGCTTAACTGCTTCAATTCTGTAACAGAAAGCTTGTAGTAAAAATATATGCCTTACAAAATCTTGCAAGACATGAGCACAGACATTAATTTTATGTAAATCCACCTTTTTCCAAAAGTACACATAGGCTCCACTGCTCACTGACTGCAGTGCAGGGCTCTCTGAAAAAAATGTCATCTTCCTAAGTAGAATGAATCCCAGAAACTCAGCTGTTTTTAATCACTCTTCTGTGTAAATTCTGAAAAACAGTAATTCAGTAGAGGCACATGAAATCCACATGCCTAACACCTTTTCTGTCTAATAAAGCAAAAATAGCATATTTTATTAGAGTCAACTAGAGTAATTGTATTAAAACTTCTCTTATTGCCTTAACTACAGGATCCTTAGCCATCTCTGTTTCTTCTCACAATGTCCCTCTCTCCTTAGAGGCTTGTCTTCTGTGGTTTTACTTGCCAAACTCTTGGGCATATCCTTATCCGATGGAAGATGCAATTTGGCCTTGCATGTGACTCCAATGTCTTCCATCAGATAAGGAGATCGCTATCAAAGGTGCGGTTTTTAGAACTGAAAGTGACCTGGAGTGAACTTTCAGTTTTTTGGTAAGAGAAAGTTTCTTCCAGCTTTGTGAATTGCAGTTAATGATTAATGATTAATTGATATTAACAGCATTAAACACCAATTAAATTAAGAAAACTTGCTTGCTGGTTGTTAAAACATACCTTGTGTTTCTCAAAACATTATCAATGAACATGAGCCTGTTAAACTTCACCTTGGGGAAAATCATCAATTCTGAAACAGCCTTTGGTATATACACCTGAAAATCTCATTCTATGAAGCTGTTCAGGCCTTCATTCGAATGCCTTTGTGATTCATTTACTCTATAAAATATTGACCTTTGGAGTTTCAAATAACCCATATGGGTTCTCTAAATAGTGGAGTTACTGACTTTGGCTTTATAAGGAACATTTGCTGCTGAATGATTCAATCCCTGTGCTCTGGCTGCTGTGCCCGCAGGTAACTGCAGAAGGACGTGCTCCAGAAGGTAACTGGGAAGCCGGGAAAGCCGAACTGAACCGAATCGTTTGCATGCGTCTCCTCCTCACCCCTCGTGAGGTCCCTGTTCAAGGAATGCTTTGGAGTGCACCTGTCCTGTACACCTGATGCCTTAAGTTTCAGCTTTCATGTTCGCAGATTCTGTGCTGCCTAGGGGTGTAGTTCTGAGCCTCATATTAAGTGCTGGTAAGCTCTCTTCACAGAGTAGGTAGGCAAAACAAACCCTTTTCCCGGTGAAGACCAAGGACAATTTTCAGACCCAAAAGCATAACAACCATGGACTGAAGGGGGGAACAAGTAGGATGGGACCTCACAATCTGAAGCTGTAATTGGACAATTAAACCCCAATATGCAAATGAACCAAAATTTATAAAAATGTAAGACCGTATGACCGGTCAGCCATTTTGTGACCATTTTAAGTCCAGCTTGGGTGTAGCCCAGGTCAAGGTGTATCCTAAAGGCCTTTCAATAAATACCTACTTTATTCTCTAGCTCTGTCCACCCTCTGTTTCAGGTCAGCCTTCCTAAGGCATCACACGGAATACTTCGAACTACATACAGACTTCGACATCTTCGGGCGCCACGCTGCGACCCCGTGCAGGGACCTGTTTGGTGCCGTTCCCGAAGGCTGGGACAGGCTTCCCCAAGGGCAGCAGCCGCGGGCCCGGGGCTGGCACAGCCCGCCAAGCTGCTGCCAACAGCCGGGAGCGGGCAGCCCATCCAGGCGGAAGCGCTGCGGGGGGAATTCTTTCGCGGCAGAGCTATTCCCTGGCAGCATCTCAACAGGTTATTTTCCAACCAGCTGCCAACTCTCCCGTTGCCTCATCCAGAATGCATTCCTCCAGAGAGGAAAAAAACCAAAGCAAAACACCAAATGTCGAAACACACCCCAAATACCGCGGCTGGGCCCACCCACGCCACGCCCGGGGCCCCGTAGAGCCGCTCCTACTGTCGGGCTCAGCCGCCGCCCCGCCACAGCTCCTTTCCCTGGCCGGCACGGCAAGGACAGAGCTGCGGTAGCCGGGGCACGGGAGCTCCTGCGGCCTTTCTTCCCTGCCCCGGCCCCACCGCCAGCCCCCNCAAGATGTGCATCACGGACCTGCGGATTTCGCACTGGGAGGAGGCGATCCAGGAGACCATCGGGGGGGAGGCGAACCGCGACCTGGCAGCCGAGTGCTATTACCTGTGGAAGACGACGCGGCTGCAGCACCTGACGCTGGCCGAGGACACGCGGGCCATGCTCACCGAGCTGCGGAAAGGCCTCCGCCTGCTGCTCCTCACCAATGGCGACCGGCAGACGCAGAGGGAGAAGATCGAGGCGTGCGCCTGCCAGCCCTACTTCGATGCCATCGTTGTGGGGGGAGAGCAGAAAGAGGAGAAACCGGCGCCATCCATATTTCACTACTGTTGCGATCTGCTGGGGGTGCAGCCCGCGGAGTGTGTGATGGTCGGTGACTCTCTAGACACAGATATTCAAGGAGGCCTGAATGCTGGCTTGAAAGCGACGGTCTGGTTAAACAAAGCAATGACCGCCCCAGTAGATACTTCCCCCGTACCTCATTATATTATTTCTTCTGTACTGGATCTTCCAGCGGTTTTAGAGAAGATGGAGCACAATATTAATGCTAAGTTAGAAACTGACCATATGGCTAGTACCGATGAAACACATTGATGATGGTTCCAGCATACAGAGACCTGCTGAGCTGTTAGGTGGCACATGCTCTTTTTAAAAATCTGACCCTAGGAGTTTGAACTCATCTGTGGTCTCTTTCAAACAGCACAGGGATAAATAAGAGCACAGTTGTCAGTGAAAACAGGACAGAAACACAGAATTATATTAATTTAAATGATGCAAGTGCAGTTAATTTAAAGCAATTGCCTCTTTTCTGGAAATTATTTTCACAGACTGTGGCAGAAATCTGTCTGTCTCTGACCTAAGTTGCCAGTCTCTTGTTTTTATAATGGAGAAGAAAATTTGAATGTTCTGAGCTTTCATATGCTTTGCTGACTTGTAAGCTTAGCAAAAGCTTCAGTTCCAACCTTGTGTGCAGTGTGTAAAGAGAAGGTGAGAAAGAGTGGTACAGTCTGGTAAACCTTCACAATTGATGTGCAGTTTCTGCAGTTTTCTCAGGAACTGGAGTGAATTTCATTATTTCTCCAACTATTAGAAATGCTCTACCTTTGATCTTTTTTACAAGTTTTAGATTTTATTTTTTTTTTGGACTTTGCAGTGACTTTTCTTTTGTGGAACCTGTATCTCTTGCCAGAAGTACTTCAATGTACATCAAAAAATTGCTTTTTTATCGGGGACCATTTATCAGAGGGACTTGATGAATAAGCTTTTACTTTATATTATCTTGGTGCTTATGCAGATACGCAGTATACTTGTAATTCAGATTATGATTTTTGTTGAAATGGATAAAACAGGGATATTTTCAATGGTGTTACTGTACTGTCAGATTCTTCAGAAGCTAATATCATTGTTCTGTCTGATTTTATCAGTGAATTTTGATCAGACTTTTTGGAGAAACTGTTCTTGGTCCTGTTCAGGTGTATGACTACTCAGATTCAACTGTAGAATCAGCGGCTTTTTTGATTGTTTTAATGACACTGCTATATAATCCCTCCTTATTATATAATTATATTATTATATAATCCTCCAGTTTGCACGTGTAATTCATGTGATTTATTCTGGAGAAAATAGAAGCTAGTTGTCTGTAAATGGCTCTCTTCTAGGAAACTGGAAAATTATGTCATATGTATTATGGTACTGTATACAGCTTTACATGTGATATCTCCACTACATGTAGGAGATGACTCTTTAAAACAGTTTCTCTTTCCCAGATCATTACATTAATTTATTTTTTTGTGTGCCTCATAGTCTTACTACATAATGGGGAAGTATTCTCATATTAAATGGAAATGTAAACACTTGTTGGCAAGTCTGTGGTTTTCAACCCTATTTGCTGTATATTCACTGGGATGAGTATCAGACCATATATGAAAAATCAAATTTTATATTTTATAATAATTCCATGACAGATCTTTTGAGAACAGGGGTATTAGTCTACTGGCAGAAGAGTGTCTGGCATGTGGGCAGCAATAGAAAGTACAGAAACCTACTATGAAATGGGTGTGAATATAGAAGAAATTCTATATACAATAAATATTTGTGTCAAATTAAATGAAGGAACCTAAGTTAATGCAGTTAAGTCTTGCATAGAATGACAGAGTCGGTTTAGAGGAAGCTGTTACTGCTCTGGGTTAAATTATTTGACAAGGAATTTAGGTTGGATCAGAATGTACTGCTCCTACATTTAGGAGGGGGAAAGAAAGAAATACTCATTGAATTTGGAACCCCTTTCCCAATTACCCATTAGAAAAGGTAAAGCAGTCCACATTCCTTGTCTTACCTGGCCAAGACAGGTTGAGACATCAGGTCAAGGAAGAGTACAGAGACAGACCCCACCTATTCCTTTGAGGAAAGGGGCATATACTGAAAACAATCCAATTACAGTAGTATAGTAACATGAACCAGTGGCACTGACTTGCCACACCTTCTGAAGGAAGAGGCCTAAGTTAAGATTTTGGTTTGCATTAGAAGAGCATAGAAACAGTCACTGGTTTAGCTGATGAGCAAAGCATTGCTAGTAACATTTCTTATAAATGATGATTGAGACAGGAATAATAAAGATCCTTGAGCTTGTCAGGGATATTGTGTAAAAATAGAAATGTATCCAAATATTAGAGGGATCCCTGAAGTAATCTAACCATACCATCTGATACAAAAGCAACAATTTTGCTTACAACAGCATCCCAAAGGAGCTACAGGGTAACTGACTGCCTTGTTTGCACAGTGGCAGGGTAGCAGAACTTAGGTCAGAACGAGGTTTCTGATACAGCTGATATTTAAAACAACAAATAGAAATAATTCACAAGTCTGTCTGTGGGCTTGAAGGAGATATATGTATATATCTATATATATATAACACCAGGTTACCATTTTTTAATCTAAGTTGAGGCTCATATTCTCTTGCCACTATATCATTCTGAAGTGGCATGCCGAGCCTGCTTATTGTAGAAAGGGTCTCTTGTTTTAGAAGAGACTGCTCTTTGTTTTGCACATGGCCAGCCATTTCTTTTTCATATCTGACTCTGAAAAACCACAGTAACTGCATACTCAGGTGACAGTGCAGTCTGAGGCCACACCCAAGTATACTTTTTCATTTCTGAGTACTGTGCCAGGCTGGATGTGGCTACTTGTGTCCAGAGAGGGAAACACTGTTATGATTCTTCTATAAAGCAAGAAGAAACAGTAGAAGACTTCTCTCTGTCTAAGATCATTCTTAGAAGCAGTAACCCAATAAACTGGATTAGGTATCTGGAGTATCTCTAAATAAATACTCAAGATGTTTTTCTTGGATGGAGCTCTTGCAGAAAGGGTAATGAAAAATAATTACAACTAGTAAATTGGAAACATAAATGTAGTGATGGGATAATGTTCACATCAGAAGCAGGAACAAATCAATTAAACAGTCAATATTAATTGTTAACAATTGTTAACAATATTAACAGTTCCCATTAAGTTCTGGTTTTGCTTAGTGTTATGCTCTATTAGCTAAGTTATCTAGTTTAAACTATATTGCCAAAACATTCAAAATAAAAAGAGGAAAAAGAAATTCCATCTATATTTTTTAAAACCTTTTTTTTTTTCAGATAAATATTACGTCTAGAGGTTAATCTACAGTAACTTTGACTTTGGTGAAATGAACTGAAAAAATCGTTTAATGCCAACTGCATTCTAATTCTTAATTTAAAATAACCCATGTTCTAGTCTAATAAAAGTATTTTGTTTATAAACTGTAAGTTTGAGCACTCTGAATTGCTGCGGATAAATACGCTTGAGACCTTATTTACAACAAAGGGCAAGAGTTCTGTTTGTTTTTTAAAACAGCACAGAATTAGGATTTGAAATCCGTGACCTCATGTGTAGATGTGCTGACTGGGTGTAGTTTCTGTAATTTCAAACAGAGGCTGGCACATAATTACGTATTTATGAAGATTCATGGCCAGACTGTGTATGTTGAATTGCCAGCTGCAGTTCAGTCTGACTTGCCAAGCTGAATGCCAGCTCACATCAGCCTACATGTCCTGACATCATGGCATTGGCTGCTGCAACAGCATAAGAACAGACTACCAGCAGAGGAGATCAATAAATACAGAAATCTCCAGTCCAGGGAACCCATTCTGTGCAGGTTATGGGAACACAAAGCCATATCTGAGCTATCACTACACTGACCTCTGTGACTTAGGGGAGGGAGAGGTTGCTCACCTTGTAGCTTTTTTGGCTGCAGAAAAGCAAGCTGCTCCCTTAGTGTTTTCTGTTGGGTGATGGAACAAATAGTCCATCTTCTGGACCTGTGGAGATAGATGGAAAGGTAGAAAGGTACTTTAAGTCACTGCAGATGAGAGTAGGACATTAAATTGAGTAAAGGCAGGCTCAGCTTCTATCGTAGGCACTTGGCTGTGCCAGCAAGCTGTGAGCAGCATCACACGCCTGCACAGCACAGCCTTTCTGTTTTTGTGGAGAAAGCTTTGTGCATGTAAGGAATTAAGCTGGACAGTGACAGCCTCAGAAATGAGGGTGTTTTCTAATACAGAGATCCTAGAAAGTGACCTGAATGTTTTATATAGGAAATAAGCACCTTTTATTAGAGTACTAAATTAATTAATGCAAAGAGGTAACATGTTTGGATTAAGGTTAAGGTTTTCCTACTCCCTGCAGCTTAAGGTTTTTGTATTTCCTGAGAGACAATAGACAACTTGCTGTGCCCCAGCTAACTGCAACCAATTCAGTTTGTCTTTTCCTCTGAAGTTTCTCTTACATGGCAACACCGGTGTTAGGGCTTTGTACTAAATTGGAGTAGTCTGGCCCATCACAGCAATTTCTCCTCTTCACCTATGTAGTGATTTGGTTTTCAGCTTCGACTCTAAAATGTGCCAAGTTATTGTGAGGCCTTAAAAAAAACAATTTAAAATCCTACCTTAATTCTGTTCTAACAAAACTTGTCATCTGGAAATCGTTTGAACACGTTGAGAAGTATGACAAAGGGAAAGGCAATGTATCTCTGCTGTACGTAGCGTATACTGTTCTTTTGTGCATAGCTTTTGCCATCAGCCTTGCAGTGGGATTGTCTCCATTATACCCTGCTTTCTAGATCACTCTGTGCACATACAAGAGACACAACAATGCAGAGATGATGTCAGCTGTGCCTAAAGCTAGAACTGCAGCTTTTTGCCTATGTTGCTAGGGATCTAGAAGAGAGAATCATGTTGCCCACTCCATATAGCGTATTTCGACCTTTTATTTCATCTCCTAGAAACAAGGCTGCATGAGAGCCTTCTGCTGAACAGCGCCTCAAATGCCAGGAAAAAATGTACTTAAAAAAATATAAAATGAAACTATGGTGCTAATACATGAAATTGCAGTTCTTCAAAAGTGTAAGCCATGTTTCTCAAGTCAACACTTCACCTAAGACCAGAAGATAACATCTCATAGGGTCTGATTTAACACGGGAAGAATATTGCCATTTACATCAGTGGACTTTCACAACTTTAAGTAAGATTTGCATGCTCATTTCTGTAAGATAGTCTGTAAGTGACATCTGCTTTCCACTTCTCCTCCCTCAGCTAATTGATCTTCATCATCTGTTTTGTCAGCTGCATTTCCATATCTTTCTTAATCACAACAATATCTAGCATTTGGGATGAAGTTTGCAGAAGACCGCAATAAAAACCACTGGAACACAGCCATCTTTTGTTGCAAGATCATTTTAAGTACCAGCTTCACAGCAACTGTGTGCTGCAAGCATGTAGATGTTTTAAATGGTCTTTCCTCCAAACAATCTTCAATTAATATCACATGGACTATGCAAATTTTTCATTAAAAAAGAAAAAAAAACCCAACTAAAAATGTTGGGGTGAAAGAACAAAATAGAAAAAAAAATCTCCTCTAAACAAAATCTCTTAGTCATTTACAGATGTCAAGGTTTATAAGACAAGTTTCAAATACTAAGTCTAAGATAATTTTCTTCAAGTTTTAAAATTAGTGTTGATCATTACTTAACTGAAGAAGTGTGTATTGGGAGGAACAGAAAACACTACACATCATTTCAGCAGTTTCCCAGTGTCTGTTTAGTCTGTCCTGACCATTGTAATTTTTCTGTTGAATATATTCACAAACAACTTTGCCACACTGAGAAAATCCAACTTATTTGTATTTTGGGAGTAAGATTACTCGGCAACATGGAAGTAACCAGAAATGTTAACTCCAACTTCATTTAAACACACATTTTATTTAAAGTATTTAATTTATGAATGCACATTTTGTTATGTGTTTTTTTGTATTTTGCCCTGGAAATGTTTCTGTTGCTACACTGTCAATGCTGCAAAAATCACAGAACCACAGACTGAATTAGGTTGGAAAAGATCTCTGAGATCACCAAATCCAACCTGTGAGCAAACACCATGTCAACCAGACCATGGCGCTGAGTGCCACATCCAGCCTTTCCTTTAAACGCCTCCGGGGACTGTGACTCCAGTTCATGCAATACTGGGTCAGTGAAGTACAGAGTTGTATCTGAGTTTATATGACTGTGGTAATCTAAGATCTATGCTTTAGATCAAGGAGTTAAGAATTTTTTTATATTTTTCAGGGATTTTAGGGAGTCACTTAGAATAGTTATGGCTTTTTGTTCCCCCCTCC
>VXBB01014416.1:666965-708286 GCA_013399915.1 Illadopsis cleaveri
AATAAATGAAGATGGAAGGCATGAAGATGAAGTGGAAAGCATTTAAATTTATTGTGTTCCCAGTCAAAATCCATCCTGATGAGCATCAGATGAGCAGATTTTTATTTGCACTTCAAAACATATGAACAACGCAAATATCTGTTTTATTGGTTCTGCTAAATGAGTATTAAGAGTCTCAGTAAATTCTTCTCTTTTATTGTTCCCATGAATTAGGCCAGTGATATCCTCAAAGTTACTGTGCTGTTTCATCTGCTCAATAATGTGTTGTAGGTCTGTCTATTTGATAAAGTCAGGCTTAACAGTTTTCATTTGTGCTGCTGGTGGAGTGGTCTTTGCTGTTAATGATGTGTTAATGATTTAACCCTGTTAAATCGCACTGGGGTTAGGATTTATCAGGAAGTCTGCAGTGGATGGACTGACAGCCTTTGTTTTCCAAACTGTTGATGCGTTCCATTGTGTTTTGTTTCAGACATTTAAATGAGAAGGGTCCTGAATGTTCGAAGTCCCTTTTTTTTCCTTTCAGGAAGAAAATGCATAAATGACACAAACAGCTTGTTTATTTTCCTTTCAGTAGATGTAACTGGGTAAAAATACTTTTCTGCTTCCATCCCGCTCATCTGAAAGTACTTTAAAAGTGCCTAACGACTTGATGTCTAAGCTACTTTGATATATTTGTTATCTTTATCCTGATACTTTGTGACACATTATACTCTGTTTAAAAACCTGCTACTGCTGCAGCCAGAGGTTCTTCTGACTACTGTATAACTATAGTTTTACACTGTATTTCTAGGCTGTATCTCAAAATGAAAACAACTCCCTACTTTAGAGACAATTTACTCTGAGATAAATCTATCTAGTTCACAATTTCTATTTGTTTTATTTTGAAAACTGTTCCCCTGTTTAATGGTGCTTTGTCCATAAAAATGGCTTTCCATTTGTTTTTGTTTGTTTTCTGTAGAGCAGCAGTGTTTGTACAGATTTGCAGGGTGAGTAGCATGCAAGAGATGTAGGCAAAACACAGAAAAAACACCTTTGGCTTTAGGATTTGCATTTCCTACATTTTACAAGCCTTGGCAGTTTTTAGGTTGAGGTAACATCATTCTCTGCAGCTTAAGTTCTGCTACCAGTGAATGATGAGGGAACAAGATGCTTTTGAGTACTGTATAATGATTTTCAAAGACTCTGCCAAGAATTGTAATTGGCCTGGATAGTCTGTTTGACACTGTCTCTTAAAATATTCTCATAGGCAAACTCAGGAAGTGAAGAACAGCTTGTATCAGCAGATATCAGCAGGTTCATGCTGACATAAAACATTGTAAAGATATTCAAAAATAGGCCCCACTGTTTTGTATTTCTATTTTCTCTTAAGAAGAACCAGTGCTGCATTTGAGGGTGTATGTAGTTGCTCTATAACAGGGCTTGCTTAAGAAAATGGCTTTTTTTTTTTCTNCCATGAGATGGATTGAGAACTGCTCAATGACAGTTGTGATTGGTGGAACAGGGTGTAGTTGGAGGCCTGTCATTAGTGGTGTCCTCCAGAGGTTTAACTTGTTCATCAATGACCTGAAGGGGCAGAGTAAGTTCAGCAAGTTTACTGATGACACAAAGCTGGGAGAGCNATTGCTGAATGTTAAGTGATGTCCATAAGGAGTCAGTGACGCTAATAAACTATTCTTTGCATATTAAAAAAATCAAATGTATTTCAGGATTTTTTTTTTTTGATTGATAATTTAAGAGTGAAGAAAGAGAAAATAATAGGACCATTTCTTGATTACAAAAGAGTGTGTTTAGAGTACAGTTGAAAAGAAACTCCTATCATTTGTGTATTTAAAAGTACGCCCTCCTGATTATACTCAGAGTTACCCCTCTAATTTTCTTTAAATCTTTTCAGAGTTTTTTTAATACCATAAAAAATTTAAAATAAATCAGTAACAAAGAGAATACAATCAGTACTCTGCTGGAGACTGCATTCTCACTTTCAGTGTTTCCCCAGCAGGTGGCATTAGGGGTTTGTTAGATGTAGATACAATATCGTTTTTTGCTGTTGTTTTGTTGTTGGCGGTGGTTCTTTATTTATTTGGTCCCATGTTCCTTTTTTTTTTTTTTTTTTTCAGTTTATATTCTGGCTTTGTNTTTTTTTGTTGTTGTTGTTGTTGTTGTTACTATTTTTACAATAAAACATACCTGGTATGCATAAATTAGGTCAGAGCAGTCTTTTTTTCAATTCACACTACTCTCCAGACATCATAAATTATGATAAGATCCCATTTTGCTGGGCATTGTAAACATATATGGCAAAATAGCCTTGCTCAGAAGAGTTTTTGATACAGGTAGATATGGATTATTTTTATTTTAAGTATGAAGATCTGTGATGTATTTTGCAAACTTCATAACAGTCAGTTGAAAATGAGCATGATGATCAGGATCAGCAACAAGTCTATTATAACATCATGGTGCCAAATAAAATCCAGCTTTCTAAAGTACTGGTGCACTTGTGTTTGACCTGAATTTGCTTTAAATCATGTTGTTGGATTTATTTAAGGGAAAAGGAAGTTTTTCTCCTGCAGTTAATGCTGCAGTAGCCTCTTTATGATTTCAAAAGTCTCCTGATGATCTCCTCTTCCTATAAATATAAACACAGTATGTTTTTTCTATGACTTCATGTAAAGGATTACTATATAAGCTGTGATCATCTACCGTACTGTATTTTTCTCACTCTGTGGTCTTCTTGTCTGTGCCCCCAGACCAGCAATTCAGGCTGGTTCTAGTCAGCACCGCTTTTCTGTTTGGACACCTGAAGAAATGGGCTGGTTTTCCTTCACGTGCCCAGTGACTCAGTGTTTAGCATCTGCCCCGGCCACTGTCTTGGATTTTTGGCACACAGTGATGGCTTTAGGTCCCTGCCTGAGGAAGCCTGGGAAGCACGGGCAGAGATTTCTGCTGTTTCCTCAAGGCTCAGCAGGTGGCAGCTGGGGACCGGCTTCTCAGCAGATCCAGCCCACGGTCTGCAAGTGCCCTATCACAGGCTGCCTCCTTCCCAGCCATCACACCGGCCCTGAGAGCACAGAAAAACTGACCAACACCTCCAGTGGACTTCTGAATTTCAGAAATTTGTGCCACTTGGCGTAGTGGGTTTTATACAGCACAGACTTGGCTCCCAATAGATGCATGGTGTGTAGACAGGATGGGTGCCCAGCATGCTGGGGAACCATCTGCAGCTCCAGGGCTGCCAGACTTCCAGCAGCACAGCTGGACCTGCTGCTACTGCTCCAGTCAACCAGAGCAGGGAAATGTATAAGAATCCCTAGGTTTTGTCCTGACAGAATTTATAAGATGACAAAGAGAACATGCTGAGAGAATAAAGGGTGTTCCCACTGTGAGGCAGAGAAATATTGCTGTCTCCATCTTAGCAGAGACAGAAACAAGACTCAGCAAAACAGTGACTGGCTGACAGTCACGCAGCAAGCTTGGGGTGGGACATGGCTCACAACCTGATATGTCTGGCCCTGGTTAATGGCCTTGGCCATTGAACATGAGGCAAAGCCTCCCCTGAAGCTCTCCAAGGCGAGGACATCAGCATAGTAGCAGGGCTTATCCATAAAATGAGAACAAACAGTGCTTTGGAGTGGCTCAATATGTTCACTTGCACTCTTCTCACACCTGAAAGCACAGCTGTACAGAAGTATTCCCACAGGAAAGCACCTCTGACAAGTACTGATGAATTAGATACATACTTCCACAGGTCATACCAGAGAAATAGCTGTTATTTGTCCTATCCTACCTTGTTGTATTTTGGGTCAGACACCAGTTGTGCTTTCACTGGAGTGCATAGAGAAGACCTTTGTTAAGAGTAAAGTGTATATAACTGAGGAAATCGGTGGAATAGTCTGACCTGCTGCTTGTGAAGTTACTGCTATCACATGGCTTTGACAAACATTTTAGCTACTGTCTTACCTCACTGTAGTGAAACAAAGCAGGGGTGATGTCCTTTCTTACAGATCAAAGTCAGTGGGAATTCCCTTTGAGCAAAAGTAGCAGCTGTTACTTGCATGAGGCTGAGGGATCACATTTACCTGGAATTTCCCAGGACAAAACCCATAGCTGCTGGCAGGTATTTGTCAGCATTTGGCAGTGCGGCATGCAGAGGAACACAGTGCATAATGAGGGCTTTAGCCTGAACACTGCTTGGAAGAAAGTGAAGAAATCCTGAGCACTGACACCCAGGATCTCTGCACGTGAGCACAAGGTGAGTGGGAGTTACATCAATTCAGGAGGAGGGACATCCTACCTCTTAAATGCAGAATTAATTCCCACAGCATATTGTGATTTCCAAAATACAAATGGTTTCTGAAAGGATAAACCAATTTGTGGAGGACACATCCAAAAGAATATGCTGAACAGAATGATCTGGGTACAGCTCATGCCACTTTTCAAGCCTGTCCATACTCCTCTGGATGGCATCCCGTTCTTCAGGGTGCCATCTGCCAACTTGCTGAGGGTGCACTCAATCCCTTCATCTATATCATTGATGAAGATATTAAACAATCCTGGTCCCCGTACGGACCCCTGAGGAACACCACTTGTCACTGATCTCCATCAGGACACTGAGCCATTGACCATTGCCCTGCAATGCAACAATCCAATAAATTCCTTATCCACTGAGCCAGTCCACTCATCAAACCCATCTCCCTTCAATTTAGAGAGAAGGATGTCATGGATGACCATGTCAAAAGCCTCGCAGAAGTTCAGGCAGATGACCTATGTATTAAACACTGTACTGTTGATGATTGGAGCCAGAAATAAGACTTTTTTAAAATATTGCTTTGAAATAATACATTTCTATAAGTACACACTAACAATTCACCTCTGCAAATGTGATATTACTGGAGTAAACAACTTTCAATGTGAACTTTTAACTGGGTAGAATTTCTCAGTAAAGCTTTGCACTGCACAAATGTCAGTCGACAACCAGCTCTCACAAAGCAAGGGAAGCCCACGTGAGACTACTCAGATTTCAACAGGCTCAAGCACCTATCCATCTGCTCTCAGATTTAAACTTAGCTTTGTACCTGTTTTAAGCAGAGCCTCAGTGACTCACCTATGTGATAAACACAAGGATATACAGCTTTCAGAATGGGTCAGGTTGGAAGTGGCTCATCTGGTCCAGCCTCCCTGCTCAAACAGGACCACCCCTGAGCACATGGCACAGGACAGTTCTGGAATATCTCTGGTCTGGGAGACTCCACAACATCTCTGGGCAATCTGTCCAGTGCTTAGTCACTCATACTGTAAAGAAGTTCTTCCTCATGTTCAGGTGGAACTTTCTGTGCATCACTTTCTGCCCACTGCCTCCTGTCCTATTGCTCAGCACCACTGAGCAGAGCTTGGCTCCATCCCCTTGGCACCTCCCTGCAGATTCTCACAGACATGGATGAGGACCCCCCTCAGTGCCTCTTCTTGAGGCTGAACAGGCCCAGCTCCCTCAGCCTTTCCTCATCAGAGAGATGCTCCTGTGCCTCAATCATCCTTGTTACCCTGCACTGGAGCCACTGCAGGAGCTCCATGTCTCTCTTGTGCTGAGGAGCCCAGAACTGGACACAGCACTGCAGATGTGCCTCAGCAGGGCTGGGCAGAGGGGCAGGATCACCTCCCTTGAGCTGCTGGCAATGCCCTTCCTAAGGCACCCCAGGATTCCATTGGCTTTCTTGGCCACCAAATGCAGATGACCCCCTGACTCTGTTCATTGTTACAGCTCTGGTCATTTCAGTATATTTTTTAAACATTCACATGGACCTTTGTAACCCTTCCATTTTCCTCCAGTGACTGCAAATACTTTTCCACTGAAGTTTTTCTAACAACTTCTTCCTAGATTGTCTAGCCAGATTTCCTAGGTTGTTCATCTTTTAGGGCTAAATTGCATCAGAAATTTTCTGTATCTTTTCTTTAGGAAAAAAATGCAGACTAACAAACAATGGCTTGTAAATTAGTTCTGTCATTATATTATCAGCTGATCAGTTGATATAGCAAGCCATCATTTACGTGAATAAGTGCTACTACATATATTGCTACATAATATATTGAGCATAAACAACAAAATTGTAACATAATTTTGATGACTAAACAGAGTATTATTTCTAGCATCAAGTATTGACAGGTGTGTTTATCAGCCTGTTTGATGTAAGACTACATGCCAGGAGTTCTCTCAAAATATTTACACTTTCACTTACATTTTATTTTTCATTACTTGTTTGCTGTAACCATCTCAAAATTAGTTTCTGCAGACTCCTGCAAAAGTGTACCAGTCCAATTCCGTGTAACTTGAGAGACAATGATTCAGCAGTAATGGCTTTTTTGCATACATGAAAATCAGTTTGTTGTTGCTGCCCAGCTAAACAAACTGTGGCCTGTCTCCAGAAAAAAAGAAAGGAACTCCTTATTTGAACCCAAGATGTTGTTGTAAGTTTATCTTAATGAGGTGGTTATAGTCTTCAGCACTCGTTTTTTAATTATTTGGAGGAATCCTCTTGGACTCAGTGAAATGGCATAGTAGGATATTTATCTGGGCTAGAAAAATCCAATTATCAGAAACAAGAGGGCAGCTTTTCTAAACAACATCCATTACATTCTGCAGGATCCCAGCTTTAATTAAAAGAAACAAAGCTCTGGTGTTCTGGGTACAAAGAAGAACTCCAAACTTTCCAGTCTGGTTCAGGCTCAGCTGCCAGTTCTGTCTTCCCCTGGCTTTATCTATATTCAAAGTCACACCAATTTAACTTCCAAGCAGTTTTTAATCCCAGTTAATGAAATAGATGCTAACTGCTGCAGAAATGCACTTAATTTGATTTAAATAAGGTTTATAGCCACCTAGTTAATTGAGTTTATCGCCACCTTCAACTGGTGTATATAACTTTTAAAACTGAATAAAAAGTGTCTTCAGATTATATGACTAAATTTAAATTATACAGCATAATTTTGAAGGTAAATGCTCCCTATGCTAGCGACCTCCAGTTTTGGGAGAGGATTTAGACAGCCAGAATCACCATGGAAGGACCAAAAGAAGAACTCCACAAATCACCAGCTTGAGGCTGGGGATCATCAGGGCCTAGTTTGCACTGAGACCTGCCCCTTGCACTGTGAAACCATAGCTGGACAGGAATTTAATGTGTTGTTAGTATAATCAGGATGAGCTTCAGTGAGTAACAAATAAAAGAGCTGCAATGTGTATGAAAAGGACTGGATAAAATATTAAATGAAACCAGTGTGGCATGACAGCATAGCAGCAAAGACAATTGTTTTCAAAGGCTGACAGGCATTTCTGCTTTATACACCAGAAAAAAAATGAAGATACGTGCACATTAAATTATATCCGGGGCTAAGGAGATATAGTTCCTACCCAAAGGAGCAAGAGTTCTAAATAAACTTTCTAAACTGCAAAAGGAAAAATTCACTGATGTATTAAAAAAAGTTCAAAGGAATATAAATTTTATAAATCCTTCATAAAGAATATAAAGGATTTATAAAAGAAGAGTCCAAAGTGATGAACTGCCCTAATGGTGATAGGACACCTTATTCTGATGGGTACATTCTTCTGCTAAAACAGAAAGATAATTTCCTTATCCCAGATGCAAGAAAGTCTCACGTTTTGAGATTTTTAACTAAATTACTTATTCTCTCACAGCATGTTGATAATGCATCCTCAAACTCACCCACAAAGAGAAATCTTTTTAATAAGGAGATCTATTTAAAATTAATGCTGTGGGTCATGAAAACCTCATCTGTTTTTAAAGAAAATTATAATCTGATATGATTAACAATATTTTTGCCCTTGCCTGTTCAACCATAAATGAATCTCAAATTATTTTGCCAAATAATTTGCCACGTAAATATATCTGTATTTGGGATTTCCCCTTTATCAGCAACTCCACACACTCCTTTGTATAACCCATTGGCATTGAAGACAAGACACTATTCATTATTTTAAGAATCCAGCAAATAGGACAAAAATCCTACAGTAATATTGAATGCAGGTAATTGCAGTGAAAGAAGTTGCACAAATGAACAACTGAGGAGTTTCATTTAGCAAATTTTGTGTATCCAGAGACTTCACCAGCACCACTGCCAGGGGCTAGCAATATACCCCTCCATAGCCCAGGTCACAGGCGAAGCAGCTCCTATTTTATTTTGGGGCTCAGATCACCTAAGTGCCCACATTGGCTATGTTTTCATTTGCTGCTGGACTTCAGTCTAGGAAAAACCAACTCGTTCCATTGGTGGCAAAGCCCAAAACTTTTTCTCTGAAAACCAGCAACAGTGCATATTAGTTAGCTAACTATATTAATTAGTAGCTCCTAAAAGATATCCTTCAGTCTCAGCTCTCACCAGGCTGAAAAGGACGTGCCTCTTCCTATGTCACTCACCCCATAGCATGAGGACGGTGGCCTGAATGTTATGTCCCAAGATGACATGTAGCTTTTTGGGACTCCCAATTCCTCCAAAGTAACTGAAAGCTGCATTTACCATTCCTTCTTTCCTGCAGTATTAAACTGTGACTTGGTTAGGAAGTGTAAATGCCATAGGTAAGATCTGAGTTGGTGTCAGATGGAGTAGGCCCACATAAGACAGGGAAGAAGCTCTGCTGGTGCACATCAGCCTAGCATCTGACCAAGGTTCCATGGCAGGGATGTCTCTTCCGGTTCTTTTTCTCTCTTTCGCCTTTTCGCTCTTTTTCATTCCTTATTTCTCTTTCTTTCTTTCTTTCTTTCTTTCCTTCTTTCTTTCTTGCTCTTTTTCTCTCTGCTCTTTTTCTCTCTTTTTGCCTCTCTCTCCCCCTTTCTCTATTTCTGTCTCTCCTTCTCTCTCTTTATTTTAACCTCTTTCTTTTTCCTCTCTTTCCTCTTTTCTCTCTTACCTTCCTCTCTTGCTCTCTTTCTTTCTCTCTGCACAACCAACATTTGGGTGTTTTCTGACTTCTGCAATGGCACTACAGGAATTACCAGTGCAAATCAGAAGAACAGTGTAGCAAGTCCACTCCCCTTTCCCGGCAGCCGTCAACACCAGGTGTTGGAGAGGACAAGGAAGGAGGCAAGCTCGGCAGTTCCCACCACGCTCTGGAGCGCTCAGTTGTGAACACAGCGAAGGGAGGCGACACAGACCCCTTGCACACAGATAGATTATTTCAGCTCTCTGGAATATATACTCTTCTTAGGTAAGTACCTGATTTGATTTGGGATTTTACTGATTCTGTCTGTCAATTCTATTCTTAGAGTTCTCTACCAAACTGACATTCATTTTAGTGTGTCCTGTACATACGCTCTGTGAAAGTAGTGATCAAATGATACTTTAAAATAACTTCGTGTCATTATTCTTTTAGGAAAAGATGATGAACTGATCTCTAAACAGATGCATGTATCTGTAGTATTTCACCTTACATATACCTTCTCTTCAAACCTTATGCAATATAATCATCTCTACTTTTCTTTCATATGAAAGGCTCTTAATTCCCTTACTATTATTCTTATTTTTTTATTTGTCTTATATTCTAATTGAGATTCTCATTATTGAACTACCTATCCCCAGTTTTTATTTTGACTTTTTTAAGTTCTATTTCTTTAAAATCCATCAAAAATTTTCCAAAATAACTAATTACATGAAAGTGAGGGTAATGCAGAGGCTATTACACTCTGGAGCAATTTATGTAGCTTGAACAGTTGGCATTTTCTGAGAATACACTTTGAAGCAGCTAAGTTTCATGGGAAAATGAAAATAAATTAATTACACTGGAGTACAATGCTATGTTGTCATCCTTGCCATCATATTTAATAGCAGAAAAAGAAAACTGATAGTTTTCATCTTAGAAATAATTGAAATGTTACATCATTTTAGATACTATTTTTTTAACTCCTTGTTTATAAAAAATGCAATCTCAAGTTTAACAGTTCAGAAAATATTTGAGAATACTGATCACATCTGGGAAATAGTTTGGAAAATTTGGTTTTCAAGGAAAACTCTGAAGTTGAGTTTGACTAAATTATTTTTTAAAAGTAAGAGATGTCAAACCAACACTTTGCATTCATTGTGAAGGCAACTGTGCTTTCATTTTTCCTGTCTACTGTAGGAATATAGAAACCATTAATTCACACATTTCTAGTCTTTTTTCTCCAGTCTAGTAAGCACATAATTTAAGAAAAACTACATTAAGATAACAAAAAGCAAGTGAGTAATTCCTACAGCATGCATTGCAGACAATTCAGAAGCATATGGAAAGTGGTATCCACCTAGTGCTTTTAGATAAAAGCATGCTGACAAAATAGTTCCTCTCTTTCACTCCCACAACATTTTTATAGGGGGACAGGGGCCTTTAATAAGAAAAAAAATCATTGAGAAGCGCTGAGTTCCCCCAAAACACCTATTTTGACAAAGACAAAAGTTGTCATGACAGCATCATCACCAGAATGCTCTTTGCTCTCCTCAGGCTCTCATCATTTTCCCAATAATAGGAAAGCTCACCACCACCTTAATGGATAACGAAAGACCACCATGGCCACTTGAAGGGTTTGAGTAATCTCCTGAGAAAAGGATCCTTTTTGTTTGATCCTTTTCATCCTACAAAAGCAGCATGACTTTTCAGTGTTTTGATGATGATGATGACTACTATTATTACTATTGTTTCATTCACATTATACCCATGCTTAGATGTGCTGCAGAGGAAAGAGCCCACAGCAGGGGAGCCAGTGAAGGAGAGAAGCCAAGGTGTCTCCTCCATCTCCTTGCCGCTGTGGTCACTTGCACCCCAGGGCAGGCATGTCAGAGTGACCCAGGTGGTGTCTGATCTTGAACTGCACCCAAATTTCAGAGAAGCCCAAAACCTTCCCTCCCTTTGTTTGGGAGACAGCAGTGAGGGTTTCTTAGTTGCAGGAACACCCAAACAATAAGGCTGGCTAATGCGCATACAGTATATTTAATTTCCCGTGGGAGTGTTGCTGCTTAAGGGAGCATTGTACAGGCAGATATGGCAGAGGTATTGCCAAGGCTTATTTAATTTAATTACAGTGCCTCATTACTGACAAACATTCATTCCAGTCCATGAAAGGTGTAGGCTATTTTATAGAGGGCATTGTGACTCCCATTTATTTTCTCCTGAGTTTGATCTTGCTAGGTATTTGAACTAGATGCCATCAGGCAGCAACAAATGCTTATTATAATATAATGAAGGAGGAAGGTTAAGCAGGAGGTGGAAAATTTCTGAAACAGAACCCTAGCTGAACAGGAAAAGTGGAAGAGTAAAATGTGCAAAGTGTAGATGTATCCATCTCTCTCTCTATATATGTGTGTATAGACAGACATAACCTATATATATAGACAGATTCCATAATTAAACATAATTTATTTTTATGACTTCCTACGTCAGAGCTGGGTTTTCTTAAAGCACTTTGTCTATTTAAGACCACTGGGTGTTCACAATGGTCTTTTTCTTCAAGACCTTCTTTTCACAAATGGACCATGCCACTGGGTGAAACTGAAAATTAGGGGTAGGAGAACTCTTCCAAAGAATCACAAGCCTACAGTCACTGCCCTACAGTCCCTGGTAAGGAACAGTAATGATGGACTATTTACTGCCATGCTTGTTTCTGGTCACTGATGAATGATCATGCTGTTCACAGTGATATGATCATGCTGTTCAATATGATTAATTTGAGGATAAAATATGGACTTCTAATTTTATTCACTTTATCCTTCCCTATGGGTCTTGTGGGGCAATGAAAATTCCAGGTTTGTGAATACCAGCTTGCCCCCAGCCATGCTCAAACACTGCCCTCATACTCCCAAGACCACAACAGAGGTCCAGCTGAACTGACCAAAGCTCCTGAGGATGACAAACCCTGGTCTGCCACAAGTTAAGATTTTCTGCCTCTTCTGCTTAACATGATGGCAGTAAAAAAGGAAGCACTGCAAGACAGAGAAAAAATAAAACTACTGGTATGGCCAACCTGCAGCCTACAAGTGACACTAGAAGGCCTTCTGTCAGATGTACTGTTGGTAGTGAGAAGAATAAATATTGGAAGGAGTGTTTACGATTTAGCAATTGTAATTAAAAGCAGGAGGCTGCAGTAGCAGCAGCAATGCCCTGAGTCTCCCTAGCACATTGTCCGTATGCACACAGTGAGCTAATGAAGCAGTCCATATGTTTATCACAGTCAGCAGAGGCAGGCAATGGAGGAGTGATCTGGGGAATAGGATTACACTGAATGGGGGGAAGAGGTTTTGCACAGCAAGTAAGAATATCAAGAGAGTGTTTGGTATGTCACATGAGTCTTACCAGAAGCTGTAGGTGGGCAGGTTTGAGTATATATATGGCAAGGTAGGGTAAAACTAGCTGAAAGTGATTCAACAGGATGTTTTACAGACCTAGCAGGACAGGCCCAGAGAGGCTGGAAGAGAGAGGGGGAAGCAGCCAGCAGCCAGGAGCAGGCACTGCCCACAGTGGCATGCATGAGTGCCACTGAACTGTGCCCTGTTTGGGGGCACACAGCCACCGACACTGGGGAGGGACAGACCGTGGTGTCTGAGGGATGCCCAGGAAAGCAAATGGCTGGTCCAGATCATCTATCAGGGCAGAGTGAGTAGGACTTCACTGGTGCCAGTGCACACAGCATAGACTGGGAAGAGGAGGAAACAAGGATGCCTCCTAAACTACAAAGTCCCCTGCAGCCTTTCCACTACAGCTGATTCTCACTTGGCTGTGTGGGAAATCCCTGTGTCCTGTGTTGAGAGAATGAGAAAGTGATTTTCCACATTTGGATTTCAGAGTTGGCATACAAGACAGTGTCCCAGTCTCTGAATCCCTAGCATGAGGATGTGAGAGAAATCTGTGCTTCCAACAGGTTTTGTTCTGTACACAGAGGAGCTCTGCAATCCCTGGCACTGCTTTTTTGTAAGGTGTTTCATGGTATGCACCTCACACTGCAGCACCTCAGGGATTATCTCACAGTGGGTGTAAAACACCTGCTTATCCGATGGCAGCTGGTGCCTTTCTTACACACTTTTTATGTCCTGACAGTCCACATCTTCTGGCTCTCTCCAGTTGCAAAGTGGGCATCCAGCTGACAGACAGCTCACCTTTTTTGTGTCATTGTGTGAGGCAGCGAAGTTTAAAGCAAAAAAGGGGAAGTTTCTCATGTGGGAGCAGAGTGATGTAGGGATTAACCAAAGGGTTGAGGTTAAAACCATGTCAGAGCTCAGAACAGAACTCCAGCTTTGGCTAGAATGCAGGGAAAAAAAAGAGATTTTATGCCCTGTGGAAGAAGGGGCAGGCAACTCAGGAGGACTACAAGGATGCTGGCAGATTATGCAGGAGGAAAGTAAGAAGGAACAAAGATGAACTGGAATTTAATCTGGTTACTGCTATAAAAAACAATAAAACATGCTTCTATAAATACATCAACAACAAAAGGAGGGCTAAGGAGAATCTCCATCCTTTACTGGATGAGGGGGGAAACACAGTGACAAAGGATGAGAAAAGAGCTGAGGTACTTAATGCCTTAGTACGTAATGTCAGTGACCTGCTACACCACTCAGAAATGAAAGTCTACAGGGTACTTAGAAAGCTGACAGAGTTGCTCACCAAGCCACTTTCCATCATCCACCAGCAGTCTTGTCTTACCAGAGAGGTCCCAGATGACTGGAATTTAGCAAATGTGATGCCCATCAATAAGAAGGGTCATAAGGAGGATCTGAGGAACTACAAATCTATCTGTCAGTCTGACCTCAGTGCCTGGGAGGATTATGGAGCAAGAACAACTTGAATGCATGTACAGGACAACCAGAGTATAAGGCCCAGCCAGAATTAATGGATTTGTGAAAGTCCTTCCTGACCACCTTGATCTCCTTTCATTTCAGGGTGACCCACCTAGTGGGTGAGGGGAAGGCTGTGGATGTATTTACATGGACTTTGGTAAAGTGTTTGACACTGTGTCCCACAACATTCTCCTGGAGAAACTGATTGCTCATGGCTTGGATGGGTGCACCCTTTGCTGAGTGAAAAACTGCCTGGATGGCTGGGCCCAGAGAGTGATGGGGAATATAGTTACATCCAGCTGGTGGCCAGTCACAAATGATGCTCCCCAGGGCTCAGTGTTTGGCCCAGTCTGGTTTAATATCTTTATCAACAACCTGGACAAGGGAATCTAGGCCAGACACAGTCATTTTCCAGAGAACAACAGGTTTTTTGGCAGTGGAGGATGAACTGTATGTCAGTCACCCCGGGGTACAGGGTGAAACTGAAGATGGGACCCTTCCCTTTCATCCTGGGGAAGCAGAGGTACAAAAGGCACTGGAGGAGTTGGGGCTCCTCTCAAACAGCCCTGGGGAGCAAACCTACAGCCAGCAGACTCCTTCATGGTTGTTTCACCCTGGCAGCTTGTGCACCCCTTTCCTGAAAGTCAGAAGCACCCTTTTCCTGGCTTGCCTGCAAGTTTTGGATGGGCTCTGCCCTGGCAAACTCATTGCTCACAGTCAGAAGGAAGCTTTCAACTACATAAACAAGATGCCCTGCTCTCTGAGTCAGTAGCACCACCAGCTTTAGGAGCTGAGTAAGTCATTAGTTTCTTCCAGAAATGTCATTTTCCCTTGGCAGCTTTCCAGGGTAATGTTGCCAAAGACTTCCTGGATGGTACAGGTAATACCCTTTCTCTTTTATGTTCATTTTAAATTCCCAGGAAAATCTGTTAGCCAGGTATGTCTCCCTGGCATGACACCAGTCAGCAAGACCAAAACTTGTTCAGATTCTATTTGCTTCCTCAAAGCCTAGCTCTAATCCTCAGGAGAAAAAAAAAGGAAAAAAAGAAAAAAAGAAAAAAAGAAAAAGAAAACAAAAAGAAAAAAAAGAAAAAAAAAAGAAAAAAAAAAGAAAGCTGTCGTCCAATTGACAGCACATTTTCTCATCCTTAAACTGCTGGAACATCTAGTCCTTCTGCAAAACTCACACCACTAAAAACCAGTGACACATAATTAAACAATAGCTCCAGCTAACAATAAAAAGGTGCCTAGAGCACAGAACCATTTTTCCCTCTAGTGTCTTCTTCACTTATTGGGCAGGTTTTAGGGATCCCAGTCCTTTTTAAAAAGTCACATATAGAAAGATGTGAAAGGATCTGCAAAACACATGGTGTTTTGTTAAGATAGCACATTCTTAGTGGTCTTAAAACACTGACACTATATTTTGATGACTGTCCCCAAACAACTTTTCAGCTTGTTTTGGCCCTAGATAAGACAGTCACAGTGGGAGAACTTGCTTCACTTTCTTGTTACGTTTTTAAGCAGTATTTGAAAATTTGACTTCATAAATCCTTTCCTTTCACTCACCACAATCCTCCCCTTCTTTACTTCTTCTTATTAACACTGTCTGTTAGAGCTTGGGGCTGACCTTGGCTCTTGAAACCAAAGGCAGGACTCTTGTGATCAGGCAAACAGCAATAGGTAAGAAAAAAATACTAAATGTCAGTGTTCAAATACTCCTAAGGAAACATGGCTGTTTCCCAGTTAAAAGAGACCATGGCCACATGTGGGTCCCACCTGGCCTCCACTACAGTTTGTGGGAATTAATTTTCTCAAATATCTTCATTGGTCCTGGTTCTGCAATAACTAGATTTCCTTTCACTTCCATGGATATGAGGATATACCCCAAGTGACTTGCAAGGGATTGGACAACGAGCTGATGTAAGATAAAAAGTTGGAAATGCATGCATTCTGAGTACCATTCTTTGCATGAAATTTCATCCCAAATGCCAGTCCAAACCTGCCATTACAGTTTCTTACATAAATGACATTTAAGAGTGTGAGCATTAATGGGAAAGTTACAGTCACATTAAAGCACAGTTCCTACAGTCACATTCTCACCAAAAGAACCTAAAGCATGTCGTAAACAGACATCACTATTTCCTCACGTCATATATTTAATTAGAACAGATAAATCAAATTACTTCCTTTGCCTGTACACATAAAATCCCTGTCTAATTACAGAAGAGAAGGCCATCCTGCAGGCCATTTTGTAGCATTATAAATGTGCTGATTCACCTGATCTTGAGCCAAGCTCCACTTTAATCTTCCGAGTCTTGTTTTAGTTTGAGAAACACCCAAACACACCCAGTTGGGCAGTAGAGATTAGGTTTCTCACTATTCAGTAAAACAGACAAATAAAGTAGATACTTTTCTGAGATAGGTTTGGGTTTGGTGGTTTTTTTGGATAGCAAACTATTGTAATCCATAAGATCCATAAAGATTTAATGAAAAAAAATGAAGAGAGGAGGGGGCAGGGAAGATTGATAGACAATTTCTATCATGCATTTGTTAATTAACAGGCACAGAACTTTTCTTTGGGCCAAGAAACCCAGTTGCTTTAGTTGCTACACAGGGTCCCTACTGCCCTCAGTACCAAGTGATCCTGACCTACCTTAGTACAAACAGCAACGGTAGCAGGAATACAGAAAATTGTGATGGTTGTCATGATGATAATAACAACTTTCAGCTGTGACTGCAAAGAGTGTCCCAACAACTAGTGACCAACAGACTTGATCCTGGTTTCAAATGCCCATCACAAATGCAGACAGGAGTGCTGCAGAGAGTAGGTGATGATACAGATGGTTTTCTGGAGCAGCATGACCTGTAGACTCTTGTTCAGCAGCTGAGATCTTTGATTCCCATCTGTGTTTGAGCAATGGCCTGTGCCTGGCAGAAACATCCAGCTTTGGTGTGGGGACTCCAGTTGCTGGAGACTTTCTCAACTCCTCCCATTTCAGCAGCTAATTGTGCCCAGTGTTAAATCTGGCAGGTTTCCACTTCAAGAAACTATATCTTGTCCTGCCTTTATCTATTAGATTAAAGAGCCCCACAGTTTCAGGTATCCTTCCCTCCCCTTCACATACACACTCAGACTTTGATGGAATTCCCTCTTCCCTTTCTCTGCAATTAGTTAAATGTACTGTGCCCATCAGCCTCCCCTTCCCCAAATCACTGCTCTCTCCCAGCTCTTTGCAGTTGGCCCCAGCCCATTGGCAGGCACTGATGGCAAGGGGATCTGCCATGGCTCTGCCCTCCTCTCCCATCCCACACTCCTGGGGCTGGGGCGCTCAGCATTCTGTTCCACTCAAATATGTCCCCTTGGGCAAGGCACCCTTGACCTGGACACCCTTTGGTACCACCCTGCTGAGCACCCCCAGAAGTGATACAGACCCTTTGGTTCAGGCTTTCTCACTACTTGGTTGCTCCTATCACAACAAAGTAGCCAGAGTGTGCTTTTCCCCTCCCGTCCTTCCTTAGCTGTTAATTCCTATTCCTCTGATTTTTGTGCCATCTGCAATTGTATCCTCAGTCAGCCAGAATCATCTGTTTCTTCCATATCACTGGTGAATTCCAGACGGATTTTTCATGTGATTCATTCCCCACGAAACACATTTTACCAAAATCTCCTGTGGATTGGTATTTCTTCACTAACTCTTTGTGATTCCTTTAGACTTTCAGTTAAATCAGCTGATGACTTCTTGACCACTGTCTTTTAGGCAGTGACTACAACAGGAACAGAGTCAATCCCCCAGGGTTGCCTCTGATTTCTTACAAGCATTCTTGCTTTACCCAAAAACATTTTTTCCCCTTTTAATCAGGCATTGAATCTTGGAATCCAGTCTTTGCTAGGAAATTTTGTTCAGCAGAAGATGGTGAGTGCCATGGGGCCAGCAAGTTTTCACTGTACTTGGGTGAACCTGTTTCATGAATGTCCTTGCTCTGTGTTCTACGAAGAAGTTTTGGATAGCCTGGGGGTGGTCAGCTCCAACAGGGAGGTGCCTTAGGGTGAAGCCACACCAGACAGTCTTTTTTATCTATTTTCTATAACTCTTATATCCAGAAACTGTCCCAAGTCTTCAAATTATCAGTTCTATGGTTTTGCTTCTTATTTTAGTGGAGTTCACTTTTTAAATTTTTTTCCTGGTCAGACAAGCCTCAACCATAGTAGAAAAGCAGACAGACCTGTGAAACTCAGAAGGAAATCCTGGTTGAACAAAACAAACCAGAAGTATCAGAAAGAGTAATTAAAAAGAAAATGTTTATATTTACGGATAATATTGTCTTTTGCTGCCGAAAGGAAAGGACAGATTAGAAATTGCTAGAGTTCATTAAATTTTCTTATTATCCTGCACACTCAGTGGTGAGCACTGAAGAATTGCTGTCTCAGTTTATGCCAGGGGACTGGATGTCTTCCAGACTCATTCACAGGACCAAGGTGAGCACTGACTTTCTAGCCAATGCAGCCACTCTACATGAGGCCTTTTACAGGTCCAGAGAAGAAAGTGAACTGGAGCTTCCCTGGGAGATAACTCTGAACATCATGCAATTTCAGAAGTGGCAGGTAGTGAAGGCTCCCTTTGCTTCTGCTGAAGGCTGGCTAACCACACAATTGAACTACAGCAAGGGCACTGAGAATGCAGAGTACAAAGCATTAATACAAAGGAAACACGAGAGTGTTTGGTGACAGTACCATAACAGGCAGACGAAGGAAGGCAAAACCAAAAAAGAAATTCTCTGCAGCACACAGATAGAGGCCACTCAGTCTTGGGAGCAAGTGGATAGTGAATGGTGAATGAATATGGAAACACCACATTTCTGCAGGTTTCTGGCCTGAAGACCTGCAGTCAATATCCTCATTTCCTCAATGAACAACTTCTCCTTTGGCCATGACCTTATATTTGAGATCTAAGTTGCCACCATGTCAGTGTTCCTAAACCTATAATGAATCAAAAGCAAACATCACAGACATGAACATATCCTGTACTGCCTGGTTGTTGAAGAGATAAAGAAACCACTTTCTCTGCCAGTATCCCATGCATGTCGGAACTCAGTAATAGAATGTTTTGATCTACCAGCCTGCTATGTTGACATACTGAAACAAAAAGTGCTTCCAACTCAGCCAAAACCACATATCTTGGCAACCTGCAGCCTGAAAGACAACAAAGACTAAAACTTGGCAACTGTTCTGGCATGCTACACCTTGGGATTAGAGAGTCAGTCACGCTATGCTGGCTCTGGTTTTACCATAATGCAATAACAGAATGGGAAATTCTGGAGTGTTGCTCCTCAACACATCATCTCTGCTGGCTTTCAGGAGCTGCCTCAGAAGCAAAGTAAATCCCTGAGCTAGGAAGTTATGCTCCTTTCCATAATCCCCTCCTGGTGAATTAAAGGGATTAAATGGAGGAAAATACTGCTTACTGCAACTCCCTTTCTCTTACTTGCCTGTTCTCTACTGCAGGTGTTTTCTAAGACCTGAACTGTTGCACCATATATAATATAACACTTGCACATCTTTTTTTAGGCACTAACAAACACATTCAGAGATCAGATAGATTCAGCCAGGCATCCTGGAGGCAGATTACCAGAGGTTTCTATGCTTGGTGAAAAGACACTGCACTGGCATGTTTCTAGTGAGATGCTAGGCTGGAGGAGAGTGAAGGAGAGGAAATGAGAACAACTTTGGGCTATTAGGAGGGCCTAGAGCAATTTCCAGCAGGAGGCATTCATCAAACATAATGTCTTGTGGATGGACTACCACACCCAAATTAAAAAGCCATCATGCTAATTGCTTAGACAGGGAACTAGTAAACACCTGGGTTATTTTTATTAACTCTAACACAATGTTGAGAACGCTGGAGTCATGTTGATCTCTGCCACTTCAGGATCTGGCTTTACTCTGCAGAATGATGTCTGTGAAAACATTAAATCAGTGTTTGAAGACTTAAGAAAATAAAAAGAATCTACTGTAAAAGTCTTATAACACAATGAATTTCACCTCTTTGGGCTAAAACCAGTGAATAAATGGTGTGCAATTGAAATGCTGCTGTTAGATGCAAAAATCGGTTGTTTCACTGCAGATGAAAAAAAGAAGGAAGAATTTATAGGAAGATCAGGTAAGTATGATGTATACCAGGCAAAAGAACAGAAACATTCTGAAGATCACATCTAGTAGGCATATGGATAAATACACGTTGATGAAAAGCTGTAGGGTTTCTGCAAAGTGAAGTCATATGTCACAAACTTCCTAGAGTTATCCGAAGGCAACAAATGTGCAAACAAATCAGATCTCATTCATATTATCTAGCTGGGTTTCTAGAAAGCATTTGAACTGGGTCACTCACAGGAGACTCTTAAAGAAATTAAACCGATCTAGAAAATGAGAGAAAGAGAGATTTTCAGGTGGACAAATGCTGTTAGAAGTTAAAGATTAACAGTGGGAATAATGTGCTGATTGTAAAGACACGTCTTCTTACTGTCTTTTCTGCCACACTCAGCGTATACTCACACCTTCCTTCCCTCACCTTGAAAACTAGGATCAGTCAGTCACATTTTTTTTCATTTATTTTTCCTTTTAAAAAACAAGATTCTGTTCACAACTTGAGAATATAGTATTGTAGTTATTTTCCCTTTCCAGTGTCACTTAAGAGGGAAACACTGGAACCACTGAAGAAGGGAGGCAGCAAAAGTGCCCATTCTGGTGACAAAAGATCAGACATTGTGCGTGTGTTTGGCAAGGACTTGGCAAACAGTAAACCAGTGATTCTACATCCAATACCAGCAAGAATTCTTGAACCAACAACTATAAAATCAGTTTGGAATTACTTAGAAAACATCAGCAAGACTGAAAATAATCAGCATGGGGTTCTGAAGAACAGGCTCTGACTTGGTGAATAAGTTGGAAGCACTAGATCCAGATATTTCTTGACTTCAGTAAGGTTTTAAGTAGCATCACATGATACTCACGAAAGCAAGTTAATGGACATTGATATAAATATAATGCACCCAGCTGGTTGAAAATACAGTTTGAAGAGCACACTTCAGGAATTTGGTGTCCATCTTTATATGTCCTCCTGCAGCAAAGTAATCAGCATTCCAGTGCACAGCTGGGAGGACAGAGAAGAGTGGGTTGAAATGTGACACACCATGCTGGCAGATTTGTGAACCATCAAGGACTAGAATTCAAGCTAAGTGTGAGGAATCACAAAGAGCAAAACCCAAATAAGGATGATATTCAGAAATGACAGTGCTTGGTGCAATACTTGAGAAAGAAAAATCAAGCATGCAAATAAGTGCTTGGTCAAAAAGAGAGGCTGGGGTTTGAGGCTGATTCTAAGCAGAATATGAAGTAATAATTTAATGCTGTTAATTCATCTCAGCTGTACTAATAGCAGCTTCATGCATATCTCACAGGAGATAATGACAGCTTTCTTCTCTTTCCCAGAAAAGACCTCAAATGCCACACTGTGTTTGGTTATAAAATGCATGGAGAAACTGGAGAGAGAGAGTCTGGATTACAAGATGTTGAAGCATTGACTATGAGAGAAGATTGTTCTTGTTCACCCCAGGCACAAGTAGGTTTGGGGAGGGTGATTTGATAGAAATCTTCTGACAGATTGCTCTAAAGGTTATTTGAGAGAGCACTGTGATAAGCTTGTCTCCACACTTACTCAGAGAAAATAAAAAGAAATGGTATAAATTTGCAGCAAAGAAGATTTAATTTATATGTTGGGACAAAACCCAACCTTTTTGATAGGAGTCCTGAAATAGCAGAATAGATTCATTAGGCATGCTGAAAGTTTGCAGAAACCCACTGGATAAACCCTTTTAGGTAATGTCTAAATGCAGTTCCTTCTTTCTCGATAAAAGGATTTTACATAGATCTTCTCTAAGGGTTCTTCCAAACACCATCTTCTGAGCCTACAATTTCATTTTTAAGTAGCAAATCTTTGAAGTTACATATATTTATATAAATAAATTCACTGGTTTTATTCACACGGAGATTTAGCCAACTTTATATTCAGTAATGGCTGGCTTGCATGTTGCACACTTCCCTGATTTGTGTATGACTGTTCTGATATCCGCTGTTCTCAGCTCTGCCAAAGAACATGCTGACCTTATATGCTTTGCCAACAGTTTTTCTACCATCCACCAGTAAATGAGGAAACAAGTATGAAAGGTGATGATTCTACAGTATCTGCTGTCCATGCTGTGATACTGCCTACAGGCTATAACTGAAAATCCACTGAATGAGTACAGCCTGTGTGAATCACTGTTACGAGGTGTTCAGTACGTTTACAGCTCATGCACCCCTATAAAATCCCATCGTGATTGCCAAGAACATGTCTCTAAGATTTAAAGATTTTTTTTTTTAACTGCTGAGGGGGAACAATAATCTGACAAAAATTAATTCACAGATGTGAAGTTTTGATCAGTATTTTGTGAAAACTGGTAAGAAACCTGCTGATGTACTATGTGGCATCTTTATAGAACAGAATATACTGAATACAATTAGGAAACAGATGTCTTATAAGTGAAAAGATAAATTCTAATCTCAGTCATTACATGCTTTTTTTTCTTCCCTCCCATTAATATGTTCTTCAGTTTTTAATTTTCTATTTTAAGTGACACTGCTTTTGTTACTGATTGGATTGCTACAGAATATTTTTTGAAAGTCAGAGTTGGTTTTTTTCACCAGAAGTAAATGTGAAGTTCTCATTTAGTGAAAATATAGTATAAAAGAAAGCTTCTTAGGTTCTTAGAACATTTACCTACCCTAACAACCATCTGTACACATGCTGTCAACTACTACCATCACTATTTATTCACCCAACACAGACTTTCTGGTTTTCTTCACAGGCCAGGCTTTGTAGAAGAGGCACATAGGTATTACCTGTAGTATCTCTGCTTGTCCTATGTCAGATCTTGTAAAAAATGGAACATCACCTCATTCACAGACCCTAAACATTGGCCATAGTTAGGAGGTGGCATCCAGAGAATAAAGTGCTGCTCTCACATGAGCATCCAGTAATAGAAGGAAGAAAAAGCCCAAGATTGAAGGAAAACAATTTGAAGTATCTTTCAGGTAAAAATTGACATGCATGCTAGAATTAGAGGATGCAAAAACAATAGAAGGGCACAAAACTAGAGTGATAATAGTGAGAAAACAACCAGTAATGTTGGTTTATAGTAATGGTAAATTTATTTCTTTCATTGCTCTCCTGATTGTTCTAGAGCAGAAATCTTTCATCAAGTAGTGTTAATAACATCAGTCAGGCCTGGCCTAACACCTCTTTGATTTAATGTGCTATAGGAGACAGCAACAGCAATTTTCAGCTGACTGATATGGAAACATAGCTATTTTTCATGCAGATGTGTTAACATGTGAAATTTATGGGTTTAGATGGAACAGATCTGAAATTCGATGGTTTTTCATGGTATAAAATCTGTCTCATTTGGACTACATTTGCCATTTGGAGATTTTGTATTAATCCCAGCCTGTAAACCAGAGCAACGTTACTGAATGTGAAACTGAGAGCATCACCCAAGCAGCAAGGGTTGTCATGAAAACCCAGGCAATCACATTTTGAGCAGTCCTGCTTTATTTCATCAATTTCTGGCTAAAGAGATCAGGTGTGTAGCTACAAACCTGCTGGTTCTCATGCCCTCGTGTCTGCAGCCACTTTCCAGAGAAGAGGAATTGAGTTTGAATTTCAGTTTGATCTTGCACCCTCCAACACACAAGTTACCAGCCAGTTCAGCAGTTGTGCAAATACATTCTTGTTCATGAAACATCAGCAGAGCTGTGTGTTATGAATGAGTAACACTATTTTACCCCCAGGTTCGTTAAGGACTTGTCATGACTGTCTTTATGAGTTAGTTTTGTGTACCATTTTTTTCTCTTGAAAATGTCTGAAATAATTTTAATGTTTTAGGACATTCTGCATCTGAATAGAACATATTTTAAGATACTCATAATGTGGAAATCTGCTATGTGTCCTACAGCCCCAAAGAAATTACTCAAAAAGGGAAAAAGATGAGCAGATATGGTTTTGATATGTTCTTGTACCTTTTGGATGAAGTTGGTCCAGCAGTCCAAGGCACTGCAAGTTGTCCTAGGTCTTGCAAAGAGCATTTCTGGACAGAAGTGCCTCTACATGGGGTTACCACCTCCTGGTGCCGGTAAAGCCAGTCCTGTTTCTGGCATGTTTCTCGTGGCCATGTTTGGGAGAGTTTATTGGACGACTCTTCCTTGCCATCTTAATTCCTGACCTGAAGTGTCATCCCTCTTCATTTCCAAAGCCATAAGACCCCACTCATAAATCTCTGTCCCTCTCTCCCAGAGCACAAACACGTTCTTCAGCTTCTGGGTAATACAACTGTGAAGGTGAGTATTTTGGTCCAGTATACAGAAGTGTATTGCAAATTGATGTTCATATCCTGTGAGATGGTTGGAGTAAAAAAGGTGTTGTCTTTTGAACAACCAACAATGTCAGAGGCATATACACATGATAATCTGATTATGTTTCTCATAATGGATCAAGTATTCAATCATGTGCTTTCTTCTATTTAAACCTACAATCTTCATGAAAGATACTGGAAAACAATTTTAACACCTGTACTAATAACCACTGAGAACTGAGAAACACTACAACGGCTGCAGAGATAAGCAATAGGAAGAAAGTAAATCAATACGCAAATTTAAATATTTATATTTATGGGATTAATGCCTAATTGACATGACTAAGAAAAATATTGGCCTTCTATTGGGCAAATTCCATTCACATATATGGTTCATGAAATTAAGAAATCTGGGAATATGTGATGCTGGAAGAGATGTGAAAAATGAGGACAGGTGTTAATGTGCAAGCTGAATATGAAATTGCAGATCAAGCTGCCACAGTGGGGGGAACCTCGCAGCAGAGCAGATGATGGATAATTCCTGTGTTTTGCTGAGCTAACAACATGGGCTGTAGCCTGGGTAGAAAGACAGCAACAGTTAAATTCTGCACTGATTGCAAGTTTATAGTCTGATTTAGTGCGTTTCAATGCAGTAGGTTCCTGAATATATGACATTATTGTGCCTCAGCCAGGTGATTGTCAACTCTGTTCCTGTAGTGGCAACTTTCCTTAACTTGGTAACATCGTACACCAGATGGGTAGCCTCAGCTGCTTGCATTTAACTAGAAAAGCCTCACCGATCCCTGATGCTGCAGCTATGGACTTACCTTGGCAATTAGTCATACAAGTACAGTTCTGCAATCGAATTCATTCAAATACTCATACTAATAATGATTATATTTGTCCTCTAAACTTAATTTCCAGGGGTAATTCTTTAAGCCATTGTTTGGGGCTGGATGGGTAAGAGAGGATCACTTCATGGTCTCTTGCCGACAGTGTAGACGAGAGGTGAGGAGCAAAGACACTGATTTCCTCATCCACCCACTGTGCCTCCACTTGCTCTTTGTAATGTTGAAAAGAATGAATTGTGCCAGTGGCTTGATTAGTAAGAAATCTGGGCCTTGGATGGATGCAGAATTGAAGCAGAGAAGTGAGAAGGAGAAACAGCAAGACGGACTTTAGTGGTTGTACTTGTTTTCCTTGGATAGACTTTGGCCTGCTCACCTCATCTCTCAGGAATTATTTGGGTGAACTGCTGGCTCCATGGTGTTTATTATTTTAATTACCATCAAACCATGCAGATGAAATTTACTGAATAATAAATCTGTAGACAGATGTACTCTGCATATTGTCATACACCACTGTAAATTCGGGGAAAAGAACAAGATTTTACTTACCACATTTAATTGGGCACAGTAGAGAAGGGCTCAGGAATTTATAGCCAATGCTTTCATCCATTAAAAACAAGAGATTCTTTCCGATTTGTGAATTATTGTCTAAATTAAATTTAAGTCATATCAGCAGGAGCACCTCTGAGTCATTATTGTTTCTAGAGCTTGACCTTTTTGAGGGATGTCCACAGGAGGGAAGAGCAGAAGTGGGGAGGAGCACAGAATGAAGCACACTGCAAATAATTAAAAGATGCAGGGAAATGAGCTCAAAAATCTGTTGAGTCCTGTTTTATTCCAACTTGTGGCCACTGTAGAAAGCATATAAGAAGCACAGAAAATAAGAATCCCTCATCACCCCCAAATGGTTCATAAAATGCGAGTGAAACTGCCAAAGGCCCTTAGGGACACAGGCAACTGTTTTCCTGCTCCCAGTTAGTTGGAGAGGCTGCCCTATGTGACCATCTCTTTGCTGTACCCAGATTTTACAAAATACAAAGGTTCTTGAGAGGAATGAACTTGGAACATGCCATTAGCAGAATTAATTTGTTTTCTCCCCTTCAACAAATGGCATCAGCCCTGTGTGTGTGAGAGGAAAAGACAGCAGTGACAATGCACAGTCATGAGTGGCAATCCCAGGCTGCAGACAAGTGTGGATCTGCAAAGCCTTCTTCACAGGGCTGGCAGAGAGAGAAACGGAGAGTGCAGAAGTTGCATGGGAAGGGTCTGTGACAGGTGACCCCACATTGCAAGTTTCTTTAACTTCTTTTAACTTCCAATAGAAATCCCTCAGACACCAGTATTTTCTATACAGACAGAAATTATTCTTTCTGTACAGTGATTAGAGTATAATACCAATCACAGACCCATTTGAAGGCTCACAGGAAGTGGCTTCATTACTAATCCTGTTGTCAACTTCTTGCTGATAGTATGTGATAGAAATAACTATTAACACTTGCTGTATGGCAAAATGGGAAAGTAAATACCTAAGAAAGCAGTGGTTCTGAGAGCAGGCAGCCTTTTCAGAAATGACATATTCTATGATTTTGAAGCAACATGTCCTGGCCAACAAGATCACCTTCACCAGCCAAAAGCATTTGTCATTAACTGAGTCACAGTTAATAACTAATAACCTCAACAAAGGCCCAAACCCCTTGCTTTATCCAATGCCCTACAAGACACCAAACGCAGACTTGGACCCCACCCTTGGCAGAGGACTGGGAAAAGCACTGTGTTTTCCACAGGCACCTTTAATCCCAGCAGCAGAGCTCAAGGAATGCTGCAGGGCATTTCTTCCCAGCTTACTTCAGTGCTGGCCTTTCCACCAGTCACGCTTCGTTGGGTCTTGCTGGGCGTCCTCAGCAGCAGAGATGTCCGGCATCATTATGCACCAAAAAACAACAAAGAGAGCTCAGATGGCTTCAAAGAACGTGGGATCTGCAGCCCAGACTGAGGGGGGCTGACAAAGAGCGAGGAAAAGTCAGGCTTCAATAACTTTTAATGACAGCTCTCGTTAGGATTAAAAAAACAACTCAGCCATCATGGTGTGATTCAGTCTGAAGGGGTACCCATCACTCTTGTGCTGCAGGTTGCAGCACTGTGAAGGAGGTTGTTATCCTCAAAACTAATAATTCAGAGCCACAATGCAAAAGTCACTGCTGTTTGCCAGACTGGAGACTGACTGCCGCCACTTCAGCCACTCCATCTTTTTGCAGGATCCTGTTTCACCCATCAACCTACATTCTTGCTCCAAGTGGGAAAAAGTAAGTTGTTTCAGCAAAGTCTGTCTTCATCTTCTTTCCCAGGCCCCCTGATCAGCCCCTGGAGTGACTGGTGCAGAGGGACACTTACAAATAGCACTGGCTGGAAAAATCACAAATAAATTACCATCCTTCATTTGTCCCATTTCTTAGTATTTATTTGGCTAACAGAAAGGAAGGTTTAACATTTTAGAAAGCTCTTATCATCCTTTCCAGCTTTCACTGGAAATAAAAACTGCTGAAGCAAAAATCAGTGGTCAGGATTTGTAGGAGTCAATGGATTCCCAAGCTTTTGAAACTCTCAAGAAATGCCATATACTTGAACTATTTCCTCACCAGTCCCACATGAGCCCTTGGATATGTTTTTGGCTTTAAGACCATTGTATCTGCCAACATCACAGACAAAATCTATCCGAGTCTTAGTACCTTGGCTACATCTTCTGCGATCCTCTACTGGATAAACTCTTTTCATCACTCACCTCTCAGAAACTTTCTTGTGTCAAGAATGGACTACATTCTCATTAGACGAATGAGACAAAGTGAAAATCCAGCTGTTGATACCTCTTTTCTTCTGAGAAAGAAATAATATTTATTTACTATGATTTGTGCTGCAATACGTCCTGAAAGCCCCAGTGGAGACACAAGCCCTGGAATGATATGGGCTATCCATGAGATATGGCTACACATCCTGAAAGTTTACAGTCTAAAATAAGAAGACAAACAACTCTGATGTTATTGCAGACAAAGAATATCACATATCATGAAATTAAACAGTCCCAGTGGGAGAGATATTTGCTTGGGTCTGTGGATAAGATTGGCAGAAATTCATCCCCCGAGAGTAACAGTATAAAATATGAGCTTAGAACAACATCAATTACCATACATTTAATAATTTCAATGATATATACTCCATCTGTGCCTCAATTAACACCAGACTAGCCCATTTATTTCAGTGCTTGGATATCTTCTCTACTGTCTGGATTTCTGCTGTAATACTGATAGAGTAATGTTTTATCATCAATTCCTGTTTCTTAGTAATTTTCATTCTGTAAAATAGCTCTTCGTGGCAGTTATCTTGAACTCACAATAGCTTCACATCAAGAATTCAGAGGTATCATATGACTGTTATTTTAACATCATTTGTGTATTCAGTTCCACAGAATTATGAAATGTAATTAGGAGAAGGGGTTTAGAGAATTTACATGTAAGACATTTCACAGTCATTAGCAAGATCAGCAAAGCCCTGTTGGACCAATAGAGGAAGGCAGAGAGAAATGCTCCTATTTTTCTAGTGTTCTGAAGTGGTTTTCCCATTTGTTGATTCTAGACATTTTTTTCGAGCAAAACCCAGTTCCAGGAGCATGGGAAATTGCCCCAGATTTACATTCGTACACTGTGGAGGACAAAAACCTGATCCTACACAATAAATCATTTTCCATTTCATTTCAATATGGAACCGCATGACAGCACACTGGGGAAAATGGAAATGTAATGGTATCACAGCTGCTCATGGGCACATTAGCAGGAGGACAAACCCAAGATAATACTGAGTTCAGAAGTTCAGATCCAGCACAGGGTTATAAAAACTGAATTACAACCTTTGCTGGACTTGAATCCTTGGAGCAACTACTCCCCTGACACACACACACAGTGTCTTGTGTCCTACGGCAGAATTACTGAGGTGCCTAAAATGACAACTTTCCCGTGTATTTCTGCCCTTCCCTCACTACCTTCACTAATTTCTCAGAAGACCCATGGTTTTGTACTTTCTCTGATAATTACGGAAGTTGCAAACCAACAGAACACCAGTTTTGGAATACTTTTAAATCCTGTTTTTTAGCATAATAAAAATGTCATAGCAATAGCCCGATGCGTGTACACATACTAATAGCTTTTTTTGGCAGGAATAAAAATGTCTAAAAAGTGAACATACTTCTCAGTATGTGTAAAAAACCTACTGTTTTTTAATGCCTCAGGGTGTGAAAACCCAACATTTAACCCAAGGTTCTCACCATGTTTGGATGGAAGCATCACTCCTGCATCAAAATGGCTACCAGGCTGGCTGGAAGATAGCCAGGAAGGAGAGAAATGCTGCAGAGAATGTGCAGGGTCCAGCTCCACCCATAAACTCATGCACCTTCACTGGCTCACAAACAGATTGCCCCAAAAGCACCACCTCAGCCAGGGTAAGGCTTTGTGATGGTTTTCACACTGCTAAAGGTATTTGTAGGAAATGGACCTCCCTGGAGCCTGATGCCCACCAGCTCCTTCACCCACAGTTCAGAGCAAGGAGAGCCACAACAGGAATCTTCCCTGATTTTTGTTTTAATCGCTGATCCTGAGTTTCTTCGCTGTTTTAATTCAGAGCAGATCCTGAAGCAGGAAGAAGGTGTGGGGAGAGGACCAGGGTCACTCATGTATCTCCTGGAAAGGCTCCTGCCCACTGCAGCTGAAACCATGGAGGTTTTTGTGGGACAGCAAAGGAACAGAACCATAGGGAAAGGCCAAGGGAGACACTGAAGTAATTTAGCAAAATGGTGGATTTGTTGCTTTGGCTTGCTGCTGTGCTCCTTTCTGACAGTGATCCAAGGAAACTGTCAGATGGGCAGAGGATGTGTACTGAAGAGATTTATTAACTTGTGTGGCCCCAAAAAGACCTAGTTGGTGCTGTGTTCAGTGGGTCTCTAATTTGTTTTCTCTCACTATTTTCCTGGCAAGATTTTCCCTCTCTCTCACTCTCTCTTTGTCTCTCTCTCACACACACACTCTCTCTCTCTTCATCTATCTTTTCCATCTCAGGACCTAAAATTAGACTTTTAAATCTAAATGTAAAGTTGCCAAACATTGCAGGAGGATTTGGCAACACTTGGACAACTACTGAATTCCTCGTTGCAGTGAGCATCTCACTGCAATATGATAATATATTCTAAAACAATGGATTTCAAGGCAACAGTGAACTCCATCCCAATCCAGGGAATGAGCTGAATGCAATATCCATCACGCCTCTGCCTCACAGGAGATATCCATCACAATTTGGCCAAAAGCACTGCAACAATTACATGTCATCATGATTTAGCAAAAAACCTCAAAAGAGCTACTGAAATAAAGTTACTGAGATATGCTTCCTTCAACACACCTTGCATAATATTTCTCCTCCCAAATTTATGTTTCTTTTCTTATCTTTAGGAATCACTAGAACTACAGCTCCCTTCTTTTAACCTAGGGTCACTGTATTTCTCACTCTTTTGGTTGGCCCACCATAGTATTGTACCATTCCAGCACCATTTCACTACAAGCAAAATCTATGTACCAATTTGTACTATGCATTTCCTTTCTCTCCATGCCTACATTTTACTAAAACACTTCTATACTTACACAGTCATCTACAACAAACAAACAAAAAAAACCACTTTAAAACTTATTTCTTTCCAGAAGGGAAGGAAATAGGTTTTGCTACTGTTTCATTTACAGGATTCCCTTAGGGGCTTGCAAAGATATGTTTGGCTGCAGGCTCACTGCATTGCCTGTGATTTCCACTCAAAGGACCCTGGAACAAACAAAAATCATAATCTTTTCCCCCCATCTATTTTAAACAATATCAGAGAGTAGAGAAGAACACTCATTTGTCTTTTTTTTAAAATGATATTTTAATTACTCATGTCATGCCTCAGCAAAATGGCAAGCCTTTTGTTAAAATGGGGCTTAATTGCATTACGAAGCCTTCATGGGACCCTTGCACATAAAGCGCTTTTCTTCAGACTTTCAAGACCTAAATTTGCAGTTGGCTCCTGACCAGCGCACTCGAGCAGATAGGCACGTAGGTAGCGGGCAGACCCCGTGTTGATGAAGTAATCATAATTGACTGCCTCGCATGTGCTACTCCACAAATTTGCCCACAAACAAAAATTGCATCTGCATGTTGGTTTTCATTTTGAATTCATTCAGAAAAAAACACAAAACCCTAACCTAAAAAAACCAATCGCAGCCCTTGGTATGTCAGAAAGCATGAAGACACCTTCACGGACTGTTGGCTACGCCTCAACAAAGCTTTACAACAATCTGTTAGACAAAATGAGACTGATGCAGATACCTTAATAAGCATCCCATCTGTGAGGTCATCGGGATATTTCAAACAACTTTCAGCTCTCATTAGTTTAGTGGACCCCACAAGCATGTCCTTATCTTTTGTAACTTTTGCAGCCAAACTTCCTGGGAAAGCCTCTGAGCTGGGTGACATTCCTACCCATGGGTCAGTCTGCAGTAATGAGCCACCAATTTATGTGTCCTTTGCACTCACAGGCAGTATATGTTTATATTAATCTTTATGTCGAGAATTTTTTCCTTCATCCGTGTAATTCTCTGGGTTCTACCATGCAAATCTCATTTTTTCTAACAGGCTGCAATTAGGATATCCAAGCTGTTGACCACAGTCATTTGCAACACTGATGGGCATTTTCCAAGAACAAATGCTTTTTTTTTTTTTTTGTACTATATTAGTGATGGAATGTGTAACAGAGATTAGGCCTGAAAAGTAATAGTGACTAGTGGAGCTGCAAGCTCATGGGAATCCTTATCAGCTCTCTGGTTTTGTACTTCAATTAACACAGGAGGTATAGCATAGTCTATTGCTTCTCATAAAACACACTATGCATGACGTTGCACGGAAATGAGATTTACAATTTTTCAAGTCTGCTAGGCCTGAATGAGTGAATGGGTATTTATTACAATTTCTTACAGTTTTATGCACTTGAAAGGGATAAAGCAGGTTCATCAGCACTTGCCCACATGTTAGATCTTCACTGCACTAATGAGTAACCCTTTAAAGGGGATGTTGTAATGCTGTTGTCTTTTCTAAGAATTCCTGTGTCTGTATTCAGAATTTGTTGGACTGAACCATTCCGATGCTTAAGGTACAAGAGGGTAATATCCACAGTCCTTATTCAGATCTTTCTTCATCTGCTGCTGTTTTCTGAGTTTTGTATGAAGGACATGGGTGGAAAAAGAGAACTGGTGAAACACTGATAACAGATGGATGCAGTATGAAGAAGTAAGAAGAGATGCCATAGAAATGTTTGTCTGCAGGACCATAAAAGGTAAAACCGAAACTTTTGAATAGGATGGAAAAAGCAAGGGTGACCTGAGGAGTGAGTCAAAGGTTGTGTGTATGTGCATGGTTGGAGGAGTGTCTGTCCAAGGTGGGACAAATGGACAAATATGATTTGGGGAAGAAAGTGAAAAATGGGTGCTAAACAGAAGATATTTCAGTATTTCAGGAGTGGAGTAGTCAACATCCAGACTAAAGTTTTGGTGGGAACGCTGAAGTAGCAGTAAAATAGGGAAGAGATTACAGAAAAATGCCTGAATGGGAGCAGTGCAAATGAGGAGTAAATCCTCAAAGATTACCATCATCTGAAAAACCCAAGGTGAGCAGGGTAATGATGAAGGTTAGGAAGGACAGAGTAGGATGAGAGAGATCGATTTCACACTTGGAGGTACAAAGCTGTATTCTGACCACATTTCATATTTCAACTGTCTTCATTTTCATCCACTGTAAAGAGAATATAAGTTTTATTCCCTCCTTTATTTACCTGCCTTCTCCAACACTGTGTGTTGGCTCACTTAATTTGCACAACAACTTCCTTTTCAAAGCAAATAGAAAACATTTATGAGGCACCACATGACTTGTGTAAGGAGGGAAAAAGCCTCCATTCCAGACTTTCTCAGCTACCAAATGCCCAAAGAGGTTCCTCTGCCTTCCCACAGATTCCAACCAAAATTAATAAAACCTGGAAAAAGTCTGCTAGGAAGCATCACTCAGGTCATATTCCATAACCAGGAAGAACCTTGAGTTTGGATGTAATGGGATCTGTGGGTTTGATAACAGTTACTCTCATTTCCTTCTTTATGTCTACCTAATATGCTATTTTTATTCTGCCTTGACTATTTACAGTTTGCAGTAAACACCAGCAATACCTTTTCTGTTGGTACTTCTCATAACCACTCTTTCACACAGAGGTGTCTGGAACTGCATTAATGATCTGCCCTCCCAGGCAGGCTGACTTCTAGGTTCCTCCCTTTACTCTTCTTGTACTCCCTAACAAATCCTATAAAATATGACCTTAAACTCAACAATCATCACATGCTTGGTGATATTTATTTGTGTTTTCCTGTCAGTTTTCATTTTTACAACTTGTGTGCTCATATGGAGTCAGTGTGGTTTCCTATCATTGTTCCATAAAATAAAGTAGCTCACTTTATCATTTGAAAAGGGAATTTCAACCACAGTAAAATCCTTTTCCTGTCTCAGAGAAGAATGTTTCTGGGGTAGGTTAAACACTATGTTTTCCACAGGCAAACCTGATGCAATTCAGAACAGACAAGTAAAATGCATTGCTGGACCACAGAAAAAGTAAGGTGAGGAAGAGAGGTTAAATAGCCAGCCTTGGGCAATGAGAAATAAATACAAATGGTAGCCAATGATTTTCAAATTACTGCTGCAAAGATATATATAAAAACAGTATTTGCATAGAAGATTGAAGATTTGTGTGTGTTTCATGATGCTGAAGTAGCACTCAAAAACCATTCATGAAACACAAAGTTTTTGCTATGGATGTCCTTGGAAGATGCCAGCTTTCCTATAACTTGTGATATAGGATATTAACTTTTGGAACTAACAGACACCTAGAAAGAGAGAAAATTTAACCCAAATGTTCTAATGTCTCCTCTCTTAAAAAGTCTTCACAGGAAGCCCCTTCATAAGACTTGTGGTAAAAGCAGAGGGTAATATTTTAGGCAGCTAAGACAGCAATATTTCTTTTGGGTTTTTGAACTGATGCATCTCAGACTGATGATTCATAACATCATGATAACTGTCCTGCAGAACCAGGTTAAACAATACAGTTTAGCACTTTCAGCAACAGTTTAATGACAGGTTGTCAATAATCAGTTGGCTTATTATGATTATTTGGGAAGCAACTACTCTGTAAGATGCCCTTTCTCTCTGTTTGCTGGAAGGTCCAAGAGATGCAATAAAGGCAGCTTTGCTTCTAGGAGCCTGGCACAGCCTTGCATGCTGCCACTCCACCTGCAAGGGCACACAAACACTGCCTGGTTCTAGCCCCACAAAGCACTGACCTCAAGCTGCAGATATGTGCTTAGTGATACAAAGACTTACAGAAATGTAAGAAAATGTAAAGCAAGTAAGATCATCAGGAAGGACAACAACTGCTATCAGAAACCTGATTCATTCTCTAGAAGATAAACAAAAGCAGCATTTATGGGTCATTATTAGCTGCCCTGTGCCCTTCATAGATTAATTATTCTATTATAGGGTGTTTTTTTGGAGGTAGACATAGCCTAGATCTCAATGCAGTAGCTTAAACATGGTATTTAGAAGCATCTAAACCATGTCCTGGATCTCTTTTCTCCCAGGTGCCACCCAGAAGTTTATGTGTATCCTGTAGATTCTGAGTAATTTCGTATGTCTTGCACAGCTGTCTCAAACCCACTTGTATGAGAAATCAGTGATTCAAGAATGGATGAGCAAATTCCTAGAACATCTAACAGGCAGAGAGTCTGCAGAGCAGTATCCCCCTGGCCCAGAGCCCTGCCCATGATCAGACCATGAGAGTCACCACAATATGAAGAGACAATTCCTTCAGCAGGTGATAATCTAGATTTGTCACTAAGCAACAGGAGAGTGGAGAGGACACTCAAAACAATGGGTGAGAAGGGACCCTGCTCACAAATCAACCTCTCTGCCCTGGGAATATCCCTCTTTGCAAAAACAGAACTGCACACAAGGCATGAAGTGATGGAGAACCTGCCTCACTCCTGGATACACCTCTTTAGTTTCTCAAGCCTGGAAGGCTCTTTCCTCCCTTAGGATGTCGTCAAAGGAAGGAGACAACAAAGCCAGGCCTGAAGTAGAAGCATATAATCTACTACTCAGTGGTCAAATGGTCTTAGCCTGTGGTACCATAGGAAATGCAAAGGACTTATCCCACCCAGCAAGCCTGTGCCATTCAGCACCAGATCATAGTGTGGCCGTGACCAATCATTTCTGGCTGGCTGACCTACCCCAGTGATGTGGGAGCCCACACAGGCCTAATGGAAACCTAGTGCATTCTAAAATGCCAGCATGAAAACAGGATAAATTTCTGTCACATTGTCATAAGACCAATTTTAATCTTCCAGAGCTAAACAATCCCTTCTGCTGAAGGCTCCAGATGGGATAAAAAGAATGCAAACAGCAGTTGAATCAATGTGATAGAAAAGGAAGATGTGGGGGCAGAGTCTTGTTTTCTACTATTTGAAACCCAGCCAATGAGTAATTTAATCTGCAGCGACATGTATAGTATCAGTAGCTTGTAAATGAGGTGATTAATATAAATTTTAATTTTTTTTTTTGAGATGTGAAGTTGAAGATAGTGTCCTGTAGGCAGGTGGAACACCACCTCTGGCAACATCCAAATAGTATAAAAGATTCATGCATCGAATTTCTTTCAACACCCTGGGTAAGTACTTAGCCAATTTCAGCAGATACAATCTCATTAATAACATTTCTTGCACTTTCTTTCACGCTGTTTTCAATTGGATCTTTTAAAGGTTTTGTTTTGGAAATCAACAGATATAGAGAAAGGTTTTAAAATTAAATCCTCGCTTTTCCCTAATATTTACTTTTTTTCTCTATATCTGACTAAGCTTGTACTGCAATAACTCTATGCTTTCTAATCTGGAAAGGTGCTTCATGCCTAACCAGTAGATGCTGACAGGTTTTTTCCTGCTCTATATTTATAAGGGAATTAGCCATAAAGAGAGAGAGAAGGTCAGAAACAACCCTGCAGAAAAGTAGCCATGTACGATTCACTCTTTCAGCTTGTATCCTCCATTTACCTTTAGTTGACATCCACTTTTAGTAGATATTTAAAATAAACCAAAATAAGAGACTCAAAAAGTGCATGTGGGTGCTCACACTACCCAAGCTGGAGCAGCCTCTGCCACATGCAAACAGGTTTGGCACTGAAGTAAAAGAGGAATTTATGAGGGCTGTGCAAGATCCTCATTGTCTTGTGTGAATATTCTCTCTTTCCAGATTTAAGTTGAAGTCTCACATGGAGAAACTTCAAGGGTTGCCAGCTGCTTCTAGCATTAACTCACATTTCTACAGATTCAAATGATAAATTGATATCTCTCTGTTACATTAAAAAAAATCAAGTAAAGTTTTTTTCAAAAGAGTAAAACATTTGTAAAATAAATTGAACTGTAGTTTTCATTGTCTTTCTTAATTGTTCAAATCCCCCAGTCCCCTTCAATCCCATGCAGCAGATATCCCACTTTTAAAACATTTGTTCCTACTGTATTGTTTTTATTAAGGTGATTCCATTTCTGCTCTGGTTGAAATTGTGGTAGGGATTTTTCTCTACAGTTTGCTGACAATAACACAGGAAAAAGAGCCAAAGAGAAAGCCAAGAACCCTTGCAAACCCTTGCAAATATTTCTGTACAGATGGATGCACATGCAGAAGTGATCTCACTGAAGTGAATGGGATGAAACACCACTCAAAGGCTATAGGTAAGTGCTTACAGTAAGGTACATAATTAAGCTTCCACAGCCAACAGACATAATATATTTATTATGGGAAGGTAAGAGCATGGACAAACCCTGGAGGCAACTAATGAAAGGACATGCTCTTCAGAGTTTCTTGCCACAGGCACAGTTAAATGGTTCCTATTAGAGCTCCAGCCAAATACCCTGTAGGATGGAGAATATGGATTCAGTGTTGGCTGTGGAACAGCTACCCTTACCTGAGAGGGGCTTGCCCTGAAGAAAGGCAGTGCCCTGGTAGAGCAGTTTGAGGCTAATTCATGTGAAGTGGCACAAAATTGAAGTCCACTTGCAACAGTGAACCTGTTTCAGGACAGCCTCAAATGCGCTACAGCAGGTTTTAATTTGTATGCAAAAGACCACATTCAATGAGCTTGCTGCCAATTAAGGTTATTTATAGAGAACATGATGTTTAATTTCCAACCTCACAGTTTCAAGGAAGAGAGGGCAGGCCCTCAATGAATGCAGATAAGGGACTCCCAACAGCGTTGGCATGTGGCAACATTTGGCTGCAGACAGACATCCCCGAGTGATGTGGCTGTGTGGGGACAAGATGTCTCCGCCCTCCTTTGTCTGGACTGCCACTGCCTGGCTTGTGAGAGCCATCGTGTTCCCTTTCGGTCCAAATAAGCTCAACTAGTGCCAGCAAAACTAAGTAATTTTAACTGAGAGAGTCCTGAAAGGAGGAAAGAGGGACATTTTGAAGGAGATGGAGGCTGCAACCAGCACTCCACGGTGCAGATGGTCCACAAGCCACATCTGGGGATATTCCACAACAGTGAGCCTTGCTCCTGAAGACCATAAAACCTTGCCACTGGCAGGCTCTTTGTACAAAACTTTGCTTTTCATGCAAGTATTTAGAATTTTAGAAGATATTTTAAAGTATTTTTGGAAGTGTCCTTTTCCTGGCAGGTTTACAGCAAAGCCAGGACAAGTTGCAAACACTCTGAAGTCACAGAGCAGCCAGTCGAGAGCACCCCAGGCTCAGAAGCTGTGGAAAGGAAAGAGCTGTTGGCAGGTTTGAACAGGTTCCCTCCAATGGAGATTTTTAAAAAGCACAGAACACCACAGCAATAAAAATGTGATGTGCTAACCTGAGGTAAACCTGAAAATGAGCTGCTGGGGAAAACTTGCTGTTGATTTTCAGAGAGACACAGCACATTCCTTATCCCAACCTATCTGGCCTGGCAGCTAGAGAGCCTGTTGGCACAGTGCTTATCCAATCCTTAATTACAAGTCTTATCTATCAAATTAAATTCATTAAAAATGACTAGGTGGGCTCTTGCTACTGATTCTCTGTGGCACTGACACTGTACTTGTAAAACAGGTACACATTACACAGGGTCCTGCCAGCTACACTGTATTGTACTGGATGTGATGTCAGGTATTGCTCATTATTACCTGCAGAGAAAAATTAAGGGAGTTCCCAGCAACCAAGGGAGTTTCCTGCTAATGTCACAGATGAGTAAAACCACAGTTACACTGATGTATAAAGATCTTGCTGCCTGTGTGTTCAGGAAAAATGAATTCCATCTGAGACAGGTAGGGAAGGATCACAAAGATGGTAAGAGAATAGGAATGCCTGATGCAAGAGAAAACTGAAAGAATTTATCCTGACAAAATTAAAACTGAGATATTACATCACTGCAATTTAATACCCAGGGGAAAGTGCCATGGCAGGGGAAGATCCAGCCAAGCTGACTGTCAGAAGGAGAATGGTCTGGTGCAGACTGCCTGTAGCAGCAGTGAAAGCAAACAACTTCATCTAAACAGCGGGCAAGAGATGATAACTTTCTCATGGTCAAGCTGCAAATTACTGATCTATAGTCTATTACACTGAAAGAAGAATGCTGTAGCATTCTGCATTAATGTTGCAATAGTATAGCTCCATATTTCTTAATCCATCAGGTAGAAAAGAATTGCTTTCTGCTGTACACATTTTGAAATATCTTGTTGTTAAAATAATTTAAAATATCTATTAACCAATACCAGTAGATTTAGAGAAGGTTAAAACACAATTATGTGTGGAGCCTGCACTCATAGTCCATCCAATAAAAAGAAAAAGATGCATTTTTTGGGAATAGCAAATAAACTGATATGAAAATTTCTGGTAGTGCTTTCTAAGCATATATCCAAACCTGTTCATGTCCCAAATGCCTTGCTAAGAAGAATGCAAAGGTGGTTAGCCCAGTAACAGTGACCAAAAGATGATAATTACTGTACAATTTCTATAATCAAGTTTCAAATTAGAGATAAGACTGGGACATATGTAGAGAGACATACGCATGGATCCCATCCTGATGGGATTTATCTTGTCAGGACTGATAAACAATAACAAAACTGCCAACCCAAGAATGAAAAAAACATGAGTTGGACTTGAGCCATAATAATTATTTGGATTTTGTGATATTTTAAAATACATAAGAGAATTTAAAAAGTCTATTTGACTCCTGGTTTGATAGCCCAGGTTTTTCCTGAAACCAGAAAAGTCCTGAAATTTACTAAAAGCAAAAGGGAAGTGAAAAAACTGGCATTCACCTGTCATCAGGATGTAGAAAAAAATATTATGGTCCTGTGGGACTGAATTGAAGAGTGCCAATGCTGCATTGGCTTGAGTAAACAAAATGCTCATCTACAGCTATTTAAAAAGAAATTAGATAAATGGCTTTCTCAGAACAATTCTGTTTTCTAGTTATTAGATGTTGTTTTACTCCTCAGTAAGGTAAGTTTGGTGGGAGATCTCTTTGTTTTATAGAACACTTTCTTTGTTGCAAAATCCCATCTATAAACAAACAAATTTATTGCAACTTAAGCTGCAGTTGCTGCTATTATACTGTCAGTTTCTATTAACTTCACCATAATCTGGTACATCAGTTTATTATAACAGGCAGACACGGGTTTCTTCTCATGAGAACAAAGTAATGGATATGGGGAATGAAGACCTTTGTTTTTAATGCTGTAGTCTGTTCTAATGCAGCAAAAATCAACAACAAGAACGAGAACAATGATGGATCCACAAACCTTGTGGATGTGTCATGGTTTAACCCCAGCTGGCAACTATCACACAGACGCTGGCTCACTTCCCCCACCGCAGTGGGACGGGCAGCAGAGTCAGAAAAAAAAAAAAAAAGAAAAGCTTCATGGTCTAAGAACAGTTTAATAATTGAAAGAAAGTAAAATAGACTAATACTAGTAATAACAGTAATGAAAAGGGAGATAGCAAAAAGAGAGGAATGAATAAGACTCAAAAACCAAGCAATGCCCAATACAACTACACACCAGCTTCTGACTGATGTTCAGGCATTCCCTAAGCAGCCATCAACCCAATTCCAGGTAATACCCCCAGTTTATACATGGACATGGTGTTCCCTGCTGTGAAATATCCCTTTTGACAGGCCAAATCAGCTGTCCTGACCATGCTTCCTCCCAGCTTCTTGTGTACCTCCTCACTGGCAGAGCATGGGAAAATGAAAAGTCCTTGAGTTAGAGTAAGCACTGCATAGTAACAGCAAAACCATCAGTGTTACCAACATCATTCTCATCCCAAATCCCAACCACAGTGCTGTACTAGCTACCAGGAAAACAATTAACCCTATCTCAGCCAGAACCAGGACAGGATGTTGTCTGCACAGATTGTGGTGAAGAATTTGACATCATTTCCCACAGCATTCTCCTGGAGAAAGCATCTGCTCTTGGCTTGGGCAGGTACACTTTGCTGGGTAAAAAACTGGCTGGATGCCCAGGCCCAGAGTGGTGCTGGATGGAGTTACATCCAGCTGGAAGCTGTTCACAGGTGATGCTCCTCAGGGCTCAGTGTTACAGTCAGTCCTATTTAATAACCTCATCAACAACCTGGATGACAGGGTCGAGTGCACCCTCAGTCTGCAGTCAACACCAAGCTGGGCAGGAGCATTGATCTGCTGGATGTTAGGAAGGCTCTGCAGAGAGATTGAGACAGAGTGGATCTATTGGGTTACACCAAATGTATGATGTTCAATTAGGCCAAGTGCTGGCTGTCTGGAGGAGAAGAACCTGGGGATGCTGGCTGACAGTCACTGGCCATGAGCCAGAGTGTGCCCAGGTGGCCAAGAAGGCCAATGGCATCCTGGCCTGGATCAGCAGTAGTGTTAGAAACGAACTCCTAGTATATTTTTTCCACCGGAGACATGCGGGCGGCTGGAGCCGCAGGGGAGGCGACCCCTTTGGGAGTTGGCTCCCTTCGGGAGTCGGCACCCCCATTCAGGCCCGCTGGGGAGGCTGTGGCCTGCCTCGGCTCCTTGGCCCCATCTTGCCCCAGGTGAACTAGGATCAGGCATTTGAATGCTAATAG